>JAANDG010000048.1:372500-442089 GCA_036852015.1 Pelodera strongyloides
ACACGCACACGCACACGCACACGCACACGCACACTGTGAAGGTTATGATATGAGCTTTGAATTCCTCGGAAAACCTCCATGGGAAACTGGGAAACAGCCAGCTTATTGTAAGCATCAATGCTCCCGAACTATCAACCAACTATCATATTAAACACACCTCATGTACTCGGCTTCAACACTAGCCACATAATTGACATAGTTGGCAAAGTCCTTCACACTGTTGAAATCATCAACAGCGAGGAAAGAACTGGTAGGTAGACCGGACTGCTCGGCTATTCTTCTAAAAATGTACGTGTTCAGACTGTCCATTATCTCTCGCTTCATCGTTTGCATTTGTAGTATTGCTTAAAGGGACAGGCCCATCAAAATAAACCTATATTTACGATAGGTTCATAATGACTATCAAGCATTTTTATTACAATACATACAAACTAAATTTCAGCTTTATTCGTCCTGGAAAATTTTTTTCCGATGCGCTCAACGTATATGTATACCATAAAACTGCAGATTTCAAAGTTATATATGCAAATTTTAATCGCATTATAATTTCACGATAAATTTGCATAGACAACAAGGATATTTGCGGTTTTACGGTATACACTTAAGTTGAACGCATCGGAAAAAGTTTTCCAGGGCGAATAAATGTGAAATTTAGTTTGTATATATTGTAATAAAAATGCTTGATGGTCATTATGAACGTATCGTAAATATAGGTTTAGTTTGATGGGCCTGTCCTTTTAACGTTCACGATTCACTATCAAACGCCCCCTATCATCTATAGCTCTATTCTCTACTGTTTTTTTGTATAAGAAAACAGACAAGTGAAACGAAAAGTTACCGATGAAGAACCACTGGTACCAGTAGCTGTTTCATTCGTCGAAAAGCCTTCTCGGAAGTGTACTCTTCGCATACCGTATTCTCAAAGGCCAAATAGAAGTGATGTTTTTCTAAAATGAGCATATTGGGTTGCCGCGCACAAACGCGTATGCGAACTCCTTAGCCGCATGTGCACGATCGCGTATGCGTCCACCTATTTGCCGCAGCCACCCAGCGTCTTCACAGTCCGTCAGATCGCGCGTAGGTAGCTATCTCTCGTGAAGTGAAGTCCTTACTTTGTTAATACTAGTATCCTATACTACCTTATTTTGTTGTCGCTTGTTGGCTAATAAAGCTTTATGTACCTACCACTACCATAGATTCTTTTAATGACTCGGACGACGAATTAATAACATAATCAACCCACCAATAACATTACGTTCACACTTCTCATCACAGGTTCGTCGCCCGTCCCCACACTTTCCCAATATTGTAACATTATGATATCTCCGCAGTGCTTTTATATATTCCTCCCTTTTTGACGGGGTCTTGCAATTGGAGCTTATTAGCAAACTGCCACTGGTCTTCTTTCGCACAGCAACACGAACCTACGATATAAAATTGACGCGAACGTATAAAGCGAAATACTGGCCGGTTTTGAAACGCATCTTGGACTCCTCCATTTTTATTCTGCTTATGCAAATGAACATAAATTAGAATAAAAAATCGAGCTAAATTCGAGTAAGTTAGCATAAATACGTAAGAATTCAGTTGTCCACGATGCGTTTCAAAAACCAGCCGGTCTATAGACAAGACCGCGCTCAACACCAAGAAACGGTAACATCTTCTCGTATACGTGGAGGCTCATTTTCTACGGAGGGTGCTTCTAATCATTCTGATAAAACTTGCAATTTACGAATGAGAATTACTGTATGTGTATATTTAAATGCAGTAATTTTTAGAGTGATTTATGCGAAAGTCAATAAACCTGTTCTTCCGTCCAAACATCCGATGCATCGCCATCCTTACCAATTCGCTCGAATGAATCATACGGTACAAAATAATCGGAATCTTTGTAATAAGACAGAGTCACGTTATAGAAATCGGACGGTAACTGAAAATAGGTGTTGGTTCCCAGCGACCATAACGTCCATAACACACCAACCTAGCTAATTATTAGCTCGTTGCAGTCGCAGTATGTATGTAAGATATAGCGAGTTTAGAACATAAATGTTTAATTCTTTATTAACCTCTTGGTAAAACACGATCAAATAATTCAATACACAATAATATTCAGATAGACAGACTTAGCCAAGCTCCCGTATGTTTTCGCTAATACGACACAGTTCTGTGGAAATATAGAGATGTTTTATAAAGATAAGATAAAGAGCACCTCGTTATATCAACCGAAATCCGCAGGAAAAGTGCGGAGGGGTTTTGCGGTGCAAGACAGCGTGGCCACCTTTAAGACTCCCGGTGGCCAATCTTCTCGGGAAGCCGATTTACCCAGCTTCCAACTTTTACACCTTTGGTAGGGTGAGGGGTTCCTGGCTGGGATCGAACCAGTTGACCGGTGGCGTGAACAAGGGCCATGTTTTATAACTCAACCGAAAAACTACCTGACTAAACGATTCATAAAGACGTGGTTCCATTCTCCCAGGAGCCTCGAGAAAGTGAAATATATACCACTGTTCTAGATCTCGATACCGCGGTAGATCATCAACTGATACATCTGGCGGATGGAAAAGTACCGCAGAACTAACCTCCAACTGGCTAAAATACCCCGTATATTCATAATCGTACAGACTGAAAAAGTCAAAACATTGATCTCCTGATATCTATCAGTCTCTATCGATCACATTTGTCAGAACAGTGTTATTGAAGCATATTTTGGGGAAACACTTTCTGAAAAAAATTTCAGCATTTTTCAGAGTACTAATTTCCTCAGTGTCCGTATGCACGACCACCGGGGATATACTCCCAGCCTCCCAGTGGGAGGTGAGAGAAAGAGAGGGAGCACACGAATCGGAGACACGCAGGGACAAATTCTCCCAACCTGGGAGGCTCCCGCTGTTCGTGCATACGGCCACAGGAGTCTAAAATACTGAAATTATCATCCGACAAAAAAAATCACCCCCTGTCCGCGGTAAATTCACAATCGACATTCGGACAATCTCTTGAAATATAGTAATTGAGATCGTTGGCTAATTCCGCAGCAGTTCTAGTGAACCTTTTTGTCCAAATCAAAATTTTAGGTTTCGAGCTCCGAACACGACGGTACGGCAGGATCTGCATACGTGACAAATGAGAAGTTGGTTTTCATAACCCCGCGCTCGACAATATTTTTCATGGGTCTGACCGCAACAGGTAAAGGGGACTTTCATCAAATACCACAAAACCCATAGCCGTTCATCTTCCCTGTGCGTATCTATCCACTTCTACTATCGTTAAACTACAGCTTGGCGTGCTGACAATACGCACATATGATGGTACTGTAGCCACACGGCACAAAATCTAGAAACCATCGTATACGAATAACCACAATAAAACTCAATACCGGTTCACATTCACCGCTGCCCCTAAATACCTCACAAATCCTAAAAACTCCAAACTTACCATGCATACCATCGCATACAATAAAGTAAAAATAATCATAGTCGATAAAAATGTCTTATTTCTCCCTCGGAATGCAAAAGTTGCTATTCTTGAACATAAACGCCTCACCATCATATCCCCGTCTATTAATCTATCTGTAAATTACTCCAAAACAAAAATAAACTCTCCACAATAAGTTTACTGACAAAGAATCGGGAAAACAGTTTTTCGCAAAGTAAAAATATATGAAAGAAACAAAAGTCCAGGCATGCACGTAAGAAACAAACAAAAAATACAAAAAAAAGCCTAATAAAGTCGGTTAAATACTACATTTAAACAAAGAAAATGACGCGATCTTCGGGCACAAAGAAAACGGCCGGGTTGTCAAATATGCAAATCCTGTTCGAGATACACATTCCCTCGGCCAAAATACAAATCTACCGACAGCCGAATTAGATGGTCATATCATAAAAAATCAGTTTCGGAAAGTGCATCCCCAATGGAATTTTTTCAAATGTTGAGCTCCCGAAGATCTTACAACTCAAAACGATACAATCATCATAACCGAGGACATTACCAAACAAGGTAGTAAATACACAATTGTTCAAAAAATGACGCCTGAATTAAAGAAAGTAAATTCAATGCAAAGTGATAGTGAAGATAAAATATTAACATAACAAATGAAAAAATTTCGATCATAATTTGTAGAGTAGAGTATAACGAATTTCAACCATCAAAGACTAGCAAATTTTCAAAAGCCTTTCGCTACAGGCGGTCGTCGTTGTAAACAATTTGCAAGAAAATAAAGGGGGAAAAGAAATAAGGCTAACGGCTTTGACCGCTTTGATAATATCAGCATAAGACGCGATTAGACAAACAAAACAAACAATAAGATTAAGATCTCGGCGGTCTCGGCCGCCTCAAAAAATCGAACCGACGACAAAGCTACCGTATATACTACTCCATAAAAAACGGCGACAAAGAAAAGGAAAACAAAGTGAGGCTTTTTGACACGCAAAACAAAAACAAGCAACCGGAGGAGATGAGCGGAAACGGAAACTGGTAAAATAAAATAAAAAATAGAGAAAAGGGTCCGTTATAACCAGTTCCAGTATGAAATCTCAGTATTTCATACTGTGAGCATGGGCCATATCCAGGACAATACCAAAACCGATTAATGAATAAAATAAAGAAACGAGCACAAGGGAAAATATTACCGGCAAAGCAAGAAACAATAAACAATGATCAAAGCACGATCATAATTTGTTCAGTTCACTGGAAATAGTCGTCATAAAGGTGCAAAGCAAGCTGTTGACACTCTAGCGTCCCATATATCGAAAACAAGAGGAAATAGTATATAGGATAACGACTCCACGCTCTCTAGATCAATCGTAGATATGGGATCGCAGGGCTACACAACTTTACAAAACTAAAACCAATCAAGCTGTAAGCAACCAGCAGAACACACATATCGTGTTTGTAAAGACGTAATTGGGAAATACAAGGGAGGAAGGGCAGCTACAGCATCGAGATACGTGAACGTAAACAAGTAGACAGATCTGCACGAACTACCACAGAACAAGATCAAATTGTGCAAAACAAATTAAAGCAGCATGGCATGGAGTTTGTGAAACGTATTCCTTATAACTGGAGCCTCGTGTATTATATGCAAATCTTTACAATATGCAGCCTTCTGGCTAACCGAGACACATACATAAACGAATATACACTGGCCAAGCACACATTTCCAAAACCACGTACAATGCCGCTTTAACTCGAAATAAACGCAAAAGCCATAATATAATAAAGTGGTAACATACAAAAGTCAAGGTCCTGTATGAGCCATGTTAAGAAAAAAAGGAATGACAGATCTCGACAAGGAACTATAGGAACAACGAGAAGTATACAAAATTGAAAACATACAAAATATCGCCGATACGAAGAACGAGAGAGGGCTGAAGGCCTGCTTCTGCGCAGCTTAGACTTATGCCCTAGGCCTAAGCCCAGTACACAACCTTACGTGACATGCACGACGTGACCAAGGAGTTCTGAGAGCAACCGAGCCGCATCCTTACTGTTGACCTGAAAATAAAACAGTCACTCAGATAGTCCCTATTACTTTCAACACATAGAATACAAGGCATAAACTTCGCCGGTGAGTCCGGAGGTAGTTCACGAAATTTTCTCTATTTGTGACACGTTTCTCATACATTCATCGTACCAGCTCGGAACTTCGCTGGCTTCGCATGCCTATTATGCTAATCGGGAGGTGTTTCAGCCATGAGCCCCCTAAATTTATGCGATATTCTAATTCCGGATAACTTACAGTCTTTAAAGGGAATATGTAAGAATGTAAGCCCTTTTTGAAGTTAAGCTGTATTAATAGAATGTGTGTTTGTGTTCCCTATTAAGGAAACAACAACAAAGTCAAAAGTCTCAGTTAGAAGGTAATGAATTTCAAAGTTCACTGCACCCCTGGCATACCCGTCAGGCGCAAAGGAAAAATTTGAACTTGTGTATTCTTTAATAGATACGCCCAATTCGGCTTTGTTTTGCGACTTTTTACTGCTTACATATTCCCTTTAAGTACATAACAAATAACAACTCACAATCAATGGCATTGTTTGAGTGGACGCATCGCTACGCGGGAAAACAACGGGGTCCGTGCCGATAGTGGCCTAAACGATCAAACCAATTAGCCAATCCAATAACACAACGAGATAATTATTCGAGGCCTCGAACCAAGGGCCATTTTAACACAAGGATAGCCATAGGTCAAGGTCGAAACGTCCGAAATGTCCACAAGAAACCAGTTTCGTCATTCATTGAACGATTGAACACTCAATAATCCATCGAATAAAACTTCTACAAAAAAGGCGATTGAACAAGTGCCACTAGAGAAAGAAAGAAAGAGAAACAACTTACCTTGGGTATCTGCGAGTACGGCACCTGTATTCCCACATGGATTCCGTTCATGAGACGCGGACGCTCGGCGTTGTTAAACTAAAAGATAAAGAGGTATGAAAGCAAAGAACACAGACATTTTCTCATTTTCCGTTAAGAAGAAGCATTTAAGTAACAAGAACCAACTGGCAAAACTTTTATGAATTCGTTGAAACATTGCATTCTTTTAGCGTGCTATCACAAAAATAAAACACATTACACATTATTAAAGGCAAAAAGGCTGAAGAACCAGTAATGTGAACCTTTCAGCTATTTATAATCAAAGTAAGTACTCCAGTTTAATGTATACTGCAAATTTGTTTGTTTTCTGTTTTCGTAAACTTTGATAGTTTTTCTTCGTGTATTCATTTACGTATGCGCCATAATCATGATAACAATAACAATTATAATAAGTATTATTATTATTCCATAACTCGCTCACCTCGTTCTCACTATCCGGTGTTTGGCTGGCACTTGGTCCACCGTCCTGTGGTTCCGAGGGTGGTTGCGAGAGATTGTACGGAGCACCATTGGGTGTCATTCCCGGGTGCATGGGACCACCCATTGCGGGCACAAATGGGAAGCGAATCTAATAAGAGGAAATTAAAAGTTGAAAAACCCAAACTACTTCCAGATCCTGGATAGGATAAAAAAAAGATTTTATCCATGGAACACTGCATTTCTACGCATTAGATTATAAACCTCTGCACGTGTAGACCATCGGGATATACCACATCACAAAATTTGCATACAATATATGCGGATGCAATTGTCTAGCAAACGTTTCACAAACCTCATGATATTCCGCTTTAAAGACATATGATAAATCTCACCTGCTGGGTGGTCGGGGGCGGGAATGGAGGCGGCAGACCGGGCGGGAGCATCATATGAGCCGGGTTGATGGGGCCACGAATGGGCGGGTGCTGCAGCTGAGAGATGATATGCTCCATCGAGTGGATGGGCAGGTGGAAGGGCAGCTACAATAGTGAATAAACACGCCTACTTTTTATTTTTAGCTCATAGATAGTGACCAAATGAGAGACGCAGACACTATCGCAATACTTGTTGCTCAACTAATCGAATATTCAAGTTATTAGTGATGCGTGATCAAGGACAATACACTCTTTTATCTTTGCAATACCAGTAAACAAAAAGGCACAGAAACTTTTACAATGAATAGCAGGAACGCTAAGAAAAATCAATCCTCTAAAATCACCACCTCTATAATACCCTTCATCTTCTCTCGAGAATCTTGAAAACTTAAAACAAACCTTTCCGCCACAAACGCGCACATACTCCCCAATGGTGTGGAAGCGGTCCTCGTGCTCGGTGCGTACTAGGAGAGCGTCGTTAAAGTACCCACTCTGGTACCATAAAATCATGTCGCGCGACTCGTACGGACCTTAAAATATAATATTTGGCTCTGGAAATCTGGAATAAAAATTAAATTGTGTTTATGAGCCTAAATATGCTAGAATACGACTGACAAGTACATCGATACCCAAAGTAGAAGAGAAGGACCACCCAGGAAGCTGATCAAGATCATAAATCAATCATATGCATGCACTTTAACCGTCTTCGTCTACGTCAAACATACAATACAATGAAATGAACATATTATCCAGAAACATTACGGACATTCTTTTAAACAACTAAACAACAACAAAGCAGTACGTATTACGTAAGACGGTAATACACACATCATTACGAAATACTATTGCCAGGATCAGATGCACATGCAATCAATCTTCAACATTGCAGAAATTCATCGACGCGTCTAGTGTGACTACCTTGAATACTCAAATAAACATGCAAATCAACACATTAACTAAAAAAACTGACCATACACCTTGTCGTCGGGTCCATGATAGTACCAGCGAGTTTCCATATTCTTTGTCATCATGAAGATCCGATACCAGTATACCCAAGGGAGAAAATACCCTAAAAAACCCACAATTAAATAAAAAAAATTAGTTCCCTTAAAAAGAGACAAATCATCATCAAAGAGATAGAAAATGCTAAAAGTAAAAAAGGTTCACAACCCATTCCGTTACTCATAAGAAAAACGAATAAAAAAAAACAAAGTTGTTTATATTTACAAACAATCAACAACATTTCCAAAATAGTGAACACGCAAACTATCTACTGAAGGAAGAAAAAAATGCAGATCATAGTATGCAAACATCAACAGTCTATATACACTACACTCAAATAAACAAAACGTCAACAATCAAATATTTCGTGTCAGGATAATGCAAAATGGAATGAAATCGGTATTAACCAATTGACACGATGGGCGGGCAAACAACTATATTACAGAAAACAAATATAAATGGCTCGTAACTTCTAGCTAGCCCAGTCTCCACTGTAACGTGTAGTTATAGCTAAACTTGCATGCTGGTTTTCGCCTACCTAATAATAATGAGTAGAAGGGAAAAATGATCCAACTACAAAAAAATCATGACGTAAACAACAAATAAGTGAAAATTATAAAATAATGAATGTAAAAATTATAATGATAATCAATCTTCATCAAACCACTTCTCCTCCAGATCCCTCTCCTTTATCGGGTCTCTATCATCGTAGTCCTCATTCTGATCCACAGTCGAGTAATCGAAAAAACTAAACCAAAAACAAATAAAGTCGAATTGTGAAAAGAAGCTTAAAGCGAAATACCGGCAGGTTTTTGAAACACATCTCAAGTGCTTGCATACCTATGCATTTATGCAACGTGGGGTCTAATTGGGGTCTAGTTTTTATTCTAATTTTTGCTCATTTCAATATGCTGCTGCTGCATGAGAAAGCAGGTGTACACAATGCGTTTCAAAAACCGGCAAGTATTTCGCTTTAAACTGAACGAATTCGTGCAATGGCGTATTTACCTATATACCACAAAAAAAGATCAAGAAATTCACAAAAAAAACTAAAATCCTTCTTCCTTACTATTTCAATGAAAAAAAAACCCACCCAGAGCAGTGCCCCAGTGCCAGTGCCAGAACAAAAACGTAGCACAACAAATTTATTTAGCAATAACACAATCTCAAAACGAAGCCAACTGTATTAGTCTATACTATAGTGTAATTTCCGTTGTAGTAATGATATTGAATACCTTATTCTGGAAGAACAAAAGCGAAATGGTAATTCGGCAATGAAATGTGAAACGAAGTACTTACGCGGCGTCTTTCCCAGCCAGAAAACGTTCCTCCATAAAAGCAACAAAATCATGTCGCAAAACGTCGACGGAATCATCGTCTTCGTCATCACACTGCAACGTAATCTTATACTATGCAGTTATGTCCAATGTCCATAGAAAATAAAAATAAAAGTAAACAAGCCTGCCGTCAGATAACACTGCAGTGTTATGTAAACAAAGTAATGTAATTGTCAATGTCCGTGTCCGTTAGGTGATAAAAAAAAAGTCTGTTTACCAGTTTACATTTTCAGCCAATCCCACACAATCGACAACGACGACGGCTGCGTTGTACTCTCTATCTCTCTCATCAAAGTTTTGCTAAGCTAACGCCAACGCAATACGAATACGCATACGACCGACCGTTGATCCTCCGCCTCCCGCCGAAAATGAATACGAGTACTTATGGGTAAAAGCAGTCGCGGCAGTGACAATAACAAATATGGAAATCAAAATCAATCCTAAAAGAATACGGCACTCACTTCATCCATAACTTGTCGATGAAGCGTCTCCATCTCTCCCTGCATTTCGTTCATATTCATTCCGCCTCTCCCGCTTTGCTTTGGACTCTCTTCCTAAATAGCCAGTGGTCATCACAAAGCAAGGTAAGGAGAAAATACAAATTACTCGAAATACATGCCCATGTGCGACCCCTTACACTATACACCCTACCCTGATGATGATAGAGGACAACCTAGCCTCAAGACTTCAAACCGAGCAATTTGCAAAGTTTACAGAAATTATCGACGGTCAAACATGTCGAGGGACGAGGGACCAACCTAACAACTACGAGCAAACCAGCAAAATGAGCAAACCCTGGTTCCTTGTGTTCGAATGCGTGGATCACAGTGAATAGTGAATAAAAGAGTACACTTACTTGTGAATTCATCACGTCTTCATCTTCCTCCAATTCGACTTCGAAATCACTGTCGCCCATGTATTTGTTGGAAACGTGCGCCAGCATGCGGGTAAACTTCTCGTTCTGAAACATCTTTAGTTCCTAATCAAATCAAATATCGATTTTCACATTACCTCAAATTAAAAAAAAAGAACAGGAGGTAAATGGAAGAACCGTTCTTCACAAAAAAATCGGGAACTTTTGAATATTTGAGGCACCAACCGACTACAATACGGAAATTTCGTGAGAGTGGGATTACGTACATAGTTGCACATAGTATTATTGATAAATGATAAATACATCGAAACAAACATAATCAAAAGAAAACGGATGGACATTTTGTGAGTAACAGCGCATATTTTTTAAAAAGAGAGGATCACTTTAATTGGTTCTCGAATAGGAATACCCACATTTTCCCCACGATCCCACTGAACGTCATGCTCGTTCCTCCTCTCGGCCACTTCCATACTCTCCTCAAACTGACTCATCATACCCGCCCAGCCACCACTGTGAGCCACTGTGGGACGGAGTTGCAGGCGATCTGAATGAAGGAATTATAAATTATAAAGTTAACAACAGAATGAAGATTTTTCTTGTTATAAGACACTATCATGATTAGACCGTGAACGGAGTACCAAAAGCTAATTTCCTCGATTTGCAAAAGATAGGGTGACAGGTAACATCCGTAGATTCACCGGGGAGGTTTGCGCATCCAAAACAACAATATTAGCTGTCCAATGGAAAACTCACCTTCATCCGTAAGGTATCTCCCAATCATTTTATCGTACAACAGCGGCTCTCGTTCTCTCATCTTCTCGTCCGAGAAATAGCTGCAAACCGTATAGTATACATCTTTTGAACAATACACATGCGCCCCGTGTCAGAGTCAGAAGAAGCAATTCTGAAAAATCATGAATAAACAAACAAACATACAGATTTTACAGACTGAACACATTACATTCCCAGCAACGCTTGATCCCCGGCCAAAGACTAACATAACCTTCAGCTCAAAGTTACTTCGAATCAATCAAACACTTACTTGCTTCTAGCTTTCATTTTCTGCAACGCCAGGAATCTTCTATTTCTGATGGATTTAGCACTGGTGGCTTCACCGCTCTGCTTTTTCAAGACTTGGGCGATCAGGTGTTTGACCACAAAATCATCCTCAGAGTCAAATAGTGGGCAATCCTCTTTGTTCACAAACCTTAAACAGAACCAACAAAATTTAAAACAGATCATGAATCAACCACAGAGAATACCTACAATTCCAATGAGACAAATATAGTGAAATCTAGGATCTATTTGGGAAGCACTTTGCGCCCGCGAAGAACCATGGCCACAGCGGCAAACAAGAACAGGTACATATGGCTTATAATACGACTTAGAAAGACTACATACTCGTATTAACTTACCGCTTACCGAATGTATCTTTGCAAGAACAAGGATTTGTTGGCGTCGAAAAGTTCGGATACGATCGTTCTCTTTTGCTCCTCGGTTAGTTCATCCTCCGTGGATTGTTGGTGCTTGAAGAAAGCATCGTCAGAAGTAACGATTCGATCCACAAGAGCTTCCATTTGTAAAATAAAGTCAAATAAGTTGCGCAAACGTCGCCAAAATGACCGACTTGTTCCCGCGTCTGCCGCAAGAACAGTTCTGCGGCGACCGCGCCGCGCGGCGAAATTCGCAATATTTTAAACATTTCTGCGTTCCGCAGCGATAATTGCTCCGCATAGCGGTGTTGGCATTTTGCCATAGTCATCAGCTGTTGCAATATTTTCTGATGACGTCATAAGTCAACACTGTGGTTTTTGTAGTTTTCGATTCCAGAGCAGTCTCGTTGGTTCAAGGTGTGACTCATCACTTGATATATAATACTAAACATTCGGGCAAACTCCTCTCTCTCGACAGTTGTTTCGTTTGCTATGTGCGACGTCCCAATGTGCAGTTTTTTTAAAGCAGAACTTGTTTCACGTATTCATATCTTCGTAATATATTTTGTTTTGCGAAAGTTGTTACTGGTTTATTTTTGTGTTGTTTTAGGACCGGTACTGATGGCCGAATTTCCAAACCTAGGCGAACACTGCGGAGTTTCTGAATGCAACCAACTCGGTAAATATTTATTTGTTTATTTATTTAACCTTCTGGGAAAATGAAACTTGCAATGTCCTTGTTATATGGGTAATTGGTAGATAGTATATTATTGTATTTTGAAACTGGTGAAACTTACTCGCTGTATTTAGATTTTCTGCCTGTGAAATGTGGTGCATGTTCAGGGATTTTTTGGTAAGCTTTTCTCCTCCGTTTTATAAAGGTCGTTGCAGCATAGGATATGATATAATCAGAGATACATTAACCTTTTTTTAGTAACGCCCATTTCTCACACGATGCTCACGAGTGCCCTGAGGCATACACCAAGGTGAGTCGTTTGCATTTCTGGGTGTTTATTTGGTTCGTTACTTGGTATATACATACTGTTTGAACCAGTATGTGCAGTGTTCTCTGTGCATTACATCGATTCTTTTTTATAGAAATTACGGTGCACGAATGTTTCTAATAGACCTCTCATACAAATCTACCAGATCCATTTTACCTATCCCTTCTTTAAAGGCATCAACAGTGCTCACTTTTACCAATTCGTCAGGCAACAAGTTCCACATACGAGTAACCCAATCAGGGATGGAACCATAGCCTAAGCCCACCGGCAAACCACCTCCGGAATTATAATATTGCATTAATTTGGAGGGCTCATGGCTGAACCACCTCCCGATTAGAATATTAGATATGTGAAGCCCAGCGGTGGTACGAGAATTTTATCAGAAACGTATCACAAACAGAGCTAATTTCGCGAACCACCTCCGGACTCACCGGCGAGGTTTTTGCCCTGGATGGAACGAACAATCATCATTCGTTTTAATTCCTACCAATACAATGATGTCTAATGATTTCCAGAATGTAGTCGTTCCCGTGTGTCCAATGTGTAAACAACCAGTGCCGGTACCACGCGGAGTGTCACCCGACGTCCACGTCGATCAGCATATCAACAACAACTGTGAGGCATCACAGAAGAAACGGATATTCAAGAACCGATGCACCGTCAAGGGATGTAAGAAGAGAGAGGTGCGGTGTATATTCGTTTGGTATTTCGGTTTATAATTACAATTGGGACAATTGTCACTACTGTCAGGTCAGGTGGGAATTGGGAATATAGATTACAACATCGAACATTTCAAAAATCAGATGTTAACGTCTTTAAAGTCCAATTTCAGCTGGTCCCATTTACGTGCCCGAAGTGCGCCCAAAATTACTGTATCGGCCACAGACACGAAGCGGATCATAACTGCGCCGAAAAAGGAGGAAAATCTATGAGCAATGCCGGGTAAGCAATGCTTGTAAAAATTTCAAATGTTGTTGTATGTCGCATTTAAACTGTCAGTTTCTGATGGCTTTTCTTATTTTAGGTTCATATACATTCCATATCACCATAGCAGCTCTTGATTCCCGTGTAGTTCCTATTCCCTGCGCTTTTCTGAAATGAAAAATGTAGCATTTCCATGGGTTTGGTGAACCAATACGCTAATAAACTTGCTTTAAAACATGTCATGCTCAAATATTATTAACCTTTATATTTCTATCATTTTAGTGTCGCAGCAATGGTTCGTGAGCGGATGTCGTGCTCGAGACAAGCCTCCAGTACTCAACAGGTATGAAACGTTTCGGTTCACCACATTTTACTTATTCAGATTTGGTCAACATGAGCCTATTTACTGTTCAAGTTATCTATGGTGTATTTTAGTATCAAATAATGATGTGATTTCATAAATGCTCGAATATATTTTGACGTGCACGAGAATTATCAAACACACTAATTGTTGTAACCTTATACATGCTAACAGTAACATTCCGCTTTTCAGCTTTCTGAAGATGAGGCATTGGCTCGAGCTCTACAATTCTCGTTGAATACTGGCGGTGCCCAATTATCTCCGGAGGAAATTGACCGCCGCTTAGCCGAGCAATTGCAAAGTGAAGAATACAGGTATGTTTCTTGAATGAGTCATTTTGGGTTTTAGGTTTTTTCTCGAAAGCATTCTTTTTTTAGCTTGGATATGATAATAAAAAAGGCTGAAAGGCCCTGACTTGTGAAACTTGTGAAAATCCACATAGAAATTCAATATGTTTCATGAAGTCTTCAAAAGATTCATGGCCGGTAATCCTTAATTCTAGTGCCTTTGTGCGGATTGTTTAGTGAAAATAGTTGAATGTTGCTATAACGGCGGGCTTTCGACAGCAGAATTCGCGTATTTGTCGCAAATGAATATTATTATAAAAAATTGCGACGTTATTGTTCTTTGCGTACACTGCATGGGAATACAACGTCTAACATACTTTTCAAAGTCGGCCGGTATATCGCTTTGAGAAATTCGGCGTGTTTCAAACAGTCTCCAAAAGATACGTGACCGAGATTTTTTACTCCGTGTAGGTCCAGTTGTTCATTTAGTTCTCAATGTTGCTAATTGGTTTCTAACAGTGTATCGTCAAACTTATTTGTTTGCAGGAACAATGGTAGACAACAGCCGAGACCGCGAGCTGCAGCTGGTTCAAACTCCAACTCGAATTGCACACTTTCATAATGATGTGAGTTTGCTTGGGTGGGCTTCGAATTTATCAACGTGGGTGGTCCTATGTTAACCATCAACGTGGGTGGTCCATGCCTACCTGTGTTGTCTTTTAACACTGTGTAGAAAGTGTATAACTATTATGCATTAGAGTTATTGACTATCTTATCTTGTAAGCGATACATTCTTTCGAACTTTTGAACATTTTGTGTTTTTGCCTCCTTCTTGTGTTATGCAAATCTCTCGTTCGACTCACGTGTTACTTATTTTTTTACACTTACTTTTGCAAGTTCGCTTGCGTTTACTCTACTTTGATATATGTAACTTCTGGGAATATGCATTGATTTTTAGTTCACATTACTGATCGATTAGCTGAGATTTACTTGTCACTTATTAGCCTTTATGTACAATTGACTTGATGATATTGATTGGCTTATTAGCTTATTGTTAGCTAAAATAATGACTTGTTTTGTGAGAATTTGACATTCCGGAGTATCGTTGTGTACTGTACCTTTTTTGCTGGTCAGTATTGTTCTCTAGTCGGTTATATTGCTTCATGGTATTGTTTTAACGCACACAGGAAACGGAATAACGCCCAGGAAACCGACTGTAGCGGTCGCCAAATGGTTTTCTTGTCACCGACCATTTGTGGCAACCACCCAGTGATCATGTGATGACTAATTAACGATTATGTCGGGAAAAATGGGCCACGGCATTGTCGCTAAGTGGTCCCATACAACTGTTACCAGATTGCTTCGTCCGTTTCCTATGTAGTTCTTTATTGCTATTGTTTCAACAAGTGATTTTAAAAGGTTATGGTTATGAGCAAACTGTGATTTGTGTTTTGTATGTATAGCTTGATGACAAGAAATAAAATGATTTTGTATGTTTTTGCAGTCTGTCAACGTTTTTGTACTTTTCTCCTGCGCTCATTTTCAATTGGAAGGCATATATTCAAAGGTGAAGCCTCGGTTTGTTTGGAACACAAACTCTTGGTTATTCGATTTATCCGTTCATAACGGGGGTATTTGTAAGATTTCGTATAGTTATATACTGAAAATTATTTAGTTTGCAGCTTTGCCATAATTAAATATGCTACACGTCGAAGTCCAATGTTTCATACACAGGTTCGAAGAGTGAGAGCGCACTCTGTTGCACTAGGATATGTTCCGCATCTGTTTTAAAGCGAAATACCGGCCCGTTTTTGAAGCGCATCTCAAGTCTCAAGTACTTTCATTCCTAGGCATTTATGCGAAGTGGGGTCTAATTGGAGTCTATTTTTTATTATAATTTTTGCTCATTTGCATATGCTGGTTTCCTTTTAAAGCGAAATAAAAACCGGTTTTTTGTAACACATCGAGTAGACCAGCATTCTTATGCAGCTTACGCAAATGGCAATAAATTAGAAAAAAATCGAGCTAAATTCGAGCAAATTAGCATAAATACGTACGAATTCAGTTGTCCACTATGCGTTTCAAAAACCGGCCGGTACTTCGCTTTAACGTTAGTCCCTAGCCTACCCAGCATAATGACTAGGGGGTTTCAATGGCTGATCTATTGTTTCTAAGCGCAATTCTTTCGCAAATTGCCAGTAATCGTTGGCTGGAATCGCAGGTTATTCCCTGTGTTTATGAAAAAAACCTGGCAGCTGTGCTCATAAAATGTCTCTGGAATATTAGCTGGTGACTGGGACAGAGTAACGGTGTTTGCATCTTTCATAATACATACACACTTTGAAAATTTGTGAGAACGATTTTTCAAGATGAGAGACATTTGATAGATGGGAGAGTGGGAGAGGTATATTCGTAGCCTGGTCTAATGGTAAGCAAAATTACATCATTACATGCTAGATAGCCGAGTTTTCTCCACCGTCTGAAAATAGGCTTTGGAACTTTGGAACCCTGCAGGCTTATGTTCCGTTTTCACCGCCCCTTCACCTCAGTCAGTTCCAAGTATTAGTGATGTACAGTAGTACACCCCACAAATTAAACTCTTGCTCTTAATTTCTGAGCCGAGAAGCTTTGAAAACTCTGTTTTGTTTATAATAACACCTTTGTTTTGTTGATCAACTGTAGTACCGTACGTGCTGTTCATTGTTTTTCACTTGATTCACAGTAAACTTTAAAATTTAATTCACTAAATTGTCACTTCCCCAGCTTCGGACTGTGTTTTAAACAACATACTCTCATTTTGGCAACGCCGCATGCAAATGAGAGGCGTTCGGGCAATGCCCATCAATCTGCATAAGGTTGGGGTCAGTGCCGAGTTTTTTGGGGCTTTTCAAGATTTATACGGCAGTTATTTGCGCGGGCCCACTCGCCCAATATGTTGATTGGAAACAGCTCCCTGGGGTGGGCGAGTAGCTCCTGACTGTGGGAGGTCGCAGATTGGAATCTCAATCTTAATTTAGGAGGAGTGACAGAGAGAGAGAGAGAGAGAGACAGAGAGACAGAGAGAGAGAGAGACAGAGAGACAGAGAGGAAGATAGAGAGAGAGGGAGAGAGAGAGAAAGAGAGAGAGAAGAAGAAGAAAGAAGTTTCACCAGGAGAAAGGAGAGAAAGAGAGAGGGAGAGAGAAAGAAAACGTTTGATAAACGGCAAACAATGAGGTGAAACACGAGGTCGGATAACGAAACATTCAGCTTTTAGCCTTACAGTAACTTTATATGGTAATCGTCTATACTAAACAGATTTTGATACCGAATTCAGTGTGACTAATATATTTGCCCGATATACTTTCCCTGCATGTATATATTTTTTGCTTGGTACAATTGAGGAGTTGTACTTAGTAATACTTTATAACCCTAATATAAAACGATATAACATGTAACTCATGTTATGCAACCGTATCGCATCTATGACTGACTCAATTTCAGCAACTCCCTGTCCCTACATTCATATTTTCCTGTATGTATAAAAGATCCCCTTGTTCCCTTTCAACATATACATGTATGGGTCATTACCACGTTTGTTATATAACATTCGACTGGGGGACTAAACGACCGTATTTCACAGCCTATTGCGATATGTAGATGAAAGTGTATGCGTGTTGTTGAATATCGGAGAGACATTGTGTTTCCGCATTGATTACGAAGTAATGAGAGAGGAGAGAAAGAGAGAAGGAGAGAGATTAGAGAGAAAGAGAGAGAAAGTTAGAGAGAGTGAGACCCACATTAGACATTGACGGCTTGTTGCAGAGAACATAGGTCCTGCGCCATCGTGTTTTTTTGCACGATTCATTGAAAGCAGTTAAAGCGAAATGCTAGCCCCTTTGGAAAATTTGCATATGATAAGCAAATCCTATGTATCCTATGCTAATTTTGTACGATCGTCCACGGCAATCGTACACAATTAGCATAGGATACATAGGATTTGCTTATCATATGCAACTTTTCCAAAGAGGCTAGCATTTCGCTTAGAAATAAATTGTTGACTCTTCAACAGCGAGCTGGTACTTTAAGGGTGCTTCAATACATTGTTTGACTTGTTTCGCAGAGGTCCTGAACAGCACACGACGAGTTCCAGATGAAACGTGTTCGACGTCTTTGAACTAGCGCCGGGAGGGCAGTTTGAATATCCACGATGTGTCATCAGTGAAGTGACTATGAACGTATGAACTTTACATATGAGTATACGTTTCTGTATCATGATCTACAGCTGTTGACTTTTGTTAAAGCGATACAACAACCGGTTTTTGAAACGTATTTTAACTGCACTCCCATACATATGTTGCATGCAAATGAATATCATTAGAATAAAAGATCGCGCAGTCGGCACAGTCATTTACAGACACTACATGGGTATACAACGTCTCAAAAACCGGCTGTTATACCGTTTTAATAACAATGTTTCCTTCTCGGACAGCTCAAGTTGCCGTCATTAATTTTCCACTTCACATGCGCAACGTAGAGACAAAACCTTTATTTGCATTGAAAATGTACATGCTTTCTATAATATTGACATGTAGGAATAAAAATATTTGCTCAACACTTCGCCTATGGCGACAATAAAAATATGGCATCGTGAATTAAAGAGACATGGAATGCTCTGGGGGTGAGAAGAAAAGACATGAACTTTGAACCGCTACCGTACCTCTTACCTACAATCTAATACCGATATCGATCGATTATTATAAAGATGTAGCTTAGCTTGCACTCAGTCCGGTAGAAGTTCAGAAAAATAGGATTTCGCAGAGCGAACGTCGACAACAATGAAAAACGAAATGAAAAGTGTATAGAATACTGTAATATATAATGGTTTATTTAGAAACGCATACAGAGATAATATGGAGTAAGTAACAAATATTGAGTCACTCTTGTAATTGGACGAATGAGAGACATATTAGTCGAACAACATTTCGACATAGGAGTCAATTATGTAGTGTTAATTCTCAAAACTTTTACAATTAGAATCTTTCCTAACACAAAAACGTGCAAAACGACGGGCAAAAAGAACACCGATGAATTTCATTCACTGGAAAATTAACTGCAAAGTTGCAGTTCCACATAAGCTCAAGTACAGGCAAGAACATAAAAAGTGGTGAAACAACCAAATGCTATTCTAGGACAAGGAGCACAATATCTTAAAGATTAAAGCGAAATAGCGGCCGGTTTTTGAAACGCATCAACATAACTTACGTATTCATGCTAAGTTGCTCGAATTTAGCTCGATTTTTTTTTATTCTAGTTTATGTTAATTTGCATAAGCGTGTTTCAAAAACCGGCCGATACTTCGCTTTAAACTTCGGAAAAAGAAGATAATTTTAGCAAGGTCATAGGAAAAGTGTGATGAAAATAGAAGTAGTAAAGTCTAATGCTCAAATAAAAAACTACAATTTGGTCAATGTTTAGAGAGTCGTCACGACACACAACTCGAAAGTGTTAATAAAGCTTTTCAAGCGATAGATGGACAATTTTGAATAAAATAAATAAGTCTCAAAGATATTGATGTGCAGTTAAACCGCAAAATGCAATAAGTAAATAGCTAAGTTGTCAGGGTTGACTATCTCATATCCTTTTACATGTTCGCCATGAAAAAAAGCTAATTTGATTTAGTGTAAAATTTTTTTAAATGTTTTTAGATAACTTAATTATATTCTTACAATTAGTACCATACTCACCATGCATTCACTCGTCACTTTTCGAAATTTTCGGAAAAGTCTAGGATTCCAATAATCAATATTCCGAAACAAGAATCCATGTCTATAAGAACAATGGAAAAGGAAACGGTTTCGCGTATCGCTGGTGCTATAAAATACGTGTGGATATGACCTTACGTATGGACAGATGAGCTTATACGTACGGTTAGCTTGCGAGTATCTGGCTACTCATGTTGCTCAACCTGATGGTGTCAGAATAAGAGTTCAAACATTCTTTGCTAACGTAATAAATGTTGTTAGTTTCGGAATAAAGAATTATACTTACTAAGATAATTTCTTTCCTAACACTCATCCTTGTGCGAGCATGTCTGTAGGATAGCCGTCAGGGTGACCAAGGGGTCGACGACTACGGAAGGATCGAAGAGAGACATGAGCTGCTGATAGCCGAGAGCCTGCTGAGCACACTTCAGGCAAACTGATGGAGAGTCGCATTCTGAAATGAAGAAGTGAATGTTAACCATAGCCCATAGCTTTCTCAAATTTCTAAATCAAATCTATGTTATCACTTCTTGTCTTTTTGTCCTCAACAACATTTTGATTTTTTTATACACAGACTTTTCTTGAGTTTCTTCCGTATTACGTCTAGATTATTTATGTGCTAAGGCGTCAAACACTTAATAAACATATTATAAAGATAAACCTACCAGATTCCTCGTTAACCATGTATTTGCCGATTTTATACTATGTGTAGCATACCGTAGTATCTTAGTTTCTACATGACAATTTTCCCAAGTCCCCGTTCTCAAGTCCTCAACTCAAACGCAAATTAAATTGCTCGGTTCTTAAACAAAGGCGGCGTGGCCATTGTTCTTTCTCCTCCTTTTCACATGAAAGTGATCTCTTTGCAATCCGAAAAGTAATCCTTTATTTCCACTAAATTCGGCGGCGGGTCGAGAAAAGCGAATCTAATTTGCGTATATGGGAACCGACTCCCAAGGCGGTACTCCCGGCACACTGTTTTTGTTTCGCCCAGCATCTAAACAGACGGGTAACGGGGGGAGCGGGAGATAGTGACTTTCTTGCGAACTTTAAGCAGGGTGGTCCATTGGGCCACTTTGGCCCACTACTGTACTAGAACTAGAACGTGCACTAAAACGATGTGAATGGTAACAACGTGTGACATACTGGTACGGATGGTAAAACTTCATCATGCATATGTAATGTAGCAATATATTCACATCAATCAGAATGTACTACTACATTGCTTCTACGTGATACTAGTTTCAGAAACTGCGGTTATTACTACCCCAGACTCTAGGTAATGAAAATTTGTTTACCGGTTAAAATATGAGGTATAGATTTAATACTACTTCGATCATTACGACCACATATTGCCGGTAAACTCGGTTAACTATATTATTAAGTTTAAGATTCACTATCCTACTACATCTATTCCCTCATCCATACCTCCTCTCTTGCCTATTCTCCAAATATTTCTCCAAATATAATACTATTAAGGGCCCAGAGTCAATTGCCTTGTCTCGAACAAACCACGGAGACACATGTCTTTTGAACGTCGGAAAAGGCCAAATTGAAGTCATTGACACAGGGCGGATGACCAATTTGAATGGGAACCCAATTTTACTTTCTCCGAAAACGTTTTCCGAGTTTCCGGTTCTCTCGTATAGGCTATATTGGTGGTATTTTGATTGGGATATGAACTTCGGAACAACAATCAGCTGATGTCAAAAAAAAAATGTTGTACGCTTCAAGAGCGTGCACCTTATTCAAGGGTGGAAATACAGTTTCAAAGTTTGCTTATGACATGTTCCGCAGGGGTACTGAGCAGTAGGCTACGTGTTCCAGTTGACAAATTTCTCGACAGGTATGTATGTGTTGTAAAGGGAGACGAGTATCTTTTGATGTGATCGTTTTCGTGTTAGTCGTAGCACTGTTATTTCTAGTAAGTTGACTTAAGATGGAAGGAAAACAAGCCTTTCTCCATGTCTTACAACTAGTTACCGTCGTTGATTGTCTAAACTCTTATAAGAAAAATTTCTCAAGAAACACATCTACATGGAACTTTTGATTCTATTCTGTACCTTCTGGAATTGGTGATGCTGATTCCTTACTAGGAAGTTCCCGCAACATCATCTGCTTTTCCTTCTTTTGTCGACGTCGCAACTTGATCTGATCGGCCATCAGTCGTTGACGCTCGACCACAACCTTGAAAACAGCGAATTTCAAAGCGGTATGACACGCGGTTTGTGAAGCGTATGTATCGTACGATGACACATAAGGTAACACAATTTGTGGTACACACAAAAGTCGCCTAAAATCCCGAAATTACATCACTTTGGGCATTTTCAAAACTATCAAAACAAGATGTTTCAATACTACTATTATATACAGTCGAATTGAGAATTTGATCATTTTATATAGCGTACTAAATATACAGATTACACAGGAAGCGACGGAACAATTTGGTGACGGTTCCCAGGTTTTTTTTCGTGGCCAACTCATTTGTTGACCACTTGCTGACGTTGTCGTGACCAAGTTTCCTTGAAAACGGCGTCAACTGGTCACAACATGGTCACTAATCAGCCACCAAATGGTTTTTCGGTGAAAACCATTTGGTGGCCGGTTACAGACGTGTTTTTCTGTGGTTTCGGCAAGAATTCCATTTTCCGGTGTAAGATCAAAACACTGAGCCTACTGACCTGACATTTCGCGCATGGACACTCTTTAAAGGGACAGGCCCATCAAAGTAAACCTATATTTGCGATACGTCCATAGTAACTATCAAGCATTTTTATTACAATATATACAAACTAAATTTCACCATTATTCGCCCTAGACAACTTTTTTTCCAATGCGCTCTGCTCAAATGTATACCGTAGAGCCGCAAGTATCCTTGTCGTCAATGCAAATTTATCGTGAAATTATAATGCGACTAAAATTTGGATATATAGCTTTGAAATCTGCAGTTTTATGGTATACATTTGAGCAGAGCGCATTGGAAAAAAGTTGTCTAGGGCGAATAATAGTGAAATTTCGTTTGTATATATTGTAATAAAAATGCTTGATAGTCATTATGAACGTATCGTAAATGTAGGTTTATTTTGATGGGCCTGTCCCTTTAAAGGGACACTGAGCCTACTGACCTGGCATTTCGCGCATGGACACTCTTTAAAGGGACACTGAGCCTACTGACCTGACATTTCGCACATGGACACTCTTTAAAGGGACAACTCCTCTTGTGGCCCTTTAATCGATTGACCACATTGTGTTGGGCACAGCGCTGACAATTTGGACGGCGTTCTGAATTATTTTTTTATCACATAAACGATTTTTCTTGGCATTGTACCGAACCTGCAACGATATGTTTAGCTCTTCCCGTTTACATTTGGAAGTATTTTTTTATTTCTCACTCTGTGAGTGTTTTTGGAGTGTTTTATTTTCTGCTCATTCATACATTTGTTGAAACTCGATGATATGACATAGAGAATGATGCCGATCAGTATTAAGTTGATGTCTAAAGTAAATGTTGCTGAAGCCAGGACCCAGGACCCGGACTAAAACAATTGGCCGCGGACCACCCAGGTCACCGGCCCACCCAGAATGTGATCTCGATTTGAATATGAATCATTTGTATGAATGTGTTAGGTTGGTAATTCGACACGCGCAATGAACACGGTGACCTTTGCGAGAGTCTTAATGTTCCCTGAGGTTCAAAGGGAACGATAGAGAGGCGATGTTATAAAAAGGTGGCCGGGCATCTCTCAATTGTCGATTAAACGCCTGCTAATGTGTCGGACACGCTTTAAGGAACAAATATTGAAACTGGGAGAGAGAGAGGGAGAGATAGAGACGGATAGAGGGATTGAGATAGAACATGCAATGAGAGAGTGTGAGAAATGTAATAGGATAATCAAGTAATTACCAGGATTCTAGTTTTGCTAAATTCAGAAAATATCCGTAATAATCACGATCTACTGTAGTTGGATGAATTCAAATAAACCTTTCATTTTCCCGCCGCCCGATTCGCCACTAGTATGCGGCTGTAGTGTACTGTCGTCGAGGGTGTGGAATAGACTGAGGTTGAGTGCTCCGTCCATACAGCCGTCTGACGAGCTTCCGGACGAGGAACTACCGTCCATTTGTAGGAGACGAGAGTTCAACTCTCGACGGCGGTCCACCATCTGGAATCAGTAGGCTAAGACTGTACCTCACCTCCAGTTTGCATTTCTACCTAATAAGCATACCACAAAGATCATGCCTTGCCGAGTTGTAGGACAATGTTCATAATCACTGAACTCTGTATTGAACTCAATCATTGAACGGCAGTCGACGGAAAGCTGCCAAATTACCTAACAAATCTAACTAAGTAATAAACTAACTAAGTAAATATGAATATCAATGAGATGAATATCTTTGTGGCATACTTATTAGCTCATTGATACTTATCTTTACTTAGTTATTTTATTAGTTTACATATTGTTAGTTTATTACTAGATTTGTTAGGTAATTTATTTATTAGAATTTGGCAGCTTTCCGTCGACTGGCGTGCTATACAGAGTTCAATGATTATGAACATTGTACTACACCTCAGGAATACATAATTTTTGTGTTATACTTATTAGCTGGAAATGCTTGCGGTTGACTTGCAAGTAAATTTGTATTATACCGAGTTCCCAAGTATGCCGTTTTTTATGCGCATGTCCCAGGAAATAAGTGTCAAGGAAACGAAGCGTCTGTCAAAGCTTAATTAGCAATCAATGAAGACTTGCCTGACAATCTGAGCAGGGACAATTTCTGTATTGACAGACTAATTTGTGATTCTTTCTTTTGAGTCTCAGGCCGTGGTTGAGACATCTCTGACAGTAATAGACTCTCCGCTCGCCTTCTGAAGACGGAGGGAAGAGTTCTGGTAGAATATCCTCGATATTCATCAATCGATATCTGAAAACAATCAATATTGATTGAGAGATCAATCGATAATTCAAAGATACAGTGCCTGACGGAGATACCTAGACACATATACAACAAAGAGCTCATAGAACGATCAGCAATTGTTGGACATCAAAATAAGATGTTTCAAGGAGTACATAAGTCACGAGAGGAATGTAGAGTGCGTTAGATTGAAACTCGCCATTTTGCATTCACACAATTATGAATCGAAATATGTTTTAGGGGGGGGGGGGGGGTTGTATAGGCTTATTAATAAGGTTCAAACCCAATTAAACACCTTGTCGGGCTTGACACAGTTCTTTTGGAAAATCCGACAGCCTTGTTCCTTTGAGACAAGCCGACGAATGTAGATTGCCCGAAGATTTAATCAGATCGGGTTACGGTAGATCGTTTGCGATGTAGCATTACGGTAATTGTTTGGAAGACTATACTAACTGAAAGCGTGTGGTTCAAGCTTCATCAAAGTTCTATACTAATGATATTGGAAGTAAGTGTGAAATTGGCAAATTTCAATAGTTTTTATATAAATACCCGCGGTCGTTTGCAAACAGTGCCTTTGAATCAGTGCAGTGACGAAAATTAGTGCAGCTTGCGTAATTAAGCTGTTTAGCTTTCAATTTCGGTTACAAATTAGTTGGGTCATTGTTATTCTGAAACGTTTCGACCAGCGTTTTGATACCAAAATACAAAATACGAGTTGAATTCGCAGAATTTACCTTATCATTTACTCAATATCCTCTCTCTCTCTCCATTTCTCTCTCTCTCTCTCTCTCTCTCTCTCTCTCTCTCTCATCTCCCTCTGCCCCAATCCTCCATCTTTTGCTCACTGTTTGAAGCAAGGGGACTATTATGCTAGTTTGCAATCCTTACCGCTTAATGAAACAAAATCAGGAAAAAAGGAAAGCAGAGCCTTTTTAGAGAACTAACTAAGCATGAAACAACTGAAATACAATTAGTAGCTTATTGTAGAGTACTGTAAGAAAAAGTAGAAAGTAGAAGGCGCATGTTATACTATTCAAGGTCATTTGATACTGTTTGATTAAAATTCCTAAAGATTGCCCAAAAATCATAGGGGTACGGTGATGGGACTCATGTCAAAGACAACGATGAAATGAAATTTTGGTTTCAAAACTACTTCAGTGAAATAAGTTGCCTTACTATACATGGCCACAGTAGGCCGCCCTGGCCCCGCCCCCCGCCTTTGATTGGTCGAGAGCGAGAGGAGAGACAGACGAGAGTGTTGCAATATGCATAGTGTTGCATGGTTAGGACTGGGACTACTGTAGTGATGTTGCAAATACTTCTCCAAAAACTACATAAGTCTTTATGCAAGGAAACTAGGAAACAGTCAGAATTGGTTCATGGCTTGCTCAAGGAAAGTAATGTACATGATTGTATATGATTTTGACCCATGTATATCCCTACAAGAGAATAACGTTATTTGCAACGCTGTGTTCTGTGTTCATTGCCTTAGCTAATTTTTGGATGCATCCATATTAGTGTTTAAAAACAGTAAATAAAAAGAATATTTAAACAGTTGAAAAAAGTTACAGAATACTGGATGTTGCTTGTAATTGTGTAAGAAGAACTTGTGTTTCACTTGTAATTAACACACACACAAAAAACTTCTAGTTTCTACCTCTTTGCGAAGCTTTTTACGAAGGTAAATGTTCCACTTGTTTTCTTTTTTTTAGTTGTAGATACTGTTTGTTACACCAAATGCTCAATTTAAAGGGAGAGGCCCATGAGAAAAAAGTTGTCCCTAATTTACTTACACAGGATGTCCGGAATTTTAGAAATACTTTGTGAAAATCGCATTTCTTTACACCTAGAACTCGCAAAATTATTCTCCGACAAACAGTTCAGCCAGGTACCGTAGTCAGAATCAATTTTTGCCCTTTTAGGGCCTTACAGTATTGGAAACGCCCTGTTAATATCATAGGAATGATTTTCATAAGTTTTAACATTTCTATGAAGAGAAAGGATGAAAATGAACGGATATAAACCGTAAAAACGTTCTGACTACGGTACCTGGCCGAACAGTTTGCCGGGAAATAACTCTCTGAGTTCTGGGTGTAAAGAAATGCTGTTTTCACAGAAGTATTTCTATAATACCGGACATCCTGTGTAAGTAAACTGAGTACAACTTTTTTCTCATGGGCCTCTCCCTTTAAAAAAACGCACGAGAGTGCTCTTGCTTACGTACAACATACGATATGAAAATCCGAGATGATTGAAAAAACTGTATATGTCTGTGCATTTACCTACTACTAGAAACATTGTTCTTATTGCTACATTAGAAGTTACAAACATAGCTCGGCCTTACGACTGCAAGCAAGTTCAACGTTGGTAATCTTATTTTAGAACACCAGTCTAGGACTAGGCCAAAATTACGGTAGTTACCCTATAAGCTTATATACCCTCTAAGCTAGGGCTATTAATACCAACAATAAGACACTCCCTACAAAATACCAATTGAACTATTGCTTGTAATTAAAATGGTTACCATGTATTTGATTTTAGATATACGGTGGACGGCCGTGCATCAGGCCATGTGCCATGTTTCAAAAGTGATTATAATTGAGAATATTGGGCCAATGGACATTAAAACAGTGAACTTGGTGTTGTAGTCGGGTAACATCGGTCCACAAAGTGGCCCAGTGATGTGAGGGGCTAGGTCCAGGTCAAGGGCCCAAATGGCCAAATACCCAATTTTCGTTTTTAATTTACAAATCAGGTAGAAAGCTCTAGCATGAACTAGAAACACATTGTTGCTTATTCTAGTGTGTGGTTGGATAAGAGGCACATACAATGTTATAATCCTTCTTTAACCTCATTGTTAACGCCAGCACCAAGTACTATCCGAACCGCCAAAAGTTTGAAATAAACTTGAAAGTTTGAAATATTACAGACAATAAAACACATTTCCCTCTCCCCAAAAGTTTGAAATAAACTTGAAAGTTTGAAATATTACAGACAATAAAACACATTTCCCTCTCCTACGAAAGTACGAAAATAACTCTTTTTTTGTGGCTCCGTTTTCCCAGGAGAAAACGGTAAAAACTGTGATTTCGGGGTGGTCAATTTAATAATTAAAATTAGGTAAAAAGAAGTAGTTTGGCCCAAGTTTCACATGGTCTTTAGGATGGCCACACACGGGCACCGTGTCCAATTACGATAAAGTACATTATAGAAATCAACTCGGAATCCAAAAAAAATGTGCTTATGTTAGAGCTGCGCGCTACACTACATTCAAAAAACAAAAATAAAATGATTTTAATGTAACTGTTTGGTATAATAAAGTTTCCAGTTTTTTTTATGAAATTACGCACACATGGTCATGTCATGAATATTATAGAAAAATTATAGAAAAAAAGTAAAAACAGACGGAATTTTTTTTTAATTTATATAATAAACGCTTATTTGATGGTTCAAGAAAACTTGTAGGTGGCCTATGACCGTATGCTTCCAGCCATGCATCGTGTTAAATCGTTAGCAGTTATTAAAGCGGTATAACAGCCGGTTTTTGAAACGTCTGTTGAATAAGCGGACTAACATGCCTTATATGCAAATGAGTATCGCGAGTATCGCATTATCGCGCTGTCATACATACACTACATGTGAATACAGTGTCCAAAATACATTTTAAAACCCGTATTCTATAACGCTTTAAAATTAATTAGCATAAGATGGATTGCGTAATATTCAAATTGAAATTGAAAGTGCATGTGTGTGTGTTCTTTCTTCGCAAAAATTGCGTCTTCTACAATAAAAGTGGGCGGCGCTTCGGAGGAAATAAATAAAAAGTAAAAAAACGCGAATGGGCGCGCGTGTGTGTGGCATGTGTCGCGTCGGGGTGGCCTTCGCGACGTCGCGACGCGGCGACACAATGTCTGATCGCAGGCTAATTAGCATAGTATCTTAATCAGCATGTCACTTGAGTGTACTGTAACAAGTTTCACTGATGATCGGTGTTATGTCTACAGAATCAACTGTAGACACAGAGCTGAGCACAAGTCAAGTTCAATGGGCACCGTGTAGATATAGAGTTTATTATACTCAATACAGAGGGCAATATATATGTACGACAACTCTCTAGTCGAGCGATCAAAACCAATCAATTCAAGCCCTAGCTTGAATCTCCATATACTATTAATATGCTAATTACTCATATGTTAATAGTCTTTAGACACCACGACTATTACTGAAACTAGTAACTGATAATACGTTTCATAGTCATAAGCATTCTTAGGTATCCCTATACCTAACACCTCCGTTCTTAGTATTCAAGTCATACTAAGTAATTAACACGATAAGGTTAATAACGCTTAAGCTTCCAGTTAGCGATGTTGAGCTTAGTGACAGTTTCCGGATCCTCTTTGAGCGTCGAGCTTCGGCGGTTCCTTCGGAGTAGCTTCACTGGCGGGTGGGTCACAGTGTCAAGGTCGGTACACCGTTCATCATCCGTAACAACTGTCTGGTCGGTTACCACTATCTCTTCAACTGTACCGGTCTGGTTAGTTGGACTTAAAGCATAGGGTTCGACAGCGTTAGGAGACGGTTCATGGTTCGATTTAGGTAACGGGTCGATTTCAAAGGCGTCAAGTAGTATTTCATACGCACGACTTCGCGTGTTGACTGTCCTGGGTCTGATCTGGTTGGCATGACGAATAATGTGCTTCTTCTGTTTTCGACCTGCACTTCGTACATGACGTTACCTCTTTTGTTCACTACAGAAGCTTCCAACCATGCTGGCTTATTAGGCACTTTGTAGTCGCGAACATAGACTAAGTCTCCTGGGTTAAAGACTGTAGCCTTCGAACCGTGTTTCTTGTTGTACTGATTCTCCATACGATTGTCTTTCACAATCTTCCTCTCCGGCCTGGGTTTCATCAAATCCCATGAAGTCCGCAGCTTTCTTTTCAGGAAAGCTTCTGCTGGCGACTTTCCTTCAGGAACGTTAGACGACGGAGTCATACGGTATGAGAGCAGAAACGTCTGAAGATTCTCTGCAGGGCTTCCCTCCCCCTTCAATTTCAGCAGCGCCCGCTTGAACGTGTCTACAAACCTTTCAGCTTGTCCGTTCGACTGCGGGTGATATGGCGCACATCTCAAGTGTTTGATGCCATTTTTCGCACAGAACAACGCGAATTCACCGCTTGTGAATTGTGTTCCATTGTCTGTTACCAGGGTCTCTGGCATGCCGAATTGTGAGAAAATCTTCTTCAGACTGGTAATCGTGGCGGATGTGGTAATCCTGTCCATGCAACGATTTCTGGCCACTTACTATATGCGTCAACGACAATCAAGTAGTATTTTCCTTCCAGTGGACCATCAAAATCTGCATGAACTCTTTCCCAAGGCACACTGGCCTTGCTCCACGATTCCAGATGGGTCTTAGTCGGCGCTTTCTGAGCACGACTACAGTTAGCACAGGACTTCACCATGTTCTCAATGTCCTCGTCGATAAATGGCCAGTAAACTAGCGATCTAGCAAGCGACTTTGTTCGAACGATTCCTTGGTGACCTTGGTGCAACTGTCGTAGAATGCGACCCTTGAGAGACGCAGGAATGACTATCCTGTCTCCAAACAAGAGGATTCCGTTTGTCTGCGACAATGATGTTTTTCTGTTGGCGAACTGAGTGATGTCTTTGGAGGGTCTTTCAGGCCAATTACCAGTTCTGTGAGCGTTAAGGACCGCTGTCAGCGTCTTATCCTTCTCAGTAGCCTCACGCAGAACATTGACGGTAACGGGTAGGGCAGCAATGGTTCTGAAGTGTTCGTCTCTGAACATCTCCGTGTGTACTCTGGCGATCACTTTTTCTTCGTCCGCGTCTGCCTGATTAGCGATCAGCCTGGACAGAACATCGGCACATCCCATTTCAGCTGTAGGTTTGAACACGATCTTGAAATCAAAACCTTTGATGTACACAGCCCAACGTGCAGTCTGTTGGCGCTTGTGACCGGGATGCCCTTTTTCGATCCAAAAATCGAAACAAGCGGCTTGTGATCTGTTACGAGAGTAAACTTGCGTCCCATCAGGTACTTGTAGAACTTTTTCAAGGCCCAGAAGATAGAAAGACCTTCTTTTTCAATCTGACCATAGTTCTTTTCAGCTGGGAGTAGAGATCTTGATGCATGTTCAACTGCTTTTTGCGAACCGTCTTTCATTCGGTGTAGCAAAACCGCGCCTAGACCATATTGAGATGCATCCGTCACGAGGATCAACTCCTTTTTCGGGTCATAGTGGGGGAGCAACATTGGCGAGGCCACAATCTTCTTGACCTGCTCAAACGCATCTTGACACTCTTTACTCCAGTACCATTTGACATCTTTCTTCAACAGTTCGTCGAAAGGCACTCGGATCTTGTGCAATTCCTTTATGAACCTGCCGCAGTAATTGATCTTGCCGATGAACGAGCGTAACTGACTGACGTCGTTCGGTTCTGGCATCTCCAAGATTGGTCTAATCTTGGCCGGATCTGTTTCGCGACCTTCTGCGGAGATAATCATCCCGAGGTACCTTATCTCTCGCGCAGCAAAGGTGCACTTTTCGAAGTTGACGTGGAAAACCATACTCCGAAATGCGGTTCATAAGGCATTTAGGTTCGATCGTGTTCCTGTCTTGTTCTTCCAGAAACGATCACGTCATCGAGGTACGCACAGCAACCGTCCAGTCCAGTGATCATTGAGTCCATGATCTGCTGGAAGATCCCTGGAGCGGTCTTGACACCGAAACACAGTCTGTTGTAACGGTACAAGCCTCGATGAGTATTGATAACGAGCAATTTCTTGGAGTCGTCCTCTAACTCGACTTGAAGGTAGGCGTCCTTGAAGTCAAGTGTACTGACAGTTCCACCGTTCAGAGTTGTCATTATTTCTTCTGCGGAAGGAATCGGATGGGAGAAGTCTTCCAGAGCTTCATTCAGTCCTGTACTGAAGTCTGCGCAGACTCTCACACTTCCATTCGGCTTTTTCACGCACAGAATCGGAGCCGCCCACGGAGAGTACGTGACGCGCTCAATGACTCCAAGTTGCTCTAGCGGTCCAGCTCAAGTTCCACGTTTCTTGAGTGGAATGGTACCATTCTCTTAGGTCGGAAAATTTCGTTTTCCCCTTTCTTGAGCTGCAGGCGTGCTTTGGTCTTCTTACAGAAACCAAGCTCCGGTGGAGAAAACATCAGCGAACTGCGTCTTGAGCGTAGCAACGTACGTCGCAGCAGATTCACTTTCATGAGATGTTTCGATAGAAGGTTTTCCGGAGACCCGATTGCATACAGCATCCATCACAGATCTGAATGACGGGAACCGCTCTAACCAGTCCAGCCCTAGGAGGTTCATCCTAGCGGTGACGTGCACTATTCCGGTCAGATGCTCGTCCTGGTAAGAGGCGTTGCACTCGAATGAACCAATCAATTCGAGTTTCTCTCCATTCGCCGCGGTCGCGACTACACTTGGGGATTGCAAGTTTGGTCGACCCAGCGCCTTCCATGTGGCTTCGGATATCAGTGTCAAATCCGAACCAGTGTCCAACTGAAGTCGCACCTTCTTTCCATTCATCTGGATAGTGACGCACCTGTGGCCAACAGGTCGTGAAGACACTTCATGGACGTTTCGATTTAGATTCTTGTTGTTGCCCTTTTTCTGCTGGCAAACAACAGTGTAGTGTCCTCTTCTACCACAACCATGACAAGTAGCTTCTTTAGCTGGACAGGTCTGATGTCCACTGTCTCTTCCACAGTACTTGCAATTCTGTTGTGTAGGTCTACGGTCATTATTCTTGTACTCGCGATGGGGTTTGTTAACCTTGTTAACAATAGCAGGAGCCATCGGAAGATCTATATCGTCTTTGTGCAAGTAGTAGCTGTCAATTGCATCCGCGACATCATCGAGGGTCATCGATGGGGTGCGATCCAGAGTCTTTACCAGCCATGCACGTAGTTCGATGTCTTCGTGACTACGCAGGCTATTCAGGTAATTCAGGACTCGGAATTGTGCATCTGTCAGTTCATTGAAAGCGAATTCATCACAAGCCTTATTGACAACACCAATGTGGGCCTTGTAATCGATTCCAAACTCTCGGGTCACGTGAAGACATTCGATACGCTTACCGAAACAAAGATTTCTTCGTCGTGAAGACAACCTTCATCTTTCCGATGAGTTCTTCAAACTTCATCTCAATTGGCTTCTTCGGCAGACAGCGCAGCTTAAGGTTCTTTTCTTGCTGTTGGCCCAGCCGAGACAACAGAAATCGTATACGGTTGGTCTCCGGTACACAAGCAGCTTGCACCTCAATGAGATCCTGGTGGTCATGGTACCAATCGGTAAAACTAGCACCATCTTCCACGCTGAACTCAAACATGGGGACATTCTTGTACAGAACGTTTAGCATGCCTCTGGCTTCTGATGTGAGTGGTTCGGTCTCTCTTGATGTCTCTGTCGTTGCTACTGTCTGTAGCAGGTTCTGTTCAGTCTCTTCCAAACGTAGAAGACGACTTGCAGCACTATCTTGACCTGCCTGAAGTCTGAAGTGCCTTCTGTCCTTTCTGAAGAGCATTCAGTACTGTCATGATCTCTTTCATTGAGAGGCCGTTCATCCTCGTCGGTCATTTTCCCAAAGTTCGCTCAATGTCAAAAATTGGCGATAACTTCGTTACGCTCACTGACAATACCCTGTCCAGGTATGTCAGTGATATGACTGCGCAATTGAGTAATCTACAACACCGGGTCTTGGCCTCACTAATGAAACCGCACCAGTGGGTGAGAAAACCCAAAAGGCAAAGCAACTTAATGACACTCAGGGTAATTGTACCCTTGCCAGAAAGCCGCACCTCAAGTAGATGTTAGTTGAACTACCTGACCCAGTCGGACTATCCGCTGTCAGGGTGTAGCAAGTTCAAAAACAAAAACGAGAGTTGACACTGGACCAGGATAGGCGGTTTCACACCTTTCCGTAGAGATCCCAGTGAGTTGATACTGGACCAGGATAGGCGGTTTCACACCTTTCCGTAGAGATCACAGTGAGGATGACGATAGTAGAGCACCAGAGAAGAGTAATTTCTGAACGCCAGTGTTATGTCTACAGAATCAACTGTAGACACAGAGCTGAGCACAAGTCAAGTTCAATGGGCACCGTGTAGATATAGAGTTTATTATACTCAATACAGAGGGCAATATATATGTACGACAACTCTCTAGTCGAGCGATCAAAACCAATCAATTCAAGCCCTAGCTTGAATCTCCATATACTATTAATATGCTAATTACTCATATGTTAATAGTCTTTAGACACCACGACTATTACTGAAACTAGTAACTGATAATACGTTTCATAGTCATAAGCATTCTTAGGTATCCCTATACCTAACAATCGGTATTATTGTAATAAGTTTCCCTATATCGGTATTATTCTAATAAGACGGTTAAATTATCTTCCATTTACAGGCAAATGTTTAAATAGATAATTTTTCTGAATGAGCAACATAGTTTACCAACATGAAGGTTGTGATTTTTTCATATATTTCCCTGTATTGGGCTTTTGTTTGGCTCTTGGTTTTGTTACTGTCAGATATAGTCATGGTTTATGTCACTATGCTACTATGCTAATTTTGAAAGAAGTTTGAGACCTCATTGCTTACGCATACAGTATGCTACCTTGCCAAACAACTTACAGATGCTAAACTTTATGCTACCACTGTTACCTTTCCTTACCAAACAAAAGTAATGGTTTCTTACCTTTCAGACAACATTGAAAAATAACCAAAATAAGTTCCTTCCTCTATACTACTTCTCCTGACACAAAATCACAAAAAGCCCTACACAGAGAAGTCAGAATGGCAGTTAATGTCTCATTTTATCGGGCCATTTTGCGTTTTTTTACCCGGCTCTATTTCGTTGTAGCCGGCGTTTTTTTCGTCCGTCTCTTTCTCTGTTACGTGTTTTTCAAGCATCCATCTATTGGCAAAGTGTATTTACGTGGGAAACCTTTACCCAGGGTGGTCTGCCCCGGACAACGACGTACGAGTAGAAAAAGTTTCAAAGCGACGGGTGAAAAAACGGTCGTTTTCAGGGTGGGGGGAAAGTGACTCAAGGGCACGGAGAGAGAGGGAGAGAGAGGGAGAGGGAGGGGGGAGAAAGACAGAGAGAGTGAGAGAGAAAAGAAACAGAAATCAGATCTTTGCGGTGACCATTTCGCGTTTTTTTTTGTAGCTGAGACATTGCTTGTGTGGCGGTAGAGGTAAAGCCATTACCGCAATTGTAAAAGTGTTGAAAATTCGTAGTTCTAGGGATTTCACGTATTTTAAAGGGTCATGCCCACCGATATAAACCTATATTTATTATTTGTTCATAATTCATAAAAATGTATACAAACTAATTATTATTCAGTTTCACCATGGCGAGGTTTTTCCGGTGAGCTTTCCTTACAGAAGGTACCGTAGACAGGTCATTTGCATAGTCATTTGCATATAGCATATACACCTTTGATGTGGATATGCAAATGACTTAACTTCCCTTCCCAAGGCACCCTTTTTATGAATTATGAACAAATAATAAACACAGGTGATATCGGTGGGCCTGACCCTTTAGCGTTACTGATGAGCATCGAAAGCAATGAATGATAACGTGTTTCATAAAATATACTTCAATTATTTCACGTTTTTCCATATTTCATTGTTGTATCTTACTCACTGTTGTGAAGTTGTACATTGTACTGTGCCATTGTGTAGTAAGAAATTTATACAACAATATATACCGGTCATCAATCGGAAAAACGAGGAAATTTTGCATTGAGAAACCGCAATGATATTAGTTATTCAATTCTTTACATTTCTTTTTCCTTTCTTAATATATGAGAAATAACATTGCTTGTTTCCAGTAAATTGACTTCCAAGAAATTATTGGTCACTATGCAAAATACTGGAAAACGTTCAAGTTACGAATGACTGTGAGGTAAGCATAGAGGTAAGGGGGTATCGCTTATTGTTAGAACTAGAACTGTTTTTAGTGACATATTGCATTTATCTCCGAAAATATATCTTTATCTTAATGATATGTATTTTACTGGTCTACAAAGTATCAACAAACTTCATTCTGAAAATACATTTTTTTTCCAAGACCCCCGGAATATCTCTGAAAATGTGTGAAAGTGTCGAGGCGCAATGTTGTCCTATATATCACAAGGGTAATTGGTAATTTGGGCTGAGAACGTATTAGAGATTGCGGGTTGCACTTATTCTCTCACGATTGGAAACATTAACTAAAATGATTTGAGTTATTAGAAGTTGAGTTTTTTATATGACTTCTCTCTCTCTTTCTTCTCTCTCTCTCTCTCTCTCTCTCTCTCTCTCTCTCTCTCTCTCTAGCACTCAAAAACTTCAAGCTAATCTTGCTAATTATAAAAATTGCCCCGGGTCGTAAACATAGTGAAACTGTACAACTTTCGTACAGTGCGCATGGTGTCTCATTTTAAACGTGCGTCTTTTTTCTATCTCTAGGGGGGAATGTGGACCTCACACGACGTTGGGGACTGTATATGTGTATGTGGTCTAGAACAGATGTTTTTGGAAACATACATCCATCTAGCAAGGGGCGAGGCGCGTTTTTTTTAGGTTGTAGAAAAAGCTCAGTCCAAGGGACAGCATATGGTCACGGCGACAAGCGCAATCAAGCAAATTGCAAGAAGAACAAACTGGGAGGGATTGGGAGTGGGGATGTCTGGGAAGTATTAGGTAAGCCCTCCCACTTAATTTGGGGAAGCTTACCCATGTCAGGGAGTAGGGATAGGGAAGTTATGGGAGACGTTTCCCCAGGTAACTAGTTAGGCCACCCAAGAAATATACAAAATAACATGCATAGCTGCTTGTGTGGTCCTAAATTCTTCTTCGTTCCCTTAGCACTTGTTTCTCGGTTCCGTACATTTTTGCGTGAACTATATATTTGTCGGAAAATTTGTATTATTTCATCGTCTAGTAAACATTTTCATCACATTTTAACATTAGTTTGAGCGCTTTCTACAAAGTCAGCAAAGTGCATATATAATATAATGACGTGTTGAACAAGCTTACATGGTAGTGAAAGAAAGCGCAGCTGCATGTGTGCGTGTGGAAACATATACAGTTTCTGTATAGCCCTTTTACGTTTTTGTGAACAAAAACTGCAAATTTACAGTTTTACTCGATTAATGTGCATCTGCGCATTATTCGAAATACAACAAAACCGTGAAACCTAATTCAACAACAAGTGTCTCTCTCTCTCTCGCTCTCTCTCTCTCTCTCTCTCTCTCTCTGTGTTTCGATTCTATGTTTTCGGGAACAAAATTAGCACCCATGTACCTATTGAGCCAAGGTGCTGTGCATGTGCTGCGATGTGGTGCGAAACATGTGTGTGTACACATATAGTTGGATGTGTGTGTGTGTGCGTGTGTGTGCATGTGCCAGTGTGTGTGTGTGCTTATGCGTGCGTGCGTATATGCACCCATTTGTGCACTCTTTTCATAATTTAAGTACCTATTGAGCCAAGGTGCTGTGCATGTGCTGCGATGTGGTGCGAAGCATGTGTGTGCACACATATAGTTGGATGTGTGTGTGTGTGCATGTGCCCGTGTATGTGTGTGCTTATGCGTGCGTGCGTGCATATGCACCCATGTGTGTATTCCGTTCATAATTCCCATGTCGGATCCTTCTTTTTACTTTGAAATGTCGTAATATCAGGTGTTCGTCTCCGTATGAAAAGTAATGTATCTCTGTGGAAACACTTTAGCAAAGCGGCTGTCCGACTCATAAAATAGGACCCAGAGTTTCTTATGGCCCACCTATGATGATGTGCTAACGACTTGGACACTCAGGAACCTTTCCACTTTTCAAGAAACATATTATGTCCTTTAGAAAGGGACGAAGTAGAGAGAGAGAGAGAGAGAGAGAGAGAGGGAGAGAGAGAGGAGAGAGAGACAGACAGATGTCGAAACAGAGACTAATTACTAACGAACAATTTATGTATATAATTGGTTTATTATCGTGTACACAAGTAATAACGTTCTCAAAACGTTCCTAACCAAACAATTTTTATTATTTCCGGAAAAATCTCAAATGATGAGGTAATATTAGAAAAAGATTCTTGTACCTGAGCACACGAGAACCTAAATTATTATTTTGATTATTAAAGTGATGTCTCGAAGAGTAAGGAGAGTATAATAACAACATACTCTATAGAATAAAAAAATATAATTATTTATTCTTAGTCTTCTGGTCCTTGAAGAGAATGGCTAGGGTTATCGCTTGTAGAAGGAATAGGCCTCCAAGACCACCCAGACAGCTCACAAAATATGGGACCGATGCACAAACACGATCCGCGGAATCTGAAGTAGTAATGGTTCTTACCTAAATGTGTTTCCCTAAGAAATCACTAAGATTGCATACACCTTTCAACAAGGTTAGGTTTACCCTAATCCAAATATGTAAGTATTACGCGGCAAAAGCGTGGTACTTTTATTCGAGAGACTTCAATACCGTATTCACATTTTGAAGTATGACACGTGCTATAATTATTTCAGGAAGTCAGTTTTCATCGTCCATAGAGTTGGGGAAGTCAAAATTTTGGTGGAAAAATACGAATGTTACCTTGCACGACTTCCATCTCTACGTGCACATCTTCAATGGAACCTTCTTCAACTGGAAGGTCACGTCGACTGCGTTTTTTATTCAGATCACAACGCTTCTGAATATTTTTTATATAACTCTGCATTGAAAACTACCAAATAAAGGGAGGCTGCTCCCAAAAAGACCAATTTTGGCTAATTGTAAGTTTATCTAATTGTAATTATGTAACGAATTACAAATTTGGAGGGTCATAATCAGGATCAACATAGAAATAAGCCTAACTGTGAGCCTATTCCCTCCCCAAATCCTTACCCGTTTGCAATTCGGACACATCTCCACCTTACAACTGAAACGGACCGAATTCCCAGCCGAGAACTTGAATGCGCTGGAAAATTGTTGATAAATTGAAGTACAAGTAAAGAAAATTTGGTGTTTCGCTGCAATAACTGCTCCTCCATGGATGGTACGCATTTTTTCAAAAATCTGACTCGGTTCAGTGCGTACGCAGTAAAGAAGAATATTTTTATATGAGATGTTTAGCACAGTGTTAGCACAAGTTTAGCATGTTAAAGGGTCAGGCCCATTTCAAATTACCCCTATTTTTGATGATTCCATCTGATCCTTTATGTCAAATATAGTAGGGTACGATATTTTTCTAATTTTCAAGCGCAAAATTCACGCAGTATTGAGCAGTTTACCATTTCCAGTCATACCCAACTATTTATCGCAGTTGTCACACCCCTTCGCTCTAATTGGGCAATATGCTATATTGGGTGTGGCAATAGCGATATTGGCCAATCAGCGCGAATGGGCGTGCCAACTGCGATAGATAGTTGGGTATGACTGGCAATGGTAAATTGCAGTATAGTGTGTGAATTTTGCGCTTGAAAATTAGAAAAATATTACATCCTACTATATTTGACATGGAGAATCAGCTGGAATTATCAAAAATAGGGGTAATTTGAAATGGGCCTGACCCTTTAATGCTAAACATGGGTACTCGATTCTCCCCCATAATATAAAACCACATTTTTGGTGGCCATGATTTTATTTGGGTGAATATCGTCACACTTACCGAATAGATAGGGTGAACCCATTTTTTCTGTGTTTCACAGGTCCGCGGAGCACGTATGTATCTGCGCCTGGTGCTGGACAACTAAAATACATCATATGAACAGTCATATTCTAGTACTCGATGCGACAGACCGTAGGAGGTAAGATGTTACTTAGCGCGAGGGCACCACGCAAAGTAGCGTTTCACACACGAGGCGCTGCGAAGTTTGCGCTTCTTCGGTTTCAAGAATAATATACTCAATTTCCGCTTGCAGCTAATAGACAGCGCGACTTTATAGACAAAGTTTAAGTTAAAAGATAAAAGATAAAGATAAAGTTTAAATTGTGGTTTTTAATTTACGAAAAGGGCGAATACATTTGAAAAAACATACACCGATAAAACACCACTCTATCACTTACCCATTAATGATGACAGTCATATTCTCGCTACCGCGCGGCTCCGTCGCCGCGCACTCTCTGATGCGGTAACCGCTTGCCAGTTTTTCGCTCTCGAATGATAACTCTAAGGATTCTCCGAGTTGGACCGTCTGCATCTGAAACTATTGATTGATCGAAGTTACTAATAAGTACACACTTTAATTCGAATTTCGTAATGTTTGCCTAATCATTTGTAATATAAAACCGAAACATTATTTGAATCGATATTTTGCGTATTTTATGATTCATTTAATTCGCCCATGTTTATCAATTTAAGAAAGAACCAAGCGGAGTGATAGATGAAGAACAGAGATAGCAAGGTAGTAGGAAAGGAGCAAGACATAAAGAGAGAGAGAGAGAGAGAGAGAGAGAGAGAGAGAGAGAGAGAAAGAGAGAGGGAGGGAGTAAAGAAACAGAGAGAGAGGGAGTAAAGAAAGAGAGGGAGAGAGAGAGATTGACTAAAACATCTCACCTGTATTTCATCCTCATCCTTTCTACGCATCGTCATCTGCTGTACTCCTTTTGTATTCACATGTCCCCCGACCGACATTTTGTGGTATGAGGGTTGACTGGAAAAAAATGAAACCTTATTTTAAATATAGGTAATGAAGTAGATGTATCTTTATGAAAATATAAATAACATAATTTATCTTACACATACATTTGTCATTTATTGAAATTTCTATTAATTCTGATAAAAAAATTGCCTCACGATAAAGCAGTGCTTCACATACACAAGAAAAGAAATCATGACTATAAGTCATAATGTTCCTAGTGTAGAATATATCTATTGGGAAATATACAAACATACAGTAGTGTCAATGGGTTTGCTTTCGCCACTACGGTAGTGTCCCCACTATATCGACAGGACACATGGAATAGGGGATCTTGGCTGGTAATCACCGGAGATGCGGTATTGTTTTGTGATCTAGCAACGACCAGGACCGTTGAGTATGTGTTCGCATCCTGAAAACAGCACAATTCTATTTAAGCGAAATAGCGGCCGTTTTTTGAAACAAAAAAAAAGCATTGTGGGCAATTGAATTCTTACGTGTTTATGCTAATTTGGTCGAATGTAGCTCGCTTTTTTATTATAATTTATGTTGATTTGCATATGCTGGCATAAGAACGCTGATGTACTCGATGCGTTTCAAAAACCGGCCAGTATTTCGCTTTAATTTCTATAAACGGAATGTGCACATAGTGAACAAAAATTTAGCTTGCCAAAATGTTAGATTCGCGAAAAATATATATGCGCGTGCTTATGTGGACACAAACTGAACGTATAACATCTCATAATTTCGTTTTCAAAGTTGTACATATTCGCATATCGCGAGTGCACACTAGAGCTTTTCCTTCGCGATAAATTAATTGTCATAAATGCTGTTTGAGCTTGCCCCCTTAGTTGATTAAAATGTATTTTATTGGTTATACGATACTGACAGCTTAAAGGATCGCAGTCACTACAAAAGCATCGTTTTTCTTCGAGTTTACTTGTATTTAGTAAAGAATAGAGACAAATACTTTACCAAAACCGAATAATTTGAATTCCAACTCAGGGAGTGAACAAGTAGAAAAGTATTTCTACTAAACTACCGCAGGATCACGAAACGTGTTCATACAGCTGCTTCCCGATCGGGAGTATGCAAATTATTTTGGAAAATAATTCAAATTATTAGGTTTTGCTAAAGTATTTTTCTTTATTGTTTACTAAGTAAACTCGAAGCAAAATGATGATTTTGTAGTGACTGCGATCCTTTGGAGCGAAATACCGGCCGATTTTTGAAACGCGTTGCGTATACCTGCTTTCTTATGCAGCATATGCAAATTTGCTCGAATTTGCTCTATTTTTTTATTCTAATTGTGTTCATTTGCATATGCTGCATAAGACTGCTGATGTGATCGATGCGTTTCAAAAACCGTTTGCTATTTCGCTTTAAGTTTAAAATATATCTTACCGATGTCTCCACTCCACATGTTCCATTTCCGAGCGAGAGGATTATTTCGGTTTCTTGACCGAAAAACTCCACATGGCAGTCGTCGTATTTATTTCGAGGAAATACTGACCCACGGAATGGACGATTGGCTTTGACCTGGGGTAAAGTTATATAATATATGACGTGTGGGTAAAAAACTAGTACATTCTTAGGTTCTACATCGTGTTCTTCTTATTCATCCCAGGAGGTATCTGATCTTGCTAGGTGTAGACCAGAGGCCGGTTTCAATAAAATTTACCTCTGGGGTAGATTACAAGCGTCTCCTGTTTAACATGCTCTCGCGGCGTTCGCTCGCTGCCTGTCAAAAGTAGAGAAAGCATGCTAAACAGGAGACGCCTGTAACCTACCCCAGCGGTAAACTTTATTGGAACCGGCCTCAGATAAGGCTATCACCGAACCTCTGAATGGTTAGATCGATCAATGATGACAATCAAACCTTTATGCGAATTCCATCATATCTACACTCTGGATAGACTGTTATCTTCAGATCGTCACCAGTTATCACATGCGATAGTGCTTCCTCATCGAATACCTGAAGGACGTTAGCGATCAGGTGGTCAAGTGTATAATGTCTCACCCGCAGGAAACACATCGCAGGCTCAGTTCCTGCCCAGTGCATTTCTTTTGCGTTACTTTGATTTGCTTGTCATAACAATACTAATCATGAGCGGGCATAGATACTAATCAAACTGCTTGGGAAAAATATTTTACTGTAAAGAGCGCAGTGCGGCAGCAAAAGATACCGTAGCTAAGGCCGGGCTAGGGGTCGGTAGGCTGACCCAACTGTCTAACATTGCATACAAGTAACAGTGTAAATTAAGAAACCTTCTTCTTCTCGACAATGTTCTTAATTGGCGGTCGCCTATGTGTTTTGCTCGCGAAGGCAATTGAATTTCTATTGCTCGTCTTCTTTTTCTGATTCTTTATGCCTCTCAGAGGCCACCGAGGTTTCCCAGTTGTGGTTTTTGCAATCGGGAACGACGGTGGAGCTTCACCTAAATAAATATATAATTTTAGGAATTCTAGTATGAAGTGGCATTTATGCACGAGTGTTAAATTGTGTCAAATGGTGTCGCACTGGTGTCCGAGAGTCCGTGTTTGCAAAAAGCAAGCGACGACCGCTAAATTGTGTCCAATTGTGTCCCACTGGTGTCCGTGCTCGCAAAGGAAAAATGGAAGACGATTTGAAGTGGCACAATCCTTTAAAAAAAGACATACCCGACGCAGATCCATTTTCATTTACTTCGATCAAGCTTGGATCGGTGGTGATGATATTCAATGAATAGTGAACGCATCCCGGTTCAGTTACGGATTTAAGTTTTCCGTCGAGTAGTAAGCACTTTTGCTCCTTCGCGTAGTACGAGACACCCTCACAACTACAATAAATATAATACATTGGAGAAGTAGCGAAAAAGTAGAAAATTACTCTTCGAAAAATAACGGACATAGTTCTAATTTTGAGAAGCGATAAATACTGCCAAATTCTCAGAGGTGTTTATTTTGATTCAACAAGTGCCAAGTTTCTATTTTTCGCTTCTCTCTCACTTTCTCTCATTCACTCTAGCTCACGCATTCTCTCACACTCTCTCTCTCTCACTCTCGCTCTTTATCTCTCTCTCTATCTCTCTCTCTCTCACTTCCTCCCTCTCGGTTAGTAGGTGTCGATAATTTACCTTATTTATCGTTTGAATAATTACCGTATCATGCAGAATTGCCTCTCACCTGCTCGTCGGGTGCGTGACGCACATTGCCAAACATTGGACAAAAGCAACGTTGTGGAGAGTAAGCGAATGCCCAGTCATACACTGTGCTGTTTCATCAAAGAGGACACCTGAACAACATACGATGAAGAATTTATTGCCAGACTCCAAACTGTATTTCTATTTTTCATGCCCGTCATTCCTACGATGAAACTACTGCTGTCAAAACCAATTAAACGAAATTTGTGGTACGCCATGTCAGTAAAATGGCTGAGTGGCATCAGATGAAATCAAACTACGGTACACCACATAACACAGTATCTTACCGTATCCATTAGCTTCAAGACCCGCACATTTTCGTTCCAGAACACGAGTCAGTTGAAGCGGTTTATCGGAGACCATGCATTTGTCGTCAACAGCGTAGGCAAATGAACAACCTGGAGACGACATGCACCTATAAATTGAAGCAAATTACAACATTTATATCTCTCTCTCTCTTCTCTCTCTCACTCTCTCTCTCTCTTTCTCTCTCTCTCTCTCTAATACTATGTGTATTCCTTTAAAAAATAACATCGAGCTTCTCAATAAGATTTGGAGAAGCTTCCTCCCCAAGTTTTCGTGACAAAAGTGTAGCAAAACTCACATCACCGCGCACTCTTCCTTGATCTTCATTTCTACTCCGCGGCTCGCAATAAACACCGAATTCTGTGGGCCGCACCGGAGCGGCAGAGGTCTGCAAAGGTTCTCCAATACGGTGAACTCGGCATTGATAAAGGAGAGCGACTGACCGACGGCGTCCTCATGCACGATAAAGCACTCGGAGTAGGCCTGTAATATGATGTTTTCTTACTAGTAACTAGTTTACGTACGTCTGTACAACGTTTCGATGTAGATGGCCATAGTTTGCGTGAGAAGAACAAGTGCTTGAGCATACTTTACCATTAGCTTAGAACTCATATGCTTGGGGACAATATTAAAAAAAATGTTCAACGAATGCCCAATGTCAAAAAAAATAGTTCTACAAACCTCATTAAACAAGACAAAGTCACAGTTGTGCTGACAGCGAGTGATGCACTGAAATCATTGATGAATTAAGAATAAATTTATGCGGTTTTTATTCTCCGTGGTGGATTAACCCCCCCCTCTCTCTTTCTCTCTCTCTCTCCCTCCCTCTCTCTCTTTCTCTCTCATTATCTCTTTGTCAAGGCATCTTAGGTTTCACTAATTCTTACATCGTCTAAACCCGCAGTTCCATTGAATAGTTTCGCCTCTCCTTTGATCTTCAATGATTCCCTCACTTTGACCATACGAAGCGAGTGCGAAGATGTAGGAGAATCAGCATTTGAGCAAGTGTTTGGTGCTAAAATAGAGAACATCTAAAAACTGAAGAACCTCGACTTTAGCGAGCAGTCTGCCCTCACTACCTACCAATTTCCCAACTTCTTGATGGTTTCAGTTTCAGTGCAAAAAAAAACTGAATGAGCAAATAGCTTGTGCTGATGCATTATGCACTGACTGAGCAAGTCCTAGGATGATTGATCTAGAAGAAAAATAGTACTGATTCAGCAACCATCTAGGAGCCATTTAGCAACGATTCAGCATCAATCTTGCGAACCTGCTAATCTTTCCACCTCGATCAGTTCCACTCCCACTCCCTCTTCGTTGTCCGTGGAGAGTTGGGCGTTGCGGGACGAAAACGAATTCAAAAGGCAGAACCGCAATTGTTTGTAGAACATCACCGACGAGCAATTGAACTCCTTAAATGCAACTGAACTCAGTTTTAAAATAAATCGATAGTCAACATTGTGCGCATGCACTACCGAAAAGAAACACATCCCTAGGCTGCTAAACTTTCATTGGCCCTTTATTCAATGATGTTCAGTAGTGCATACGGCTAGCTTCAGCTTCAGCTAACATCCCTGCTCAAGACTCTGCTTTATAGTTTATCTTTATCTTTCATAACCATCACATACCTTTTCCTTGGCACATAAAGCAATACAATCATGATCCTCATTGGCTTCTGCTTCCCTTTCAGTACTAGCCAAAATTGTTAATCCGGGAAAGTGTCGCGTGATAGTAGGCTCAGGAGCTGCAAATAGTTGTGTTGGCTCAGGGGCATGAAAAATTAACAATCTTATACCTACAGAACTAGAACTTATGGTACCCACGGTTCCTCGGGACCCAAGCATAGATAGCTTTTATACTGTTCATGGATCTAACGTTAACGCCTTCCACAAGGGCTTGGCATTATTTAATTTAGAGTCATTTAAGATGTTTATCTTATGATGAAAACACTTTTCAACCTGCAATGCAATCTTTCTTCACAAACTGGTTGGACGCGATTTCGCCATAAAAATCCTCAATGTTGACCGAGACACAAGATCCTGACCTGATTACGACACCTGAAATTACTTGGGGCTCTTTCCCAGATTGAGGCGATTAGAATTCCCAGGGGGTACCATTCCCAGTAAAACTGTCGTGGAGGCCCGACATGGGATATTGGAGCCTTCCAAAGAACAGTAAACTAATTCAACAATACTACTTACAATAAGATCGAGTGAGAGCTTTGTCACATAGAACGATTCAGCGGAGGATGCGCAAACAAAAATTGGCTAGTGTGAAAAACGTTTTTGTTTTTAAAAATACTATCTATAGAATCCTATAGTCTATAATTAAGTCTCAACCCCAAAAATATCTGTGCCACTAACAATCGATAATTGCAGTTTCCAGCTCAGTTGGGAATTCCCCGTCTTTTTTCCCTACGTCTCTCAATTAGAATGCTATTTTCTGACCCCAGGGAATATTTCTCTGAGGGAACCGGAGTGGTGAATATGGCCTCAGTAATGCTTCCCACCTGTGCAGTTCCTCGTATTACAATCGTGTAAACACTGTGAGAGTAACTCGGGAAGATTGGTTTGATTAGACGGGAGATGGTATGAGGGCATTGTACCAGAGGGACATTCAACAGAAATGGACGATTGAAAGAGGAATAACAGTAGGATAGGGCTAAAATAAGCTTTATAAGAACTTGGTTTTTTAAAAGTAGCGCAGAGCACACTGACAAGTCTGGTACTGGCGTGCAAGCGGCATGTTTTCGGCGTGCCACTTTTCCCACGCCGCATGCACACCGTAACGTTGCCACTTGCACACCAAGTTTCTTGTTGCAAGTGTTGGTAACGCTTCGAAATTACAAGGTCTTACCGTAACTAACCGTAACCGCGACGCGAGTACACGAATGTAGCACCTATTTTAGTACATATCTACTGAAGAATCAAATAATACAAAAAAATATATACCCAAGGTTAAATATATCCATCTTGGAGTCGAAGAATCTAAATGATTGTTGCACCGCGTCCTTCTTCAGTATATCCTGAAATTGCTTCTTTCTAAATATTCTACTTGTTATATGTTTATTGAAATGTCAAGCATACATAAATAGCATAAAGAATAGAGTTTCTAACAATTGCGAAACAAAATACGTGGTACCCTAAAAAACGTCTATGCATAACTATAAATACGTTACAAAGAACAATGTAGCAAAAAAAAATGTTTTCCAACATCCCGCAATATGTTACGAATTTGTAAATTCTCAAAAAATCACAATGACCAACGAAAACATCAAAACTTCTTTAGAGCAATATTTACATGAGACCACAGACAGAGATCATAACAGTGACAATAACTATGCTGAAAACTTAAGTTACGGCCACGAAATCCTGGATTTCAAGGCGATCAAAAAGACCTTTGTCCACATGACCGGCGGGGAAAGTTGCCCATTATACGGCCTCCCCAGATCTCCCACCAAAATACGAGTACAATCATCAGAGTTGACCCGTTTTGCCTCACTGATTTCCTTTTCCTTATAACACAAATTCCGAAAATTTCACGCGCTCGGCACCCCGATAAGAAAACTAGTACGTACGGGTTTTAAGGATTGTACAATTTCAAATGTAGTCTAACGCGCTAGGAGGGGTTTCTTTGGGACTTGGGATTTTAGTGCCAATCAGAAACATTTATTTTAAATTTGTATTACCCTAGCCAAGGATCTTCATTAAAATCATCAACATAATTACCTTTTTTGTATATTACAGTGCACAACGACATGTTGTCAAGAAGGACAAACTACACGATAAAATGTCACAACTTTTCATTATAAGTTGCACCACACATGTACCAAATGCCTTTTTTCACCATACACAGAATAATTGTGCCATCAAATACATTTGCACAATTTTCATGTGTACCTTTTACCATACACTCAGTTAGTAACATTAGTACTGTTTAACTTTCTCCAAGTTCGCCGTCTATAAGTAGGCAATAGGAAATAATGAAACTTACAAGCGAGTGTTTTTGCCCGCACTCCTGAGAGATTAAAACGGCCAAACTGAAGCACTCTACTTATACAGCGAGTAGTTTGCGAAATTAGCAAATACTAGGACGAAATGTACCAACTTTACGGAAAGGTTTACGACAAGACAATTTTATTAGTCTCACTACAATGAATGGAATAAGAACCAACAAAGAATTAGCGTAATTCTACGATTCTACCCTATTGGTAGCTATATTTGTTTTTACTGTTTTGTTTTAACGAATCTGTATAAACGTCCTATATATCAATCGAACTTCTCGAAGTATTTCCGCGAAACTTTTGCAGTCCAAAGACGAAGACCAAGTTAGAAGACAATTTGGGAATTTTTTTGGGAGAATTATCACTGTGTGTGTGTGTGTGTGTGTGTGTGTGTGTGTGTGTGTGTGTGTGTGTGTGTGTGTGTGTGTGTGTGTGTGTGTGTGTGTGTGTGTGTGTGTGTGTGTGTGTGTGTGTGTGTGTGTGTGTGTGTGTGTGTGTGTGTGTGTGTGTGTGTGTGTGTGTGTGTGTGTGTGTGTTGTGTGTGTTGTGTGTGTTGTGTTGTGTGTTGTTTGTGTGTGTTTTTTGTGTGTGTTGTGTGTGTGTCTGTGTGTGTGTGTTGTGTTTGTGTTGTGTGTGTGGGTGTGTGTGTTGTGTTGTTGTTTGTTTGTGTTTTTTTTTGTGTGTTTTTTTTGTTTGTTTTTTTTTTTTTTTTTTTTTTTTTTTTTTTTTTTTGTTGTTTTTTTTTGTTTTTGTTTTTTTTGTTTTTTTTATTCTTTTCCGCAACGCAACTTTTTTTTTCCGCAACTTTTTTTAATTTCAATAATCTTCGGAAGCGAGTAAATCTTTCAGAAGTTGGTATGCATACATTTTGTTTTCAGTCCTTTTTCGGATATAAAACTCTCATAGGGAGGGGAAGGTGAGTGAGAGCGAAAGTTAGGGAAATAAAGGAAAGGGGAAGAGATTTATAGGGAGCGAGAGAGAAGATGAAAAAGAAAGGCAGTGGGAGGCAGATGCACAAAGAGAGAGAGAAAGTGATGATACATCCTTGCTCCGTTCATTATAAAGTACTAACTATAGGGAGCGAGAGAGAAGATGAAAAAGAAAGGCAGTGGGAGGGAGATGCACAAAGAGAGAGAGAGAAAGTGATGATACATCCTTGCTCCGTTCATTATAAAGTACTAACGCGCGAGTTTCAGGGTCGCTTTCAAACTCCGCCCTCGAAAACGCATTAACGACCGTTTGAAGGTACATTCACTGTTTAGGTTCTGCTTTTCAAATTGATTAAACAAATATTTTTCGAATTTTTCTATTTCTATTTAGTGTAGGAATCACAACTGAATTTTCCGACTATGTACGTATTTCCTCTAAATCTTTCCTTCAGAAGATGGATGTTTCTATCGCGGAACTTTTCCTTATGGCCGCCGCAATCGTCGTTGGTGTCCTAATCACCTTAGTAATTGCTAATTGCCTGGTCAAGTGCACCGATCGCCGGTAAGGCACCTACCACTTACAGTAACCAACCGATGGCGGTACCCGACTTACCAGTCGCATGCCTGGTATTCAGGAACTTTGATATTCAGTTAAAAATAGGAATGCAGCCAGCACTGTTTTACAAAACCATGTGTAATACCGCTTGAAAGTTGCTTTTAGTTCCCGAAAGTTTGCGTCCTCCGCCGAACCACTACCAGAGCACTACGTGAAGGACATTCAACGGCTACTCGACAGACATAAAAAGGTGAGAAGTGCACAGAGTTCCCTTTATTTTCATAAAAAGTGTGCATAAACTGGTGCTTCACGAACGGTACTTCTTACCATAATACCTTCTTACCAAAGTACCAACTACCAACTGATAGGACATCAACTGGTAGGTCGCTTCATAACTAGTGTTAAAAAAGATATTTAACAGCAAGGCCGCTAGCGAAAGGTTCAAGATTGTTTATTCTTCAAGTCATTTTAAGGTTCAAGACCACAACGAGTATTCAACAATCGATATCAATAGCTTTGCGAATGCCAGCAGGGATGTCTCCGGTATGGATACATCGCTAAGCACACCGGTAAGCTGCTCATTTTCCCAAAGTAGCGGCCAGTGAGCGGGAAGAGCCCAGATATGCGCTTACTGGCTTCATTTTCAATTTTATAAACTGTAGGCTCTTTTCTGAGCGTATTTTTGTCCCTGTATGGAATTTTCGAATAATTTACCGTTTGCTTTGAGTAACATGAACAATACAATCATGACATATTTTTGTTCAAAATGTGCCTTATCCAATAGGTGTTCTGGGCTTGTAATTTTAAGCCTCGGCATAAATTATACATATGTCCAACCAAATGATCCAAAATTCTAATTCCAATTGTAAGATGTCTCTTCTCTCTCTCTCTCTCTCTCTCTCTCTCTCCCTCTCTCTCTCTCCAATCTCTCAAAACGATCTCATATAACACGGCAATAAATGCAAATTGCTTGAATGTGCCCAAGATATGTCCATTCCAATTTTGACCAAACAAAAGTCAAAATACTAGAATCTACAGTAAGATACAAATTTTCATTCTTCAAAGAAAAAAAACGAGGAAGAAAAAGAAGTGTAGAGTAAAATCAATAAAAAATTATAATAAAATTATAAAACACTTTTATTCCATAGGCATACGTAAATAACACATAATACATGTATATTTCCTAATTCCTAATTCCCAACTGTCTAACCATAAACTCATGCCTCCAGCTGGTTGTAGTTCGTATTTTTCGCATTTTTCTGCCAAAAACAAACCATATAACCCGTTTTGACCGAATACTTCTGTTCAGTTTTTTTGTTGATTCTGGTTATAAAACACGTTTTACTGGTAGTTTTCATATAATAGCTTCGCAGGAAAACGAAATAATTGCCTAAACCACATAAAAACCGTCGTTGGCACGTCACCAAATGGTTTTTACAGAAAAAAAAACATATGGTGACTGGTTTGCGACCATTGGTGACCAGTTGATGACGGTTTTCGATCAAATTTGGTCACCACATGGCCACGAAGTGGTCACCAAATGGGCTGGCCCACCAAAAGACCAGTGAACAGTCACCAAATGGGTTTCCTGTTACATCAACAAGTGTTGAATCATAACCATATTTCTTCAAGCCCTAATTGTGTTTATTTCTGCCAACAACAATACAAATAATCAATCAATCAGCCAATTTGGTGTCCTTGACTGTGGAAATTAGGCGCGCATTCCAAACAAATTAGCAAATTATCACCCGATTCAGTGACCACAATTGAATGAGTGGGGAATATGACCCGCGCCGTGCGGACCGTAAACATAAACTTTGAAGCGGCAAGAACCAAGGGTATCCAAATTTTCATTCATGATTTGCATGCAAAAACGCTGTAATTTGCATATTACGCGGACTTGGTACTGACTAACAGCATGTGAACTACTGTATAATTTCATATTAAATATTATAATTTGTTCATGATTTTCTTCCTTATACACAATGTACGCATCAGATTTGTACGGGATGGTGATAATAGACAGACAAACTTTGTGCGATAATACAACGTATTTTTAACCTTCCATATACACTAATTGTAAAAGCGAACTTTATAACAGACAGGTAAAGTTCATAATTGCAAAATACTGCCCAACAACTAATTAATCATCTCTAATTACATAATAAATTCGCAAAAATTTCTAAAATCCAGTTTTCAGTTGCCAGACAACACGTCGACCTCCCACTGTGAGACGCCAGTCGTGGCATTACGATCGAGAAATAATTCAGAGCGGTTGAGAAAGTTGAAGGTGCGAAAAAATTTTGCTGATGTAAAGTGAGCTAAGAATTAAAATTAAAACATCGAGCATCGTTAAAGGGACAGGCCCATCAAAGTAAACCTATATTTACGATACTTCCATAGTGACTATCAAGCATTTTTATTACAATATATACAAACTAAATTTCACATTCATTTGCCATTGAAAACTTTTTTCCGATGCGCTCTGCTCAAATGTCTACCGTAGAGCCGCAAATATCCTTGTCGTCAATGCAAATTTATCGTGAAATTATAATGCGATTAAAATTTGCATATATAGCTTTGAAATCTGCAGTTTTATGGTATACATTTGAGCAGAGCGCATTGGAAAAAAGGTTGTCTAGGGCGAATAATGGTGAAATTTAGTTTGTATATATTATAATAAAAATGCTTGATAGTCATTATGAACGTATCGTAAATGTAGGTTTATTTTGATGGGCCTGTCCCTTTAAAGGAGGAGGCTCACGAGAATGAAGTGCTCAAATAGTTTCCTTTTATTGAAGGATAATGGGTTTATCTTCCAAAAAACAAGTATTATAAGGTTCAGCGCTTTAGTTTGGAGGAATTAATTAATCTAAGAACTCGAAGTCAAATAAAATAACCTATCGTATGCAAGGTAGACTTCAAAGCTAAACATGCAAATTTACAAGTCATTTTGCAAGCCAGCACAAAATTTGCATGCCCACTATGGAAATCAACTATTTTTTACGATCCAAAATTTTGATAGAATTCATAGTTTTATATTGATTTACTCCTTCCAGTCAAAAGCTTTTGCATTGTAAAGCATGTATTTCGGAATTTAATACCATCATATTTCGATAAAAGGAAACCGTTTGAGCACTTCGTTCTCGTGAGCCTCCTCCTTTAAAGGGATGGGTCACTAGGAATTGCGCCTTTTTGTATATTTTTTACTGATAATATAGGCTAAACTACTCACAATGCTGTAAATTAAATTAAATTAGCTTTGCACACCGGGGCAGGAGCCTGCTCATAGGCTTAGCTACAAAAGAAGAATACTAAGAGACCCACAACTCTCACCTAGTGAAAACTGGAAACAATTTGTCATTAGAAACAAGTGGTGAAAAATATTTGCGCTACCACATTGCAATTTACAAATGTCCTCTTAGGTCGAGCTGGAACAATACCGAGCCGATTCTCCCAAACAAAACGCTAAAGTCCCAAATAAAGACTACGAAACCATAAAAGTCCCACTACTCATTGCAGCTGCAGGTAATAAATAATAATAATATTATGATTATGATTAATAACACTACTTTTTCATCCAGTCACCCTGTTAGGTTAAAACATTAAACCCAAGACTAACGTATTTTGTATTTTCACGTCCACATGAGAATACATAATGCGTATGAGAATACATAATGTGTCGCGGCCAGAATGCCAATGGTAGAATGAATAATACTATAGATTAGTACGTGCTTTGCACGACCCCGTTTCGACCCGATCGCAGACGAGGGTTTTGCCCGGGTTGGGTCTCATCAGTGCGATGACCCGGGCTTGTACTGAATATGAATATACGAATATGGAATTGGTGTAGTTGTGTCTTGTGGTTTGGGTGTGAGTGGCGGCGAGTGGCGATGTGTTCTTGTCTGCCGCTGTCTTCGCTCTCCCCTTTCCATGCGCTCATTGACAAGGGAAAATCAATGGCGGTAAAGAGACCGGCCGATATATTACCAGCCTCTGGCTAGGAAGATAATCGTCGAGAAAGGCGAGACACTCCGGGCCACAAGAAGAAGTATTCCATCCTCGGAATTACGGGTCGAGTAGATGACGAGACACTCCCGGGGCGGCGGAAGTTTGCCGGATGCCGGAGGTCTGAGGAGTCGTGCCAAAAACTACGACTTGCAGTGTTGTATGTTTTCCTTTCGGGCGCAGAGCTGAGAATCCTTTTGAGGCGTCCTTTGCCTCCAATTATGAACCTTGCCTGGTTCCGTTCCTGTCGTCGTTGACAGTTGGGTATTTTCCCTCCGCTGTGGCCTTCTCTTGGCCCGTTGTAGCACTAGTACTCGTGACTCAGTGCTTCGTGGTCGTCCTGACCGAATTTTAGCCCGTAGTGGCTCTTTTGACCGTAGTTTGGTCCTGATTATTGATGCTTGGCGTGCTGCCATTTTCTCGCTCGTCGTTGCTGCCCTGATCCAAATTGTTTTGCTGACTTTTCATGACTTGCAAGTTTCTTCAGTAGTTTTCTTCCAGAATTAGTTCCTGCCACGCGGGACTTGTATATTTTAGCGGCCCATCCATTTGGACGGGTGCACCATGTCGCGGCCAGAATGCCAATGGTAGAATGAATAATACTATAGATTAGTACGTGCTTTGCACGACCCCGTTTCGACCCGATCGCAGACGAGGGTTTTGCCCGGGTTGGGTCTCATCAGTGCGATGACCCGGGCTTGTACTGAATATGAATATACGAATATGGAATTGGTGTAGTTGTGTCTTGTGGTTTGGGTGTGAGTGGCGGCGAGTGGCGATGTGTTCTTGTCTGCCGCTGTCTTCGCTCTCCCCTTTCCATGCGCTCATTGACAAGGGAAAATCAATGGCGGTAAAGAGACCGGCCGATATATTACCAGCCTCTGGCTAGGAAGATAATCTCGTCGAGAAAGGCGAGACATAATGCGTAATTTCGTTGCACGTTTGCAAGTATGCTGAAAATTTACCGTATTTTGGAAATACTCGAGAATAAGTTTCCATATTAAATATGCAGGCTTCGTGCAAAAATACGATAGTATTCACATAAACGCGGACATTCACAGCATCTCCATTATATTTGATTTGGTTGTTGAAAGATCAATATTTCACAATCTCATAACTCATAATGTTATTAGCCACATTATTATCTTTGCAGCAACGTTCTAGTTCATGTGTATACCTAAACTTCAAAATCACTTTTCATCCCGCTTTTACCCTGTCATTTTGAAATACTATGCTTTCATCTATTTATGAAATACCAGTCGGCTCACGCCGCCTGAGGCGACTTACATGGAAATATGATTGGTTTAGCATGAGCATACTTATATACAAAGCTTCAAACGTATCATAAGAAATTCACATTTAGGAAACAATTGCATATGCATACTTCGATATTGAGCTGCGAAATTCTTTTTATACCCGAACACGAAATTTGCATTTCGTAACGCACATCGATATGCAAATTAGGCTACAGTTACTCTTTTATATAATAAGATTTTTTCCGAATAATCCCTTGCATGTTACGACGCATTCAGAAAAAAAATGGCAAGCGGATGTATAGGAGATGGGGGAAATCAGCATACGTTTCAAAAACCAACAGTTATACCGCTTTAAGCACAATATAAATTATTCAGAAAAACCTGTCGCTGCAGAAGACGTCGCTTCCGGAAGCGGAAAGCGGCGGACGTGGAGCGACGTCAGGGATTCCGTATTCGACCTTCTGCCGATTCCGTCGGTACCGAGTAACGTAAAGAGATGCAGCGAAGTGGCCGTTCAAACTACGTGAGCTTTATGACTTTATTTATTTCCATGTATTTATTCTCTATGTTATGCAGACTATTCTCTATAACAGACTACAAACTCTGGGATCTTTAATTTAGAAACTTTTTGTACTGATTGTGATTTTTTTTATTTGGTGAACTACACATATCAAAAATAAACAAAGGGGTGATTTGAAGTGACCCCATCCCTTTAATACCATGAGTATGGAATCCTAAATCCTATTGGATAGTTTGGATTGGACAATATCAACAGCACAGTAGACATTTTATAGTGTATAGTTCTTCACCTACAATTAGTTATTGAAAATTAAAGTGTGGGTATACAGCTTAGTATAATTAGGAGAGATACCTGACGAAATATGACCTCGATCGACACAAAAGTTTTTTACGCACATTTTCTATTTCTCACTTTCTGAAAATAAGAAACCACAGTCCTACAGTATTCTACTTTCAGGGAAACACTGGAACGAAGCCAATTACTCTCCGTTTCATCCACAGAGAAGAAAAGAACGTCTATCGAGACAACTGTTTGATAAATAAATAGTTCTTTTGTCAAATGTAATATAGTAAGTAATAATGACCATAATTGTGGATCGATGTCTACGGATATCATTCCGAAAAGCTTAAAAAATGTATTAACTTGAAATTGTAATCGAAAACAATTTCTAGAATTTCTGCTCAAAAAGGGTGTTGCTGTTCTTTGCTTTGCAAAGATTATCAAATATTTCTTGCGAAACCATTCGGAAAGACATAAAAAGTGGGAAGTATAAGGATCTTCACGTAGTATGGAACCAAATATTTCCTTATCTAAGGGGAGTTTTAATGTCCAAAGCATACCTGCAACTTGCTTGCAAATGTGAAATCCATAATAAGTTTCTTACGCACACACAATGTTTTGCCTACGTCACTGAAGTTCAAAGTTTGAAGGTGTGTCCATTGAACGTAAAGCATGTGAGCAAACGACAGGGAAGATAGTTCCACATTACTTACATTGTGTGCATTGTGTGTTAGTTATTTAGCAGTTGTATTTGGTATACATGTGTTATGATGTGAAGCGCAGTGGCTTCCCAGAATTCTTGGTTGGTATTGTTGTCGTTGAGTCTCTGATGAGAAGTTGAATTCCAAAATAAGAGAACCTGGATCAAAAACCTTGTATTTTCAGCATAGTCAAACCCTAATCAGTGCTCAGTATAGCATTAAAAGAGTCGACTTTGGTCCACAGAGTGGCATCAGCCATCATAGGATCATACCAAATACGAGATTCGGGTAACAAACTGCTCGTGGCAGCAGGGTTTCAGGTTCAGCGCCAGGGCACGGAAACCATTTTCGTAATTACGCGGATTTTGGATAGTGCTGCGTAGGTTCGCTAACATCCAGCGGTATATAATTTCCCCATCCAAACTAGTGTTCAATCCATATCCATCGAACAAGAAATTCATTATAATCTAATCAAGAGGTGTCCTTGCTTGAAGATCCTTAAAACACAAAGGATAGGACCATTTTGTTATCTCAACCGTTTTTATGTCATAAACCCGGAAAATTTTCCGCCGAAACCGTAACTTTAACGAGTTTACGCCTTTGTGTAGTGGATATAAAGCGTCTTATCGCGTTTCTACGCACCAGTACTTAAGCGACTGGCTTATCTGGAATTTATAACGGTATTCTATAGAGCAATGCTCTGGTTTTTTTCCTTTTGGCTTGACAAGTAGTGATACAAAAATCGTGTTGTGTTTTGCTCTTGTGATGTGTCTATAGATTATAATACTTCAAGCAAACGTTCATAGTGTAAATATTGGCGTAACTATGCATAGGCTTCCTGTTTCTTGTTAACATTGCCTTATTATATGGAGCAACAAAGTTTTTTTGTTTTCAGAATGAACAAGACCCTCATTGTCCTCTCTGCTCTCGTCGTCGTGCTCACCGCCGTCGCTATTAAGCCCGTCATGCGTGACAACGTAAGAAATTCGGCTTTTTCAAAAACTTTTCAAAGAACTTCGGCTAAGGTCAAAACTAAGGTTCTACAAAGTTTTGAGTCCCGTTCGTCGGATCTTGGAGCTTCTTTGCTTAGGTTGGCTTGAATACTAAGTTCCATCAAGAAAGTACCTCAGATGGACTGAGTCCACAAACTCCTATCAATTCATAAGTAGGAACTCGTCACATACACTGTCCAAAACATGAAAACAATGCGTTTTCATACAAAGCTGCGGTAGCCCGCATGTTTCAAAGAAAGTATCAATTCACTAACCCTTGCCCATCAGTATATACACTAACCTAAATTACAAGAATCAGAATAATTTCATTTCAGAACCCTCTTATGTGCCCCGTCTGCACCGAGTTCGTCAAAGACCTTGACCAGGAGGTCATCAACGACGAGCAGGACGTAGAGAACGTAAGCTTTACGATACGATGAGAACTCCTCAGAGGCAGGTGGAAACACGAGTTGTTAGAAAACGCGAGCTAGTGAACATAACCAAGGGCGCACGTAAATATAGACAGCTTGCCACTACACTACCAGCCACTGATCACAAACAATAGGGTTTAAAGCGAAATACCGGCCGGTTTTTGAAACGGAACGTGAATTATTACGTATTTGCTAATTTGCTCGATTTTAACTCGATTTTTTTTTCTAATTTATGTTCATTTGCATAAGCTGCCTAAGAATGCTGGCTTACTCGATGTGTTTCAAAAAACGGCCGGTATTTCGCTTTAACGACCCACGCTTTCTGATTTACAGGTGGCCAACAACTACTGTGATAAGAAGTACCAGGGCAAGAAGCTCGAGGACCTCGTCTGTCGCTCTGTTCTCGACACGCTCATCAAGGACGTACGTTTCATTCCGATTGTTTTCACTTTCGATTTCGAGTTTCAATTTCGATTTCGAGTTTCGATTTCGAGTTTCGAGTTTCAATTTCAATTTCGATTTTCGTGTATTTTCATAATTTGCTTCGTTTAATATACTTTTCCTCTCAGGAGATGGACGCGCTCGTCGCCAAGGAGTCTCCCGAACACGTGTGCAAGAAGTGGTGCTAATTGCTAGATAATTGCTTAACGACGTTCTAAACTTGGGAAATAAAGTACAAATAAATATGTTTTAATTGTTTATTTTTAATTTATCTACCGCACTTCTCTGTGAAAAAAACTACTATCGACTCCAAAAACTGCAAAACAGGGAAAATTATTAAGAAACCAAGATCCTTATTGTTAGAAATGTACTTCGTTTCTTAATACAAGGATGAAGATCGGAAAAAGTAAGGACATAAATATGGAAACGTAATGAAAGAAAGTGACACCCAGAGATGGGCCATATTAGTGATTACAACTTCGATCCTCCCCAGGGAAAGTGTTCTCCAAGTTGAGTGTTCCGATATCGTACCATTCCTTTGGTGTACCGTGATGTATATACTTCTTCGGCACTTCCATCGTAATGCGCTTTTGACACGGCTGAAGTTTTCCGCTTTACTTTTTTTTACCCTCATCTCAGTCACACAGCAACAACACTACACAGAGTTACTAACAGGGTAATTTTCTAAACAGCTATGTGGATTCTATTATGGTAACTTGTTCGGTAATTGTTAATAAGGAGCCCTTACGCCACTTGTCTTACGGTAGTCTCAGGACTTATTGATTATCGTTAGAGCCATATAAAAAGCCGAAACATCAATTGGTAAAAAAATCGCGTTACGGTCCCTACTAGGGTCCGTAAACCAAGCGCACAACTGCCGGCAAAAGATCGAAAGTGGATAGGCGCCTCTACCGTAACCCATTAAGTTAAAAACCCATAATGAAACTCTTGTAAGTAGCTTACTTCTTATGGCGTAGACCCTTAGAACCGATGTAATAAGAAATTCTCACCCGTATTCCATCATTGCAGTCGTGATAGATGTATAGAACGGGCTCGATGTCCGTAAACTCTCTCGTAGTGCCAGTGACCATAAATATGCCATCCTGAATTTTCATACAATACATTTATTCATATTTTTTGAAGGGGGTTTATTGTGAGTGGGTTAAGATTCCGCAATACTTGGGTTTTTCGAGGAAACTCGAGTTGCTAGCGACACCCATCTCATCAAAAATAAATGATGATAACCACAAATTATTGAAAAGCTAGTTTGTTTACCCACCTTATTTGTGTATTTTTCATCAAGAAGATCATCAGAGTCGCCTGGGTCTAAATGGAGAATTGTAAAATTTAATGAAAGAGAACGTGAATGGAAATTATGAGGTCGTGACAGCAAAAGGTTTGAGAACGCTATTGACGCCTACACACGACAAAAATCACTACCAAGATGTATGGCTTCGTGCTTGGGTGCTACACTTAGACGAGCAAATTCAGGAAACATTCAAAAAGATCCTTACTCCGATCAATATCATATAACTTGATTTTCGTGTTCCTCAGCACTTTCGTCCCACAGAGCAGTTTTCCTTTGACTGCGGCACCTTGAAGTCGAAAAGCGTTTCCAATTGCAAGAAAGCTAATTAAGACTGTAATCCCATACATAGCGCCCTGAAATGTTCAAGTATATTGATGTTGAATAGCTTTCAATTTTACCAGAAAACGTTTTGAGATCATCACATCAATATATTGTGGGTAATTAGTGAGATAATTGCAAATCTAAACAACAACGGGTTGTTAGTAAGATAGTCAGATGCATGAGACAGTAATAGAGTAGTCTCCTTGGAAACGACAGAAAATTTGATCGGATAATATGCACAGAAACATGGCAGAGCGCTGGATATGGCCAGTTGCTTTTCATAAATTGCATAAGTCACCGCGATAAGTGTACATTACAGGATTTATTCACATAAAATCTAGAAATGAGATGGATTTAGTAAACCACAAGTTCTTGAAACTAATGTAACTCACGGTAAAAATATGGTATTTAAAGTTCGAGAGAGAGAGAGAGAGAGAGAGAGAGAGAGAGCTAGAGAGAGAGAGAGATATTGAAAAAGAGAGAATAAAAGCAAGAGAGGTTTCCTAATAAGGATCGTTCCTCTCATCTGGTTCGACGTCCAAATTATGGAATATCGTCGTTTCAGTCGTAGAAGGTGAGTCAACTTCAACATTCAGTCTTTTATATTCTCTTTTATATTCATCACTCGTTATCGTACATTTATCGCAGCCGACCTAAAATGGAGAAATTCGGAATAAATCATACCTGTTTATGACATTAGATGTCAAAAAAGGGAGCCTGGAATCTACATGATCATCAGTCATCAGTCTATGTGTCTATGTTATGTGTGATAAATGCAAGTCTGAATAAAGTGATATTCTTATCCATATCAGTTGTGGGGCTTCGGATTACGGTACCCTTCCGGTGCAATGGCATAGCTGCGCCGCTCGCCATGCCAGGAGTGCACCAATGGCACACACTGGTAGCTTTTAATCGCGCATCTTGTTTCATATGCTAGTGATTTTCCAAAGGCAAAGCGTATCAAAGGATTGAGTTAAATGTAAATTGCCCACCGTTTCAAAGCTTCTCTTCGACTTTTTAAATTTTCTCTCCTCCTTGTATGGCTTCATCTCGAGATTGACAACACCAAGGTCAAACACCTGAAGTTGAGAAAGAACAGCATAACCCTCGTTCTAATTGAAAGCACTAAGGTTTAGGCATATTCATACTTATGCACTTATGCGTTGGAATTGGACATCGGGCTATGTTTGGGCCTAGATTATTTCTTGATAAGTCATGAGGGCTCCTTTATATTTTATTATTTCCTGGTTTATTTCATCATAGTGTTTTTATCTTAAAAACTTCATTAGTACTTATTGTAGCTTTGTCACTTTACTAATTATACTTCACTCATAACTTTTTGAGAGCCTCGAAAATTTTCTGTTTCGCCGTCTCACTGATTGTTTGCCAGATGTATTTCAAAATTCGTAATTACGGAATATAGCGTAGTGTTAATTTCAAATTAACACTTACGCGACCATTTCAAATCTACCCAGCACAGTATTCAGCAGCAGGAGTACCGTACTCTTGATTTTTTCAAATCCGCGATCAATAGAACCGTCATCAACAGTTCCTATCAATCGATGGCAGTTGGTTCAGTCTGTTTTTGTGTCTGTTCGTGTCCATGCGTGTTGGTTTATTGCTCCGTTCCTGTTATCCTTCAGTGTATGTTGCCTTTGTTTTGTTTTCAACGGATAATTCCTTTTCCCAATTCTCTGATTCTCTCTTTTAGGTTTACGCAGAATAGGATATTTGGCCGGCGCACGCTGTGCCGAACGACACGAGGATGCAGTCAGACGTTGCTGTTGACGGAAGGAAACTAGGACGCCAAGAGCCGAAGGACCTCACGCTGAATTGCTATTGAAGGGAGGAAGCTGCAATGCATGGAGCTCAAGCTGGATCACTGCTCTCATAGGGTAAGTTGCACGTGTTCTTTTATTGCTACATATCGTTGCTCTTTCATCCGTGTCGTTGGTCATGGGCAACCCATTTCCCCATTTGATGGCCATTCTTGAACAAGTGTTCTCTAGAGCCATCGTTAACGCTGACCATGTGGTCGAAAAGTGGACAGTGACCCACCAGATGTTCTTTTGCGAAAGCTATCATCCTTTTTGTAACTGGCAAGGACGGATTTTCCGTGGTCTGGGCTGTTTTTCTGTGGATTTTAATCTAATTGGGATCAAATACTGTGTATTTGGTTTCACTTTAACCTTTTGACCGGTCCACAGGCCGTTACAAATTACCCGACGATATTCCCCTTCCTCATGCTTGCTTTTGGTAAGCAAGTAAGGCTTGATCTATTTTCTTTCTTTCAGGCGAGGCCAGGAGCGGAGGACTGGAGCGTTGGCTAACTTGTCATGTTATGCACTGCTCTCGTGTAACATAATTCCACACACGATTCCACGAACCAGACGATGCCATTCGAAGACAGCTGCATCTTATCAACCGAGAGTTCCTACCCCTACAATTCGACCTTATAACAAGTTTGTTGTCGATATTTAACCATTTTGTTATGCCTTATTACCATTGTGAATTGCCTGACATACTGCATTGTGTTTATATTAGTCTATATCATCTTCGGGTATCATTGTAAAGCTGACGTTTCGCTCGAAACGAATGTTTCACAGTTTTATATTTCTGTCTGAAGTATTGGTATCTCTGAAGTAAGGCACTGGTACCAGTTTCGCAGTTCTTTGGTCGGGGTCGGGGATCTTGTATATTATATAGCTGGCTGTGTTTCGCTTCGCTCATTCTGTTCATTCAGGATTCTCTCTTGTCCACAGCTGTTGTCTTCTGGGCGTATCGGCACTCTAGTGGACGCAGCATAGCTGACTTGAATGAACACTCTAACGATATTGAGATGTTTGGATAACGGTACTGTAACCGTCGATTCTTTGAGATTTGGTCGCGTCATAATTTTTATCTTCGTATACGTTATGTTTATGCTGATGCCGGTCGCTGGCATAATTTAATCGGTTGTTATCACTTATATTTTTGAATTCTAATCCGTGTTACCTTCAGATCGACGATGTTGAAGATTGTGTTTCCAGCTTCTAACAAAATCGGCTGTCACGTTGGATGTACAGCTGATCAGAAGAAGATTAAAGCGATTATTGACACGTTATTTTTAATATTGCATTTGTGCGGCATGTGGTATATTGTATCTGATTGTTATTCGTTCGAATGGTTCGGAATAAAAGAATTTGATGTTAAACAAGTCTTAGTATGCTTTTGGATGTTACGGTATATCATTGGTATTCCGTGTGCCTACCTTGGGTTAATTTCTCAGTTGTGCATGCCAACACCAGTAAAGTGTACTTTTTGTGAAGTATTTTTGAACAGATTTCTGTAGTCTTAGAATTAGGTCCTATTGGTACACCGTTTCCTTTTCACATGAGTGAACTATGAGTTTGAGGACTAAGGATATGCGAAGTAAGTAAGCTAATCTCTTAATTGTGGTTTAGTAAGTTTCAACTCTTTTAAAACATTTTTATTTATAAAATAAGTGAAATATAATATAGCACACTCAAATAGAATAGGATAAGGATAACTCCCAAACTAATTTGATAACACTTGTTATTGAGTAACCTTTCTACTAAGGCGCAATGGCTATGGCAGCAATTAACATAAATTTTCATGGGAGAATTAGTATCATTAGATGCGAACGAGGTAAGATCCATTCTACAACTTTTGCTAATACCTCCCTCACCCAATCATTGATTGTACGACCATAGATAAGGAAAACGTGCGGGACTACAACCTTACTATATTACTCTACATATGATAAAGCCCGTATATTACAAAGGTAATACGATAAGGGCAGGAAAGCAGGTGCCTCTAAGGAAGACAACACGAATTCGAGGCCCCGACAAAACATAAAAAGTTACAACGATGGAGACTGATTGTTAAGTGGTTGATCGGTTGATTTGATAGCTGATCTCCAACTCCAGCATCAATCTTCGAACAAGTAGGCGGACCTAAAGAACAAAGATGATTTCAATTTAGTTAGGCTCAGTTGATGTGAATCAATACATCTAGACACATCCATGTAGTGAAGTTAGCATCGTGTTTTGTAATATGAGGCGGGGTCATTTGACTGAGTTCGCAATACCCACCTCACATTCCACCGCGTCCTCCGCGACCACGTCCTCTTCCGGCGCGGCCTCCTGGCCCATTGCGTGCGCCAATGACCTTGCCACTCGGCAACATCTTCTTTCCGGGCTGCGACTTCGGACGGCTCTCGCTCACATTCTTCTGTACGCACTTCTGGGCACTCTTCTGGACGGTCTTCACAACACTCTTCTGATCGACCTTCGGCGGCAGTACGGGCTTCTCAGTCTTCGGCGCATGTGCGCTCTTCACATCGGGGCGGGTTGCGGGTTTCAGCTCAGTCTTCTGTGCTGGTACATCGGGGTTTTTATCAGTGATCGGCGTCTTCACGGACTTCGTCACACTCGTCGTCGCTCCGGTCTTCTTACCGACTCTTCGCAACTTCTTCGTGATCGTCTGCTGCAAATAAATCGTTAGGGTTTCAAGTTACTAGGTGCATTAGTGCCAACCGGTCTAGGGGGTTCACACAATAAAATACCGAGCCAACCAATTTGTGTTGCTATCTTGACGGCTCCAAACCTAGAACAACACGGGGAACCATTGGTGAACTTAGTGAACTAGTGCAAACCTTGGATTTCTTGGCCTTCTTGGTCTTCTTGGTGTGGGTCCCCCCCCGACTTGGACTTCTTCACTTTCTTGATCTTCTTGGCGGCCCTCTTCAGTCTTTTGAGCTCGAAGCGCTCCGGTCGAGTCTTTCTTGTCTTGCCTTCTGCGAGACGTCGGATAACCCACTGCATGATCTTGTCCTCTTGCGAGTCTGCCTTCTTCTCCTCTTTCCTCCACGGGTTACACAAATCTATAAATAGGTTAACATGTGATAAAATATCAATTGTTGGCTTTAGAATAGATAAAAGTATCGGGCTATATCGGCCGAAAACTTAGAAACTGTCCGCCTTGGCCCATACTGGCCTTTAAACTTCCAGACGACATTTTTCTAGGAAAGCCGGCTCATCTCCGCCAGTTTGACCCATCTTACACTTTAGGTAGGGTGAAGGGTTCCAGGCCGGAGGCGAACCACCGACCTGCCCCCCCCCCCCCACGAAGAATACCCCCGAACCAGGCTGGTTCCGGTGAAAAATAGGGAAGTAAATGAGAGAATCGTGTACTTACTGTGCCCCCACAGATAGAGGAATGCCATAAACAGAGGAAGCCAACTCGCGTGAAACAGTAAAGCCGGTGTTGCGTAGTGGGAAAAGACGCTGTAATAGGTAGGATTGGGTGTAAATCGGATCGTCAAATTAACTGCGTATTGGCCTTGGCCACGAATCTGTGCCTTCTCCGGAGATTATTTTCCAGTTTGAGTATGTCTACATATCGGAATTGCAAGGTACAGGTACGTTACTTTTTTTTTACGAAATGTCGCCGACTCGATATCAAACATTTTCCAGCTTCCAGTAGTTGCAAGAAATGGATTTGCGCCTTTTGACATAATTCACTGCATTTTTTTTCTGAGTATAATAGGTTACAGGATTCGTATAAAATTCATTAAAGAATGCCGTCAAAATCGAGGAGTGAACTCACCGCAGTTGCTCAACGTAGTAGTCGAATTGTCCATACCTGTCCTGTAAATGGAGGGCATCCATCACAGAATTTATGCTGAAATTGAAATATTTTTTGGTGTGTTGGTGATACCAGCGATGGCCATTCTAAACCAAACGATTGGTGGTTTCGGTGAAGCACTGCAAGCAAAATATCGCATCGCTGCATCCCCTAGTTACTCAATCTTGTTTGTGGGCTGCAGACAGAAAGCAAGAACTGCAATCAACGAACTATTTGAATAGGGTTATATATATTACCTCGCGGTAAGGCAAAGCTTTTCCCACGCGGCTTCGTCCCCGTCCAGACTCTTCATCACCTTATCGTAAAGGATTCTGTCGGCCGTGGAGTTGCAGAAATTCTTCCAGCAGTTCTCACATTGTGTCCGAAGCTCAACGAACCATTCCAAGTTCTTGTTCTTGACCTAGAAAGTCAGAGATGACCAAAAGCTGGTGAAACCGCGATTCTTGTGGCTGACGCGTTTACGCTCTTACCACACGAAGATCCTTGCAGCTTACGCAAAGATTTCACTCCAGTATTTTCATGCCACTTGATTATTTTAGTTAGCGAAAGTTATACTTATTTACCGCATCGTTTTCTTCGACCGGGTGCTATTCTGTTTGAGTCCGTAAACTGACTTTACTACATGGAAGCAACTCGCGAAGAGAGACACGAGAAGCTATGTTTTTTTATTTACGATTTCAACAAATCTACAAACTCTCCAGTACGTTTTGGTGCTACAATAGTCTCTAGTCTGAACAGTGATCGTAACTCTTGCTCCTTACAGTAGTCTTTAGCGGTTTTCATGCTTACAGTAGTCTTTAGGCGGTTTTCATGCTTGCAGTAGTCTCCATGTTTTTGCTTACACTAGTCTCTAGCCTGTTTTGATGGTAACAGTTGTCTTAACCCTATTTTGGTGCTACAAATAGTCTCTAGTCTCTTTTGGTTCCTAATAGTGTATTTATCTCCAGTTTCGCAGGGCCGAAACACCTCAAAAAATCATTCAGCGCGGCTTTCACTTTCCATATAGAAACTCATTAAGAAACTCGCTACAAAAATTGAAGATCAGGGACAAATTTGAATTAGTACACGTATTAGCTACTTGCATGCGAATATCTGTATTAAATTCAAATTTGTCCCTGATTTTCAATTTTTGTAGCGAGTTTCAAATTGTGCTTATGTATGGAAAGTGAAAGCCGCGCTGAATGATTTTTGGGCTAGATTCGCCCTGTTTCGGCCCTGCGAAACTAGAGATAAATACACTATAATCTAGTCTCTAAAGTCTTGTTGCTTACAGGACTCGAGCATTTGCTGCTTACTGACGGTAGTGTGTAGGTAGCATGGTTTGGTGCGCTTACAGTAGTCTCTATTTCTGTTTTTTTGTGCTTAGAGTAGTCATTGAGCGGGTTTGTTTCTGTTTTTTTTGAAAACATTAAGGACAATCACAATCACTATGAGTGCATTAATATTTTTGAACTGATGGCCGGAAGATTTCGTGGGTTATGGGGTTGCCAAGTATGCCAAAAACCGTGCATTTTCCTTCCAAGTATCAATTGCAAAATAATGTGCCAGTCTACCGTAATTTTGCGTAATTTTGACACATCCGCATTATAGAAAATCCGCTATCAAAGCAAATCATTTGTCGGACAAATGGTCCCGTGGCGATCGGTCGTAAAAACCGACTCTCTCTAGAAATACTCGTGTACTGCCAAGATACGGTAAATGTTTCTATACTTGGAAGCAAAATCGGCCATACTTGGAAATCCCATTAGTGCGAACTCGCCACTTCCGTTTCTTCCATCCATCTTCCATCACTAAGTAACGTCTACTAGCTAGAGTTCTGCACCTAGACATTAGCATGAGAAACTATTCTAAATAAACTAAAAGCGGTTTCTTACAATTCGCATATTGTCGATCAGGAACCTGTCCATGCAGGTCCCCTCTTCAATGTCCGACCGTGCCCAAGAAATGGCGGACTCGTGGCTTAGGAAGATCTGGTCGCCAATGCCCAGGCAACCTCCACACGGTTCGCAGAATTGAATTATCCACTAAAATCATGTGTTTAAGAATATATGATCCTAGATGCAAAAATGGAAGAGGAGACTACTGTAGCCATGCGGATGGGACGTTTAGTATCAGGGTAATGAAATTGGCATCGTTTAGCGGTTATTTACCGCACTACCCCTATGTTTGCTTTTGTACAGTGCACCTACCAACAACAATCTCTGATTCGTGCGACCTATGAAATACATTCCTCTTTTTCATTAATTTGATTCACTTACGTCACAGTCCTCCGACTCGTTCTCCTCAGCGAGAAAGTAGTGCAGCGTGCCGGTATACTGAAATGTTTTGGCGATTCATAATTAATTATGTGACCTGCTGATTAGAGCATTAGAGCCAAATTCTGTATCGCATATTTTTGAAGTATCTCTATGTTTTATGTGGCTCCCTGGCTGATTGAGTATGGTGATATACTGTAGAGTAACGAACTAGGGATTTTAAATTCTATTTTTGCTATTTGCTCGCCATTCAAGAGCGCTAATTGCTACTATGTAAAATATAAGTAGTCAATGATCAACCCACTTTTAATTGAAGCGCTCGAATGTTGTACTGTTACGAAATGGGAGATGTAAATAGTGTATTGTGAATTGAGCGTGTGTATAACCTCACCTGCGGGAAATTCGCGCATCCAAATCTAAGAGCCGTCGCCTTTTTCAAGACCGAGACAAGCGTCTCCTGCAAAAGAGCAAAAGTAAACCACATATAAGGATTAATAAGGAAGCAAGTTTACTGATCCATTAGCTGTATCTGTATCGAAACATTGATACTCTGTTTTTGGTGAACCATATGGATATATGATTCGAAATGTTGTCTTTCCAGCTGTCTTTTTTTAATTCGGCTGCGAGGTACATTTCTTTAGGAATCTGCTACTACGTCAAGAATATATTATGCTAACTATGAGTGGTGAAGCGAAGCACTGTTACTGAGTCTTCGAAGGATGGTACGTAGGTGCTTTTTTCGATCTGATACGTGTTTTTGTGCGATTGAGGGTTTGAAGGTTGTTTCCAGTGGATGTCTCAGATGTTTTCGCATGTTTTAGATGACTTAAGCAGTAAGCCGATATGGCCCCGATTATTTTGGAAAAAACCCCGATATGGCCCCGATTCTTCCAAAAAACCCGATATGGCCCCGATTCTTCCAAAAAACCCCGATATGGCCCCCATCATGGAAAACCAAAAAACCCGATATGGCCCCGATCACGTCCCTCAAAAAATCGGGCCGTGATCGGGGCCATATCGGGGTTTACTGGAAAATAATCGGAGTCATATCGGGGTTTTTGGAAATGATCGGGGTTTTTGGTTTCCCATGCACTTTCCTGTCCGGATAAGTGTTTTAAACGAGCGTGGTACTCAATTTTGGCACAGATTGGAAATCCGTAGTGACGTATATTATGAATATTATGTTATTTATGAATTTGTCGAGTGGCGTAGTGGCGTTATTTAATACGAATTCGGCATTGTTCAGCAGTTTTACTTGCAGGCATTTGTCACTGACCGATCAATCATATTTACAGGGATGATTTTCCCTAGTATTGAGCCATTGAGTAACACGTATTCGTGTACAACTCATGACCACTTGTGCGAACTTTACTTGTTCACTCTCAATTATTACTTTAATTACTTAGTATTGCAGGCAGGCCCAGAAACGGAAGGAGGAGGAGTGTAGAGATCGATCGATGAAAAGCGTTATTGGAGGCTGAAGGATATTCCTCTAAGTGTTTAGAAGGAAATGACGTAGGATATTTTCTACTTTTGCTGCTCGTTAGTATCAAATTTATACCCTCTTTGTTGTAATGCAATATTTTAACCTTTACAGTGTAGTGTCTATATGTTTGGATATTTCATTCCTATCCCACTCTTCGTGTACCGTGCAGTGATATTTCTAGGGTATAGATCCGTCGATAAGA
>JAANDG010000049.1:0-438057 GCA_036852015.1 Pelodera strongyloides
TCTGTCTTTTCCTGTTAAGAAGTCTATACAATTGGATTAGGAATCCACTTTTCTGATTTGAAAATTGCCATTTTCCAGGGGTCCAATTGGGCCCTATTTTCCACACCAAAAACCAAAATAAGGACCAATCTGCCTACCGTATAAGAGTATTTTCTTCCTTCTTATTTTTAAGCTTCACACAAAACTACGATAGTTTTCCCCCAATATTTCCTATGCTACAAACGCTGCCCGTTTTTAGAAAGGTGAGCTTTTGTGGCCATTTTTATGCGAAAGTTTTAGGTTTTCGGTTGAATTATTTTTGTTAGATTATTACGTCATTGGAAAGTGTAAAGATTCCGCCTTATTATATTATGCACCTTTTTGTTTCTAATTCTAATGATAGAAAGTAGAGGAGGGCTCTGCTTCTGACATATATTTCATTTAAAAGTACTTTATTCTTTTCTTCTTTTTTTTTTTTTGTTTTTTTTTTTTTTTTTTTTTTTATTTTTTATTTCTAGTTCATTTTTTTTTTTTTTCTTTTCCTTTCCCCTTTTTTTTTTTTTTTTTTTTCTGTTTTTGTTTCATTTTCTATTTCCCCCTATTTCCACTTTCCATTTCTATTTTCCTATTCCCTTTCCGGTTTCTCTTTCTATTTTCTAGTTTCCAGTCATCCTTCCACCCTCACCAAATGTTATCTAAACTGAAATCCCCTAGAGAATTTCCTCATTTTTTTGTCTTTTGACTTCTCTTTTCAGAAGTTTCCTTTTTCTTTTTTGCCAAGGCTATTTTTGAAGTTTATTTGAAAAGTGGATCATCTTTGGAAACACTGCATATAAGCAGCATATTACCTAACTATTAATCGAACGCATGCACTGCAACTAGTGCCTCAGCTGATAACGAGAATGGTATGTGATATGTAGCTATTTTTAATATTTTTTAAATCAAAATTTAGTTGCAAGTATATGCTCTGTGCCTTCCTAAAAGATATGGTTGACTACTATATTGTAGTAAGTAGTAAAAAAAATCCCAGTTTTACGTCTCAAGTACATTACGCGGAAAGGTTTTTGATAAAGACGAACACATACATTTTTCGTTGATAAAGTGGTCTGCTGGTCGATTTTCATCGTTTAGTTTAAAGGGATCTTCGTTGTTATTCTCGATTTTTCTTTTTCTTCATAGTACATAGACTTTTTCCACAAACTACTGAAATCTTTCCCTTATCACAAGTCAATTGTACTTGTAAATTATCAATGTGAAATTCCCATTTTGTCTGTCTGTAGTATAAATTTGGCGCATAAGAACACTAAATAATCCAGTAGTTCAACATTTTTCACTCAAAAATCCAGGAACTTGAAGATTTCTTGTGTGAATTGTAGTGTAGCGTAGGGCACTGAGTCCAGTTTCTTCTTGTTAACTCTTTGAAAGAATTGGCCCTTTTCTGATTCTGAGAGTGCAATTATTGAGTCAATTTACTCCCGTTTCGTTTGTTAACTTCTCACTTTTTGTTCATTTTAGGTTTTATTATCGCCGGTAAAAATGGTGATAAAACCGAATTCTAATTTCTCTAAAACATTCACAGTATACTCATATGCTGTGAAAGAGGAATCTTTTTTAGTTTACAATTTCTTTGTAGTGTGAATTTTGAGTAATGGGGTTTGCAAGTATGCCAAAAAGCCGAGTTTTCCTTGCAAGCATCAATTCGCAAAATCGTGTGCAATTTACCGTAATTTTGCGTAATTTTGCCACATCCGCACTCCGCACTATAGAAAATCAGCCATCAACGCGGGAAGAGACATTTTTTGTTGAACGTATGGTCCCGCGGCGATCGGTTGTAAAAACTGCCTGTAGATATTCTCGTATAGTGCCAAGATACGGTAAATTTTTCGATACTTCAAGGAAAAAGGGCATTCTTGCAAACCCCATAAAGTGAACATCCAAGTATTCTAATTTTTCGTGGGTTTTCATGGGTAGGCAGGTAATACCCAACAAACAAAATTTAAAACTTTAATTGTCATGTCTATAGTTTTAAAAAGATATTTATTGCCTTACTTTAGTAAGTCGTTCTTATATCTCGCTTCTGTTTTTGTGCACTTATCGTGGGCCGTTAAGGGTACTCGTTATGAACGTAGAACCCCTCTTTTTCGAAGCCGTTTCTCCATTTACTTTATTCTTTACGAGTACGAGTATTGACTTCTTACGAAATTTTTATCTTTCTTTTCAAATGCCAACAAGTTGCTACTTGTCATCTAGACGAAGGAAAACTAGACACAAAATGCAGACGTTATAAAAATATATGTATTTCCATAGTGAGGCGTATCTGAGGTAATGCACGACTGGGGAAATGCACGAAAATTCAAAAATCTTAACTATGGCGAAACACTCAATCTTATTGGTAATTGATTTGTAGCAAGGTGTTACTCTTTTCTTATAAACGAATCTCAAGCTAATCGTTACATGTGTTTGCCAACCTTCTCATCATCATTTTATATGATACACACTTATATACTTTATATAATGTGTCAATAAATTATTATAATAATTATATCCGATTCCTCTTTCGGGAGTTTTTTTTTAGTCTGTGCCTGAATTTTTTAATTATTATCCTTAAGTAAACACTGTCGCTCACTAGATACGCATTCCTGAGAGAGCACAGAGCAGTTCAATTCAGTTGAAAACTTTTCATCCATCTTTTATCTACAAAAATAGTTCATAGTTATTTTTAACATGCACAACTTTTTTCGCAGTTCGAGCTGCTTCAAGGACACTAGAATTACCTTCAACAAACTTTTCATTACATTTTTATTTATTTATCTTGACACGCTTGTGGCATGCATTGTGTATTGTGCGTATAATTATTGTGTCTTATAAATTAAGTTACCATCATAGTTCTCTATCGATTCAGGTTCTAATTATTGATTTTTACGGCCATTCATTGATTGTTCAGCTGGTTGGTTCATTAGGAATTTATTGATTTTTAAGTGATTGCTTTATTTGATTTTTTTCTGTAATTATTGATTTATTGATTATTTAGGTGGCTGAAATACATCCACTCGAGGAGTCCCCGGAGTGTGAGCTGGCTGTAGATCCCCTATGGAAAATGAACAGGGCAGAAAGCGCATGCAGGCTCAAATTGCTCAGAGCTGAGGTTGGTTACTGTATAAATGAGGCAATTGCAATACCATTGTGCAATTGGCGAAGCTTCTCAATGACGTCATGAGTTTCATTGGTTTCTTGTACCCGTAACAACGACAAACTAAAAACGTCAAATTTGTACTCCACTGCGCTTATTAGGTAATTCGCTACTTTGCGGTTAAAATTTTTTTTTCTCTTTGTAAAATCGTTGTGTACTTTGACAAAGACAGTTATAGTATAGTGAGAACGTAGTTAAGTTCTCATATTAGGGTCATCACTTATGTTAGAAAAACGTGTAATTGTATGATAATTATTTTCTTATAATTTCAGATTCCTCCCGAGCAATTACCCGCCGGGTGCACCACCGCCGATTTGGTGGTAGCGGTAAATGTGAAGGAGAAAATCGAAATTAATGGTGAGAATATTTGGTCCGAAGTTTATTTTTATATTTTCTTAGTTTAGTGTTATTTTAATAAGAAAAGCTACGAACAAGCAATGCTCAAGTACTCAAGTTCGTCGTAGAAGAGCGTATTTCGATTTGAAAATAAGCACATTATAGCCTCTTTAATCTTTTTTTTTGTCATGAGTATAATGTAGATTTCAATTGTTATTATAAACACACATGTAAATAATGTACCATTTTTTGTATTTTTGTAAGTGTGGTGTAAGTTTTTTTTTAATTTTTAACTTTTTTGTATATCTCTAATTCCTCTTCTGTGTGCCACTTTCCTGTGCGTTTTTTGTAACTTTTCTTCGACTAAAACAATTTCCAACAAAACAACTGCATTGTGCCCAAATGTTTTTCTTTTTTCTTAGTGTTAGTGCTAAGCAATGACATTGTTATCATTGATTTAACTGATTAAGTGATTTGTGTATTTCCACTTCTTTATCGGAATAGAATACATGCGTAGTAAACAGCTTAGCTCCAGGAGGTACGTGTTTGAGTAGTGAATTTACAAAGATTAGCATCAGCACGTACCCAAGCAAGTGCTGTTTTACAGAGATTGGAATTAAAGGGAGAGATATTTTGGAATTACAATATCTTTAAAAGGGTATGACATGTGGTTTTGAAGCGGCATGCAGGACAGCAGGACAATCATTTTGTCATTGTATACAAACAAATTCATGTGCCCGTCGCGACATTTTTGCATACGATCGGAGTTGTATAGCATTCGTTTTAAAACCTCTTGCCATATCGCTTTAAAATTAGAGTAATTTTGAAAGACAGTATAAAAACATGTTAAAGGGACAGGCCCATCAAAATAAACCTATATTTACGATACGTTCATAGTGACTATCAAGCATTTATATTACAATATATACAAACTAAATTTCACCATTATTCGCCCTAGAAAACTTTTTTCCAATGCGCTCAACGCATATGTATACCATAAAACTGCAGATTTCAAAGCTATATATTCAAAGTTTAATCGCATTATAATTTCACGATAAATTTGCATTGACGACAAGGATATTTGCGGCTTTACGGTACACATTTGAGCTGAGCGCATCGGAAAAAAGTTTTCCATGGCAAATAAATGTGAAATTTAGTTTGCATATATTGTAATAAAAATGCTTGATAGCCACTATGGATGTATCGTAAATATAGGTTTACTTTGATGGGCCTGTCCCTTTAAAGCACGATAAATATTATAAAGTTGTAAAGCACAATGCAATTGTTCCTAATTGTCTTCTACCTTGTTGATTTGCAGCTTCTCTAGGTGAGTTTCGTCTTGTACAAAAGAAGAAGACAATCTACCCGGAGTGGGAGAAATGTTGGGACACGGCAGTCACCCCGGGGAGGATTGTCCAGATTGTACTCCTACACAACAACACTCCCGTTGTCGATGCGACCATGCGGCTAGAGGTAGGCATCATCATTGCTTAGTACCAGTTATTGATTAAATCGACAGTCCCACGCAAGCACTGCTTGCAAGCCGCTTGAAAATGGCTCTCCATTTACGGGCTGCGTGCCCGCTAGCTGTTTCAGTAGTTCACAGCTTTAAAGCGAAATACCGACCGGTTTTTGAAACACATCGAGCACACCAAAATTCTTATGCAGCTTATACAAATGAGCATAAATTAGAATAAAAAATCAAGCTAAATTCGAGCAAATCAGCGTAAATACGTAAGAATTCAGTTGGCCACGATGCGTTCAAAAAACCGGCTGGTATTTCGCTTTAACTACCGTCTTTTGATGTTAATTTTTATATTTTGCACGCCGTATTCACGGGGATTCCACTGCCCTTAGTGAGAACTGGCAGTTTGGTTTAAAAGTGAACGACGTCTATATATAAAAACGTAACAATGTTTCTGGAATGCACTTGTCTGTCAAACTAGTCTCGTCTATGCTGTTTCAGTGAAAATAGTCCATTTTTTTTGTTGCTTTTTGACACTATTTTATGTGTTATTGTCTGTCAATCACCGTCACCCTTTGAGGCGTCTAGGTCAAAATAAGGATATAAACTTAAGAAATAAACCAATAAACCCGGATCTCTAGGGGATACAGATAATGTGAAAATATATAACTCACATCGGTAACTATCCCAAGTCATATGCTAGTTATTTGTTATTATAAGAATGCAAAAACTTGGGTGCTACACCTTTTTGGTAACTATGAACGTATTATATGGGTTTCTTTTATATAGTCTTGTCGTTTATATTTGGCGTGTATTTTTCATAAACACAAAGAAATTTATGTAGGACTCCTTTTTAGTCGTCTTCGCGGGATTCGCCTTCTTGTTAAAATTGAAGTGATCACCTTAGAAAGCACCTTTATTTTCAATCTTTATCAACTGGAGGTGAAGAATCTATCTTGGTGTTACTTTTTTTTCTTCTTCCCTACCTACCGCCCTGTAGAGTTTGCTTCATTTCTTTTCTTTTTCTTTGGTCTATGTCTCTACACTCTACATGTTCCTCGTATCTATCTCTTTCATGTTTTCCCTCTCTCTCTATCCTTCCCTCCCTCTCTCTCTGTTTCTCCCTCACTCTCTCTCTCTCTCTTTCGACATATTTGCATTATCAAATTGAGGTTGAAGGAGATTCGGGAGCAAGAGAAGTAGGAAAGGATGAATATTGGTGGATCTTCCTGGGCACTCGTCCCTCTTCAGAAGTAGGAGAGAGGGAGAGAGAGAGAGCGAGAGAGAGGGGGAGTGAGAGGGAAGGGGGAGATATGCAGAGGAGAGAGAAAACTATGAGAGAGAACCATAGGAGAGAACAGAAGATGTTCACTTATTCAATCATCTTTCCTATACACCTTTACATCGGAGGGCCCGTGTTGATAGCGTCTACCTAAGTTCTCAATTTTAACCAGCTTGGTGCTCAAACGTAAACATTTTGTATATTCCATATTTAGAGATATGATTCTCATAATTAAGAGTGAACCCCTAATCTGTACACATAGCACCGTGTTTGTATGATTGCTCGGATTGCTCTTTTTAAATGAACGGCTATAAAACGTTGGCACCTGCGCGGCTTCAACCTCGCTCAGTGCGGGGCCTGCCGCAATGTCTTGGCAGATGCCCGCCACTTTAGTACTCTTACCGAGTTGGCTACATCGCGGCAGGTTCCGTTTTCGAGTGCGGACTACCCTATCACTGTATATCACGTCACTGTTTTCCAATAAGTAATACATGAATTTTGTTACGTACATATAAAAGCAAATATCATTTACCTAGACCAATCAACACTTGACAAATTATTTGTAAATAATATTGTCTCTGTTGAAGTGTTTGCCTATTTTTATCGTACCCCCCTATTACTAGACTGCCAGTTATATGTATAGAAAGTAGGTCCTCCGGCGCAACAGCCGACAAATTACCGTAAGACGCCAAATATTTTGTATTATAGTGCAGTGTTATGGCCCAAAGCCAACTCAACTTATTACCTAGAGAATGACCGTATTATTGAGAACTGTGATCCACAATGGGGCATACAAAGCTTTTACCAATTATTGGTCATCCAACTATTCTATGTATAATATAGCCCCAAAAAATATTTCATTTAAAGATAGCAAATACTTTAGAAAAGATCAGAAATGATTTTCTCTCTATTTCTCAATTTTTTTCTTGAATCTTGAATTTTGCTTGCCTCCTACGCGTTGCTGGGTAATGGGCTTCAGATTTTAGAAGGGCTGTGTTCTAGAACTCTCTCTCTGTATATATCTACCTCTCTTTCTTTCTCTCTCTCTTTCTATCTCTCTCTCTCTCTCTTCTCTCTCTCTCTCTCTCTCTCTCTCTCTCTCTCTCCTTTCACATCTCTTTCATTGAAGGTTAACTTAAGAAGTGCATTGAACTGAAGAGTAAAGGGGATTGATTCTGATTTTTGATCGACCTCTTATGTGGGTGGGAAACTTCGAATTTAGATGTCCACAATTCTGAGACGTCCAGATTTGAATGATGAACTAAACTTGTCGTAAACTCGTAAACACCGAAATTCAGTCTAATTTTTAAGATAATAAATTCATTTCTGTCATGTTAGATGTTACTAGTTGATAGTTTAGACCCACAGTTTATCCAAACTATAGTATTTTATTGGACGTGAACCCACACTCTAGCAGTTCAAATTTGCTTCCATTTCCTCTGATTCGAACAAAGAAAAATTGTTTAATTTACGGATTTTTCGAACAATTATGGTAATTTGTTTCAGTCATCCTTTTTTTATTACAAAATTCATGTGTTTATATTTCTTACTCGCTAGTTACGGTGAAAGAAACGGGCCGCGAATGCCGCATCCTGTATTGACAATTGACATACGTTGAAAGTTGAGATCATTTTGCGAAATAACTCGGAAATGGAAAGCATGTCGTTATTGTTATCCACTGTGTATGTAAGTATATCTGTAAGTCTGTAAGTTTTCATCTAAGAATTGCACCGACTTCTTCGAAATACGTAGACGACGAAGTAAACAATTTCTGTTTATAATAAGACTTACGCTGAATAGTCGAAAAACAAAGACGTTACGCAAATGAAGATGTCTGACACTACACATTAACTTGAAAACTTTGACCTTTGACCTATAAATCGAAGTGGTCTTCTTACTTTACAAGTTAATAGCGTTTTTACAATCTCTCTAACAATTACGTATCTCTCTAACTAGCCATATCACTCTATCATTTTATCTTCTCTTTCTCTCTTTCTCTCGCTACCTCTCTCTCTCTTCATCTCTCTCTCTCTCTCTTCATCTCTCTCTCTCAGACAGAATTGAGTAAGTCCTGGAGGGCCAGGGGGGAGATGGCAGGGCAGGGTTAAAGTGAATTTGTGTGTCGACGTCCTATTTGGACTTAAAGAAGTCGCCAAAGACTCGGCCGTCAGTGGGAGTTTCCCACTAAAGAACGTCTTCCCGGGAACGTCGCCCCAGACTTGTTCAACAACATCAGTTTAATTCTTCCCCGCTTCATATTCTTGTTTGATTGATTGATCCGTTTAGATGTGCTTTTGTGGCAGAAATGTATCAACTTATCGTTTTTTTCTCCAGTACATCACTTTGTAATTACTACTGTGAGGCTCCTTTGTCTTCCAAAACTTATGTAGTAGTGTAATAGTCAACATGGTAGCTAAGAAGACAATTGCATCAGCTGATGCAATTCGTAAAATGTAAAGGCATACATTATGCTAATTTCCCTAATGGTAAAGGCGTACAGTATGCTAACTTCCCTAAAGGTAAAGGCATACATTATGCTAATTTCCCTAAAGGTAACGGCATACAGTATGCTAATTTCCCTAAAGGTAAAGGCATACAGTATACTAATTTCCCTACTTTCAGGATATCGTCACCAAATGCAAGGGTGACCAAATCACGCATATTTGGATCAATACAAAACCTTCAGGACGCATTCTAGCGCAGACGAGGCACTTGAAAAACGCTGGTCAGTCATTAAGATAATTGCTGCTTCTGCAATTAGCTCATCAAGAAGCGGTATGACACGTGGTTTGTGAAGCAGACGTTGACGTTGTATTATATGCAAATTATGCTCCATTGTGTGCTAGAGTTGACAAACCACGTACCAGACCTCTTTATGATGTGATGGGAAACATTACCTGTGGGATATGTCCCTAGTCCGAGCATTAATAAAAAAAATCTTAAAGTGAAATACTGGCCGGTTTTTGAAACGCCTCATAGACATAGACAACTGAATTCTTACGTATTTATGCAAATTAACATAAATTAGAATAAAAAATCGAGCTAAAATCGAGCAAACTAGCATAGTATTCAGTTGTGCACGGTGCGTTTCGAAGACCGTCCATTATTTCGCTTTAAAATGGATTATCTGCTGGGAATAGTTCTCATATCATATCATACAGTATGCTTGGAAATCAGCATGTGACCTTTGTAATTGCCAAGTAATTGCGTACTAATGCTATTCTCTAATGACTGCATGCCTTATTGTGGTGTTTGTGTTGCCTGTGTGTTTTGCACAATTTGATGTTTTGTTTCGAATTAAAAAGGTCTACTAACGTTTTACTGTAAAACGGACACCTTTTACACTCATAGGGGTGTCACTAATTCGATCCAAAATATTGGTTCTTTTACGTTTGCTATTGTTATTAATTATTTTTAGAATTTTTGTTTGAAACAACTTAATCGACGCGCATCAAAGCATTGTAGTCGCGTGTTCGTTGCGTTAGAATAGTAAAACATCACACATAAATAAAGTTTAGTACGAGATAGTTACAGTGTTTCGTTGGTGTATCTTGAACTTCGCGCGCTTAGGATCCGACAGAGTTGTGCGGCGACGTCCTCGCACACTTTGTCGCTTTGCTTAAATAGTACAATCCTTCCACACATTGATGTCAGAGCTTAGCGCAATGTTACCTGCACTATTCTAGAGCATTTTAAATTACTTTAACACAGTCATTCATTCTCGATTAACTCTTGAATATTTCTTTCTTGCATATATTTTGGCTGAGAGCTTACTTTCGCAGACAACACATTGTCTTTGTAAATTTATGTTAAAAAATTATTCTATGTACTTTTGTTACTGCACCTACGCGTGTAGTTACGTAGAATAGAACGCTAGGCCTTGGTATTATAATTTACCCAACAATCCATGCTTGCACAATGATTTACTTAACTTGGCACCACCTATTAATTGTTTTCCCAAATTTTTCTTTTATTTCAAAACAATAACTGGGAAAAGCAATCGACTGGACCAAAGAAGCTATATTTACGAAATGTGAAAAAACTGGCTCTTCCGTGGGAATTCCTAGGCTTAATCGTCGATATATTTGAATGAAAATATCTGTAAATGATTGATCTTGAGAAAAAGGAAGTAAAGATTCTCTGCTGCCGTTTTTATCTTGTTGTGTCTTTCTAACTCTCTCTCTCTCATCTCTCTCTCTTCTCTCTCCCTCTTCTCTCTCTCTTCTCTCTCTTCTCTCTCTCTCTCTCTGTCTCTCTTTCTCTCTCTCTCTCTCTCTCTCTCTCTCTCTCTCTATCGAACGTCAACTTTATATGATAAACTTCCGTCGACGCGTTTCCATTTCCCATATTAGTACGTGTGTTTCTTGCTAGTGAGAAGACACTCTTTCATTTCGCTGAAGGGTCGACTTTGCAACTTTTTATGACTTTTATTACTCGGATTTCTTCCTTATAACCCTTCGTCTTCATTATTAAAATGAGCCTTTCTCTCTTTTTCATCCTCTCTGATTTCCTCTTTAACGTCTCTCTCCTTCTCTCTCTCTCTCTCTCTCTCTCTCTCTCTCTCTCTCTCTCTCGCCCTCGTCTCCCCTTCTCTCAATTTTCCTAATTATTCATCATCCAAGTGGCTCTAATGGCTCTAACCTAATAAATTCGGTGAAAAGTTTGTTTTTGTGATTTCCCCATGAAATCCACTCCAATCATATTACTTTTCTTTTCAGTTGAGGGGTAATCTTTAGATAACTTAAATACTTGTAGAAAGGGTCACCACACGAAGCAATTTTTTTTATACACCGAAATACAGTAGCACAGAGTGGGACAGTCAATCTTGATTTTTAGTGAGCCTTCTTTTCTCCTCGTTGAATATATGTTGACAATAGAAGCTTAATTACGTTCGTCTTCTATGATTTGCGTAACCCTAAATGCGTTGTGTAAGTACGTGGGTTACGCACGTATATCGTTGAATCGTCTGTGGAGAAAACGAGCAAATGATTGTAAATAGTTTATTGATACATAAATCGAAACATACGCAATCAAGAGGATACCCTAAGACGAACGTGCTTCACAACAGTTCCTACTAACAAGGGTCCAAACTAACAAACATACAAACTAGGGTTATATGGTTGTTTGTATTCTCTGTATTTCTAAAATTGAATGTATTTCTAAAAGTTGTAATCTCCTTCTTCATGTGCCCGTTCCCCTACGTAGTAGAACCGTAGAACGTATTTAACTATTTAACACGTTAACTTACTTTTCTAAGTTTCTTTCTTTATGGTTATTAATATAGTAAAGAACTATAGTTCCAATCAGCACCAACGATAAATTTATGTATCTGTGTGGTTCTTACTCTTCTTTTAAAATACTAATGCCCAATACGTGCGTACACAAATACACGTTTGTTCCGCCGAATTAGGCAATAGCCCAAAAATAATTTCCTCAAATTTTCAAATTTTCTGATTTTTTTTTGTAATTATATGTCCTTTTCCCAGGGGTTTTACACGGTGCTTGGGCCGTCACGAATAGAGCTTTGTGTGAACTAACCCCCATAATAGACCATATAAAGTACAATAAACATAATTTACGCAACACCCACCCACCCATACTAATTGCCTATTTTAATGATGTTTATCGTTATTTGAGAATTGTCAATGATTTGCAGAAGAAATGTCGCCTTCGTCGTCTAAAACACAAAAGTCGACGTCTAGCGCGAAGAGTGCAAAATCAAGCAAAGGTATAGCCATATTACTGAGGAGTTTCTGGGTTTTGGGATATTTTTAGGGTGAAGGGTTTTCTCTTTTTATTTTGTTCATTATTGTGTAGCGCTTTGAAAAAACGTCGAGCATTTATTGAGCTTTTCCCGTCCAAAACGTGTGTATCTGAATAAAGGCAGTTTTAAAGCGCTACAGCGCGTGGTTTTTGAAAGGGATATTGCGGAAGTTCCCATGTATTCTATGCAATTCTATTTCATACCTACGGTTGAAAACCACATGCAATACCGCTTTAATTGCCGAAAAATGGTTAGTTTTTGTAATTTTCTCGTCCTCAAACTTCATCTCATGATGGACTCGAATCTTAATTTCCGGTTTGACTCTTTGCACAGAAAGTTGAAACAGAAAACGCAAACACTTTTATTTGATTTTCAGCGCCTTAATTAAAGAAAACTGAGATTAGTTTATTCATTGTTCTTGGGATGAAGATTCGTTTTTTATCTTCATTGCGTGAGTTAGAATCAGAAAATCCTGCAAAGCGTTGTGGGTAGTGGACACTGAACACTTTGCTGCGATTTAGTAGAGACAGTCACATTTTTGCATATGACATTACCACCCGACGTATAGTGGTGCAACTCAAAAGACCATTCTGTATTCTATTATAGCCCTTTGATATATTTTGGGAGTTTATTGTTGTGATGTTGCATCTTGGCAAAGTTGTTCCTTTGTGAGTTTTTTTGCATGAAGTCCATCATTATGTTCATGCTTTAAAGGGATAGGTTCACCTCGAATTGCACCTTTTTTATAATTTATGTTGATAGTATGACCTATGGCGGTCAAAATGCGAAAATTGCAGTAAATTTCCTTTGCTTCCCGTAGTAGGAGAGCTTGCTCAAAAAAAGCTAAACTACCTCGAATCTATAAAACAATTGGAGTACCGCAGCCGTGGTAAGTGGGAAATAGCGCAGCCGGGCTGGAGCCGCTAGAAAATACAGGGCCCTTTTATCATCCTCTGTCTATCACAACAATAATTGCACCTCCAGTCCTCCTGCGCTATTTCCCACATACCATCGCTGCGGTACTCCAATTGTTTTATAGATTCGAGATAGTTTAGCTTTTTTTGAGCAAGCTCTCCTACTACGGGGAGCAAAGGAAATTTACTGCAATTTTCGCATTTTGACCGTCATATGTCATACTATCAACATAAATTATAAAAAAAGGTGCAATTCGAGGTGAACCTATCCCTAAGCGAAATGCCGGCCGGTTTTTTAAACGCATCGTGGGCAACTGAATTCTTGCGTATTTATGCTAAGTTACTCGAATTAGCTCGATTTGTTATTCTAATTTACGTTCATTTGCATAAGCTGCATGAGAATGCTGCTTTACCCGATGTGATTCAAAAACCGGCCGGTATTTCGCCTTACGTTTTGTGTATGTTGTACGTTTGGAGCAACAGAGTAAATGCAATATTATCGTATCCTTGTTCCTATATCCTACAAAATGTTGTACGGTTTTAGAAGACGATAATGACAACGTGACTGACGAGCACATGACTCCCCGAGGTTTCGGTTCCGGTCCGGGACTCCAACGGCGTCGCGGTGCCATCAAACACGCCAAGGTAAGACTACGGTAGCGGGGTGCTAGATAAATTATGAAGGCAATTGAAGGTAATGTTGGGCAGATGTAGCAATACGATGTGGTCGCTACTATGCAAGTCTGAGTGATGGACAGGCCTAAAATGTATGTTTGTCCTTTTATAGGATACCATAAACGTGGGCGTAAGTACAGAAATCTTGTATTCCAGGTGCACGAAGTCCGTGGCCATCAGTTTGTCGCCACGTTCTTCCGACAATTTACATTCTGCCAATTCTGCTCCGATTTTATGTGGTAAGTATTTACGCTTCTTGATTCCATTTTTAGATTTTATAACCTTTTCAAGATTGAGTACGTTGGCATGAGACATTAAAAAACTTTAACTAAATAGTATGAATAACATTTTCACCAATGAGTAACAATGAGCACCAATGAGCACAAATGAGTACCAATATGTACCAATGAGCACCAATGAGCACCAATGAGTACCAATGTGTAAAGCTGAACGTTATCGTTTAGGGGTCTGAACAAGCAGGGTTATCAGTGTCAACTCTGTTCCGCAGTCGTCCATAAGAAATGTCACGACAAAATGTTGACCCAGTGTCCGGGATCCGCTAAGAACACCAAGGAAACCATTGTTAGTTTTTTATTTATTTCTCTTTTCCTGTGGCTTCTCAATGTTACCTTGAGATCCCCAACCTATGTTCTTTTTCTTGTTCTCTTTGGTTTAATTTAATCTTTAATCAATGTTTCTGATACCTCTGCAAACTAGTTTGTTTCCGATACTTAGTTCAATTTTTATTATGGCTCTATAGCCACTGTTTGCAAAGTGAATTTTGAAGTGAATGAGTTTTACATATTTGAAGTACTCTAAATAATAGCTAAAGCTTGAACATAATACATAATTAGACTTCATTTACTTAATTTGTGTTATTCCAGGCATTGAAAGAGCGCTTCAAAGTCGATATTCCACATCGATTCAAGGTTTGATAATATTTTTTTATATTTTTATTCATGTTATTGTGATTGTGCTTGGAGAAGCTCTCTTACTAATTGCTTTCGAAATGCATTGTCATCTTGCGTTGATTGGCTTAGTACAGATTGCCTGAAAGAAAGCTGATTATAACAGATTTTCCGAGAAATATATAAAGTGGAACGGATAACTTTTTTTTTGTATATTTAGAAATTTACCATTTTTATATAGGCAAAATCTGCTCACAAGACTCGTCTTTCACCAATTTGTAATCATTTTATTCATTTATGATATAAAACGAGCTCCATTGTTTGTCCGGTCCGTTACTTCGGTAACTTAGGGTTTTCCCCTTTTTTAAGTAATTTTCACTGATTCTGGTGTACAACCTCTTTTATCCAGGTGTACAACTTCAAAAGTCCCACTTTCTGCGACCACTGTGGCTCAATGTTATACGGACTTTTCAAACAAGGACTTCGATGCGAAGGTTGGATACATTATATTTGATCTATACTTCGGTAGCGGATTTTCCGCTAGGCTTCGCTGTCTTAGAGCTACTGCAAACGAATATAATTCCAACGAAAAATAAGTGACACATGTCCTTTGTTACCCTCTAATTCGCCAATATTTTCATAATAATAAAGGAGAAGAGTTTGTCACGGGTTTGTTTTTATGTGCACAACGAAATCCCTTCATAAAGAAAATTCTTCGATCGAAAGACCATACAAAATCTTTGCCGCTGGCGGGATTCGAACCCACAGCAGCCCAACAATCTCTCTATTCACAGTCCAACGCTCTACCTGTTGAGCTATGCTAGCTTATGGGAGGAGGATCTTATAGGAGATAGAAGAATAATTGCAATAGCAAATTTGGAAATTTGCGTGTAGTCCAGAACCATATTATACGCTTCCACATAAATGTAAAGGAACGTCTTTTTTACGTTTGAAGAAAATCCTTTTTTTTTAAATAGGGTAACAATGTAACAATCGGCCGAAGGCCGATTCCTCCAGTCGGACAAGAGCCCGTAGGGCTCTTCGAACGGCTGGTATTTTCATAATACAAGAGCAACCACGCCTGAAGATATATATATATATATATATATATATATATATTAATATATATATATATATATATATATATACTTATTATATAAGCTGGGGCTTTGTTTTTTGTTGTTTTGTTTTGATGATTGTGTGTTTGGATGATGTGCGTACGCTCAGGTTGTAGGATTGGTTCAGTAGTTCACGTTCCGTGCACTGAGCCATCTCACTTCCCGAGCGCCCCCCTCTCACAAACGTCCAAAAAAGGCTGCATATGTGGAATATGTGTGGTATCGTTCGGGCGTTTCTGCGGCACAAAGGGTTCAAAGAAAACTCACGGCACAAAACTCAAAGAACGACCAATTTTGAAAATTTGAAATCACGCTTTTTCGTCTAATGCTTTATTTACTCTTATTTTACAAAACTTTTCCATATTGCCTTCAACGTGAGATTATCCTCACCTTGAGCAACCTACGAGAATCCAGCCCTGAGCTACGCACTCGCAGACTGCATATACTCACTGCATAGACTCACCAACGCCATTGCGATGGCTCACACGAATGCCACACAAAATGTTGCATTATACTCAAGGAAGCGGAGTATCGCCGAGCGATAATGTTCAAGGAAATCCACTTGCTGTGCAACGCCATTGTGGAGCGCTCACATGAGCACCACACAAAATTTGCATGTACACCAAGGGCGCGGAGTACATGCCGAGCGATAGAGTTCAAAGAACCCCACTGCAGGGCACCTCCACTGCGGAACGCCCAGTGAACGACAAAGGCTGCCATATACAGAATGCTTGCGGGGTTTCGTTCGAGCGATTGTGCGGCAAGTAGGCCGAGATCCCTGTTCCATGCAATTCAAGAAGCATATTCGCAATTATAATAATTCCCTGTCAATGGCATCGATGTGTGCTCAACTTGATGTTCCCCGTGGCGCCGGTCCTTATTTAGGAGGAATATAGTCAACAGAAACTAAGTTATATCCCCGTGTTTGATATTGGTGTAGGTTTCAAAAGGAAAATAACAAAAGTGAAACCATTTCCTTCAGACAAATGTTTGCTTCTAACTTATATAGCAAAGCGAAACATTGCGACTTATCATCCAGGCACATTCCTTTTTTTAGGATTTGAAATTTTTTCGATATTGTAGAGGTAGAGTCCAGCAAGTTGCAGACAATTTAGGAGGAATATAGTCAACAGAAACTAAGTTCTAACCCGTGTTCAATATTGGATGGGTTTCAAAAAGAAAAAGAAAGACTGGGACTCTTTGGATACATTGCGGCGAAACATTGCGACGTATCATCCAGGCACATTCCTTTTTTTGGATTTTGAAATTTTTTCGATATTGTAGAGGTAGAGTCCAGCAAGTTGCAGACAATTTAGGAGGAATACAGTCAACAGAAACTAAGTTCTAACCCGTGTTTAATATGTATGGGTTTCAAAAGAAAAAGAAAGACTTGAGACTCTTTGGATACATTGCGGGCGAAACATTGCGGCGTATCAGCCACGCGATATTAAGCTGCTTTTAGCTTTGGCAATTTTTTCGAGTCCTAGAGTAGAGCAAGTTGCAGACAATTTAGGAGAAATATAGTCAACAAACTAAGTTCTTTCCCCAGGAAACTATTCTTGCGAGAAAGAGTTGCCTCTACTTATAGATATAGCCCAGTGAAACATAGCGACCATCAGCGAATATTGGAAAGACGCCTCAGGCGGCGGTAGCCGACTGGTATATATATATATATATATTATATATATATATATATATATATATATAACAACTCTTTATTCAATTAATAAAGTTTAATATCGTTTTACCATTTCAGCGTGCGGTGTCGCTTGTCACCATAAATGTGAAAAATTGATGTCCAACCTTTGTGGAGTCAATCAGAAACAATTAAGTGAAGCGTTATACGAAATCAAACGAGGAACACATTCGAACAGCAGGTTGGTGAATATTCGCTTTCTTATTATTATTATTTTATTTGCTGAGATGCTGAGTGATTGGTGGATTGGTCGACGGGCCACTAATAACATTTCTCATTTATTACGAAAACCATAGCGCAAGATCTGAAAAAACAAACCAGAAAATGTGTTTCTAACATAAATAAATAAAATATATTTCAGTATGCCAAACGTGGGTCACATGTCGTTGAGCAATGGAGAATCGAAGTCCCAGAATGGACTGTCAAATCGGTTGGTGAAGGCATTATTCAAGTCGAATCAGTTCATTGTCGAACACCTCGAAGAGGGCGACGAGTGAGTAGACGTAGACGTAGTTAGGAGACGTATACCGTAGTTAGGAACTAAGGCGAAGTATTGCGGTGTTAGACGCATAGAACGTATTACTGTAGTTGAGAGAAGCAAACAGAGTAATTTATAGTTAGAGTCGCAGAGGGAGTATTACCGTAGTTTGGAGATGCAGACAACGTTCCCAGCACGACTTCTCCTCATTAACAAATCTGATCTCGAGCCTCTAATACTTACAATTAGAAAACAATGTTGAAACAGGTGTAATAGGGCTTATCGAAATGGTTGAAACAATCTAAGCGTTTAGCATTGAAATTTTGAAGAAAGAAAAAAGATCTTAAGCACCAAAAAAAATGATGGGGATATAGATTATAGATTTATGTGTTTTATGTATTGTCCCGTCGATTTTCTGTGAACCCCTCTTTCCTTAAACCACAATCACGTTGACACCCGCACACGTTACTTACGTATGTACGTAAACACATAAATGACACATTGGAAATTGCTTACAATTAGATTTTCCCATTGCCTGCGGTTTTCTTTTGGAAACGGATTATCATGCGCTGGCATTCATTACAGTGAATTTTCATTAAAAACTTCAGTCAAAGTCATGTTACCACACGGTTTTCCAAATATACTGTATCTTGCTATTTGGTTTGAGGATACTGTAGAAATAAGCATATTGCACCCCACATCTGTGTGATTTGCATACAGTATCATCATCAAATTTCCAAATTTTAGCACACCTTCAGCGGGTTTTTTAATGGTGTCGAGGTAAAAGCAACTTTTAATTTTTTCGAATTCAAAGCAATTGTTAGTCGCACAAACACACACTAATACACTTCAGTACAGTACGCACTTTCTCTGTCTCTCCTCTATTTCTTTCTTTCCTTCTTTTTCGTTCTCCTGTGAAGATTTGTCTCTCTAATCAGTAGAAGTCACTTTTATTATTTATAAGTTTTAGACAAAAAAAATCGACAACGCACTAAAGTCAGCTTAGATGTGTAAATTTACATTTGTCTGTGATAATCAGCACAACTCTATCATAATCATAATCATAATCAAATAATCACAGTCTGTGATGGTCGCATATTGTCAAGTTCTTTGTGCCTCTTCTACTCACGCTAACTCCTTCCCCTTTCTATACCTCGGTTGCAATATTTTTTCCGCGTCCCGCGTCCATGTGTCCGTCTTGTACAATTACATGTACTGTATGTAGGTTGTGCAATTGTTTGGTGAATACGGTATTCCTTAGTTCAATGACATGTTACAGTAGATGATACTGTATTCAAGTGCGCAGCTTGAATCTTGAATAATTTGCATATATGCAGATACATGAACCAATTGTGGACTGGCGGAGATGGCCCAGTGAAGAAGTACACACTACAACACTTTACTATGACAAAAGTACTGGGAAAGGGATCTTTCGGAAAGGTAAGAAAACATACATATAATAAAAATGTAAAAATAAAAGTGTCAAAACATATATGGAAAGGTATGTATAAGAAATAGTGTGTGAAATTTTAGAGGTAGTAATAACACTCTAAGCTAAACATGTGGCGTAAATCAGATACTGGCGTAAGTGTGGCTTGGGCTTGGTTTTAACATTTATTAAATTAACTTGACATCATTTGCAGGTAATTCTCGTCGAACTGAAAGGCAAAAACGAGTTTTATGCGGTGAAATGTCTGAAGAAAGATGTAATATTGGGTGAGTTATTAATTTTTGTTTTGTTTTAAAAGACTTGCCATTCACGAACTTTGTGTTGGATTGTGTATCTTATATCTTATTCTCAATTTCAATCAATAAAAATTATTGGATGTGCTGATAAAACTGAGCCGTTGGCTGATAATTTCCTTTGTATGAATTCAAGTACCGCGTGTGCGTTAGAAAGGAGTGGATAAAACATTGGTTTCATAAATATTATATTAAATATTATTATTACATTATATTTGCAGAAGACGACGATACCGAATGCACGTACATTGAACGGCGAGTTCTGATTCTGGCATCCCAGTGTCCCTTCCTCTGCCAACTATTCTGCTCATTCCAGAGTCCGGTTAGTTTCTTGGTTATTACACTTATTATTTTTGGGATCATTTTTGACCCTGGAACTCGGTTCTAACCTCCAAACGTTCTAGTCTTAAGTACTGAAAAGTTTTCCGAATATCCGACGCTTTTGCTTGTGCTGACTACCATAATGTATTTGTTTGCCCATTTAGGAGTATCTCTTCTTCGTGATGGAGTATCTAAATGGTGGTGACTTGATGCATCACATACAACAGGTGAGCAAGTTAGCTACAGTAATGCCAAAAAACAAGAAGGTGCTGAATGTATACTTTGTGCGGCGCGCATCCACTTTGTTCGGCGCTCATAATCTGTGAGCGATTTTCATTCGGCGCGCATCCACTTTGTGCGGCGCTCATAATCTGTGAGCGATTTCCATTCGGCGCGCATCTAATCAGTAATTTTTCCGTTCCAATTTCCCGGAAGAACTGCTGAAGCCGAATTCTCTATACTGATTTAGAATTTCATATTTATTTTTCAGATAAAACGATTCGACGAGAATCGAACCCGGTTCTACGCGTGTGAGATCATAATTGCACTTCAATTCCTACACGGGAATAGTATCATTTACAGGTATACATTTGCATTTACAGGTACATTTAGAACAACTATTAACTATGTGTCTTTGTCCCTTTTTCCAAGTATTACGTTGGGTTCCTGGATACTATGCGTTTGTCATACTGTTTTCTTTACATTCATGGTGTAAATTGAAGGTTCATGAGTAGTTTATTAATACATACATCAAACGTATGCAATCAAAAGGATACCCTTTTGATGTATCTTTTAATTGATTATCTTTAGGGATCTGAAATTGGACAATATTCTCCTGGATTCTGAAGGCCATATCAAACTAGCCGATTTTGGAATGGCAAAGGTTAGTGAATACTTTTGTCGTTATCGCGGAATAAATTGTTTCCGATACGATTTTTTTTTGTTTTTTTTTTTTCCGATACGGCTACAAAAGTGTTTTTTTTCTTATCGGAAACAAAATTTATCGCGAAGGAAAAGCTCTAGTCTAGAACGTCGATTCACAACATTTCTATATTCATTAAAGGGGTTCTACTACAGGTTCGGTAGTGAGATCAGGCATTTTTTTCTATAGGAAAAGTACAGGCTCCTGTTCTTCAATGATTTGTTACGCGGCTGATTTAGAGTAACAACATTATAAATATAAAATACACCTTTACAGACTGAAATGAACCGTGAGAATGGAATGGCGAGCACTTTCTGTGGAACACCCGACTACATCAGTCCGGAGGTACGGAGAGAACGAAATATTTATATTTGGCACTTTAACACTTATGAAACGTTGTTTTGGCGCAATCTTTCAGGCTGTTGTGGTTTAGGAAACCCCAATCAATCTATGGTAAGCGTTACAATTCCTTATCGATGTAAGTAATGTAATACATTGTAGATCATCAAGGGACAATTATACAACGAGGCCGTCGACTTCTGGTCCTTTGGAGTTTTGGTGAGTTAGAGAGAGGAAGAGAGAGAGAGAGAGAGGGAGAGAGAGAGAGAGAAGAGGTGAAGATATAGAGGAGAGCGAGAGAAGAGGGTGAAGAGAGAGAGGGAGAGGGGAGAGAGAGGAGAGAGAATGAATGGACGGGGAAAGAGAAGTGCAGAGATATAGTGATCCTTAGAGAATTCAAATATTCTAGATGTATGAAATGCTGGTTGGTCAGTCACCATTCCACGGAGAAACAGAAGATGAACTGTTTGATTCGATTCTGAATGAAAGGCCCTACTTCCCTACGACAATCAGCAAAGAGGCGGCACGATGTTTATCAGCGGTAGGCTAATCAAAATCATTCTATGGATGTATGGTATGCGGTAGACAGCGGGGCAGAACTTTAAAATGGTAACGCCACGTTCTCAGAAAGAGCACATGGTCCAGAGACACGACAAAATAACATACAGAACGGGAAACGGTAAATTCTCAATATGCCTTGTTCAAATAAATATTGTCAGGTATAGATGCGAAGCATGAGCCTGGTTGGCCTGCGTCTCCTATGAATACCCGTAACGCAATTGCCTAATCCTCTTTTTTTCAGTTATTCGACCGTAACCCGAACACCCGATTGGGAATGCCCGAGTGTCCCGATGGTCCCGTTAGACAGCACTCGTTCTTCAGAGGAGTCGACTGGAAGAGGTTCGAAGCAAGGCAAATGGTCCCACCCTTCAAACCCAATATCGTAAGTTCTATGCTGGTTCTTTTTTTTTAGGAATAGGAGAAAACTCCCATATCGCCAATAGGAGAAAACTCCCATTATTATGTAGACGTAAAACTCAGTTGATATCTGTGTGTTAAACGCATTTCCTCTAAAAAGAGCAGATATCAACTGATTGTTCCTTTAAAGCGAAATACCGGCCGGTTTTTGAAACGCATCGAGTACACCAACATTCTTACGCGTCATATGCAAATGAACATAATTTAGCATAAAAAGTAGACCCCACTTCGCATAAATACGTAAGAATGCAGTTGTCCACGATGCATTTCAAAAAGAAGTCGGTATTTCGCTTTAAATCCATTCTTATCGTATGTCCTTTCCAGAAGGGTCAATCGGACGCCTCAAACTTCGATGAAGATTTCACTTCTGAGAAGGCTCAACTGACTCCAATTCAAGATAAGAACCTGCTCGCCTCCATTGATCCAGAGGCATTCTTGAATTTCTCATACACAAATCCCGGTTTTACTTCTTAATGGAAATGTCCCCGCTTACAAATATAAGTCAGTTGAATGAAGAGTTGGATGAGATTTCGATCCAGAACACGCCCCTTAAACTAGTTAGGGTCTCTAGTTAATATATATAAATTTGCACTCTTTGTGCATGCTCAAGAAATGTGTTTACTTGTCGGAAACTCGATTATTATTCACATAATTTACGCATTTGGCGATCAGTCATTTCACGATAATAACGATGTATATGTGCGCATGTTTATGTACATGAATTTCCTTTTGTCTTTTGTATGCGTTTAAAGTTTTTTTTCGTATTATCGAGCCTATTTTCAATGTTTCTACGTTTTGTTTTAGATATTTTATATTATTTTCTGATACTTACAAAGACGATTCAGTGGTGCCGGTTGTTTGTTTTACTTCATTTTTATTATTTTCATTAGTTTTATACTTCATAATTTCTTCCGTTGCGATTTCTTTTTGCTGTAGTATCTTAGCCGATAAATGTCTAGTGTTTTCCTCAGCTTTTCCCATAGCTGTGGTGCGTCTCATACAGTACTAGAAATCTCGTAGTCTCGTACAAAGTCAGTAGCAAGGATACCATGGTGCCCATAAGTAATTAACTATGTTAATTAACAACCCATTACTATCTAATACTAAACCAACTAATGCTCTAGAGATGTTGTCATACTGTATTTGTCCCTTGTAGCTACTCGTAAGAATCTCGGGTTCAGCCCCTGTAGTTACATACTTCTCTCTTTTCTTGTGCTATGTATAACTGTGATTAGTAATTTTCTCTTCATCCTTCCTCTATCGAATTCCAAATTCCTTACATTTTCACTTTCAGTTTTAAAGGGAACATAGATCTAGTTTCTTTTTGGGTACTGTACGGTGCAACCGCTAACGAACTTCGAGAACCAGATGCCTGTTCCCTTTAATTCTTCTACCCTAAGTTGTGCTATTTCCTGAGATATCTTCGTCAGTATATAATCTGCATAATTTCGTTCCCTTTCCCTCTGTATCACTCTCTCATGTCTAGAACGTAATCTCAATTGTATAGTTTGTAGTTTGTAACCCTATTTTGTATTTTGTACTTTGTACCCTCGGCGTGTCAGGGCTCGCAAGCCTCCAGTCCACTTATATCATATCGTGTTTCCCCTCCCTCCTAACTAGCAACTAACTTTTTTACTCGCCCAATATTTTATAACTTGTCTAATCTATCAAATTAGTTCTCGTGTGTATTTGACGATTTCGCTACAACGAATCAATGAATAAAAGTATTCTATATTGAGGTTTGCTGTGGTCTCTAGAAGAATCTTTTGAGGACGAATCAAACATTCTACTAAAGCAACGGATTCAAATATTTCAATCAAGAAGCATAACAAAACACAACACGACACACAACAAGTAACAGGTCATGAGGTTGTTTTTGAGATAAGAAGGATAATAAGAGGGTAGATGTCACGATCATTAAACAAGTAACGGGTTCACAATCGCTCACAACTGCAGATCAAGCTCATACTCAGCCCGTGCAAAAGGGTGCTTCAAAATAATGAAACTATGAAACACACCCACCAAATGCATGAGCCACATGAGATGATCTGTGAACATATGAGATGAGGAGATACTCGGAAAATAAAACAGATGTGATAAATTCTTAAGAAAATGCTTCACAGACATTTGCAAAGCATGAAAAATATAAACGATAAGGAGAAACGACAAAAATGCAAGTAATGTGAACTAATGGAGAGGAAAGCATAATAAAACTAACAACTTCTGTAAATAGTATTTAAAGAAAAAACTTATGCCAATTCGTCTTCGTTGCAGAGCATGTTCGGGATGCCATCCTAAATGCACGATAGGACGTAAAGTATAGGTCTGACAATGAAGCATTGATCGACTATAAACCACAAACTACAGAACCTCTAGTTACAAAACACCCTAGATTTGCATTCTACTTATTAAACAAAGACAATAGAAACGAACCTTGATCGTAAAGATTCTGTGCGTTTCCGGACATTCTAATTCTCCGCTAATGATCTCGATACGAAGCATTATGCGATGGAGCTAAGACAAAGGAATGAATATAAGATCCCACTTAATTCGCTTTTTTTGCAGATGAAAGTCAAGAACGTGAAGACTAGATTGGAAAGCAAAAAAAAAAGACATTTAGTCAAAACAACAGTCCATATTGCATATTTTTACTTTTCAAACCCTAACCTACGAAGATCATAACATAAGGGGATCTCAAATGTACGGTAAGGTGGAGAGATATACACAGCGCGTAAGAACCTGAGCCTTTGAATGTTTTCAGTCTATGCTCCTCTCTTACCACAATTCTATCACACCTACACTTCCTTAGGAATGAATAAAGAGTTTTAATTTAAAGCGAAATACCGGCCGGTTTTTGAAACGCACCGTGGACAACTGTATTTATGCCAATTTACTCGAATTTAGCTAGACTTTTTATTCTAATTTATGTTCATTTGCATAATCTGCATAATAACGTTGGTGTTCCAGATACGTTTCAAAAACCGGCCGGTATTTCGCTTTAAGAAATTTCACTGATCCAACCTCCTGCAGCAGGTCTGGTCTCTCTTGCCAGTCATCGGGGATATCATCAGGGAGGGTGGTTCCCTCACCAACAGCAAGGGCAGCGGCTCTAAGGGAGGGGTAGTCTACCTAAACATACTTTACTACATATGCATATGCTTACTTCGATCACACAACATGGAGTTTTGGTATTGCGTAATAAACACCCATATACAATGGACTTCTGGCAGCATTACACAGTGCAAGAATTAAGCCCGCACTATGCATGCTTGCGTTCAATCAAAAATAAACTACAAACCTTAGGGACCATATTGCGGATGAACTCGGAATCGAACTCGACGTCCTTCTCTTCCTTGGCTGAGACCCTCAGAATAAGAGGATACCCGGTTTGGACATTCTTCAGAAAACGCGACGACAGAAAGTTGTGCGTAAGCAGCTTCATACCTAAGAGCATATCAATTAATAAGAAGTTATGACATAAGAAAACATGAAAATGCACAAAAATGATACGAAAATTGTGTACGAAAATACTAATAATTATCGCGGGTCTAAACCCAAATATCAGTCATGTTTCTCGGTTTGAAAAAAAAAATAGAAATGTTTATTATAATCTTATACTATATTAGTGCATGCACAAAATGACAAACAACGCTAAACTCGGTCTCTTTTTCAAAAAGTAGGATAATTCACAACTACATACACAGGCAATAAGGGTCGAATAGAACAATTAAGAACTATAACTGGCGCAGATAGAGAATATGTCAACGGTGAAAGTATGTTAGAGATTATGCGCTTCGACAGTAAGTAGATAACGTTAGCATAAACAGGTACATACAAAAACAAGAGTAAAATCTCAATTACACATTCTACAGTTCACTGGGGAAACTCGGCTCCAGTGCCGCACCTGTACGGCACGGAAAAGGAGAGCGGCACCAGATACGCACCTGCCAGGCTCTAGTTACGAGGTTTTGGCGGAAGTCAGAAAAAGTGTGGGTGCGGCATAGGTGCGAGACTGGAGCCGGGGTGCGACACAGGTGCCAAACTGGTGCCGATTTAGAGCCACGCCTGTTGTCCTATTTTGGCACCAGATACGCACCAGCCCGGCACCTGTACGGCACTCCTCGGGGGGTGCAGATCTAGTATCGCACCCCACTTTTTTTGGTGCCGCACCCCTCGAAATCTGGTGCGGCACTGGAGCCGAGTTTCGCGTTGTTTGCAAGGGTCGTAAGGGCGCGTTCGGGATTGATTTTCCGAAAGGAAACCGTGCACCATGCTAACTTGTACTTTTGCATGCTAATTCACACTGTATTTTTTGTTTTCTCCAAGCATTGGAACGTTTCCAAAAAGTCCATCCCGAACGAGGATTTGGTCGAGTTTCCTTTCGGAAAATCAATCCCGAACGCGCCCTAAGGGTCGTAAACTTTCCAGTTATCATTTACATAAAAGTGGCATAGGGATGAAACAAAGAACATATCACAATAGGAAAAGACCCATTATAGTTAGGAAGGGTGAACATGGTGATCTCTAACAAAGAAACTCAGAAAATAAGAAGGAAGACATAATAGCACATGCTTGCTAGCACTATAGGGTACCCCACAATCAATTCCAAAGGGTCAACTACCATACCCTAACTCCGCCCCCAAATCACATACCCTTAGGGTACATATAGCAAAAAAAGAAAACCACTCTCAACACACGCATACTTCTGGTCCTCAAAATATAAACACAAGACATACACACTAGAGGGCTCTCGCAGGAAAAAATATGACCAAACACATGTTAATCACATATTCTAGTAAATACTATTATACTTCGACATTGCCACGGAATTGACTAATAAATTAGGGTATTCAAAATTCATTAATTAAACAAATAAAAAAGAAAGAAAACACAAAGAGCACCAAAGTATACAGAAGCTTCCTTCGACCAGCCCTCTAAAAGAAGGGGTGGTCCTCCCTCATAATAGTATACTACCTTACTACCTATATAGTCAGTTGAGCTCAGCATCTGGGCAAGGAGATAGACAAGCGGGTCAAACAACCCACATGATATTATGGCTCATTTATGGACAATAGATTAACAACCTAATTCGCAAGCTATATGATAAAACAAGAAAAATGATATAAATAAATAGTACAATCCCACTCACACACAAAAAAAAGTATATCGCACAGAACTGTATAATTACAAATTTTGAGAAAGATACGGTGTAACGGTGCAGCAAACAACGCCGCACACTTCTGGCGATAGAATAGGCCAGCTGGCCCTCCGGCCCACCGACATAGCAAGTCCCATGTCGCATCCTAAATGTCCCTAACATAGGCAGCGGGCACGTATCCGTTCTCCCCATTGGGTCGCTTCACCCATACCCATTCAGGGTTGTTGTCATCATCATGACGTTGTAGAAGAGCCAGTCGTTCACCTAAAGACATACAACTACTAAACCTCGTTTTACTCGGTTAAGCGTACAATTACCTCAGATAGGTAGATATGCACTGAAACTAGCAACATGGTAGCTCTTGTAACAATTTAAAAAAAAAAACCAGATCAAACACACAAGCACACCTTCTCGCAGCATCAACTGATTCTCGCCCACGGGTGTAAAGTCGAACTCGGCCACAACCATAGCTTGATCCTATAACAAAACTTTTATATATTTAGATATACAATTGCGAGCTACCTATTCAATCATTCAGGTCAATGTCACGCAAAAAAAAGATAATCTATTTTTTGAAAAATCAATGCTATGAAACCATAAATGAGTAAATATCAATGAGCAACGTGTACCTTTTTGACTCCAAGGTTCTGTGGTGGCGGGGGGACAGCTCGCCCACTAGACGGGGGACTAGCGTACATCGGCGGGGTGGAATACACCGGAGCATTGGCGTAATTGGGCGATGTCTCAGAAATGGCTGACGCAAACGGATTTGAAGCAGACAAGTTGCCCTAAACAGTATGGTGATATCGCACAATCTGAACGCAGAAGAAGATAACTATGAAAAAAAAAGTTCTGAGGAACAGACCGAACCACAGAACAACGAACTCGTGCCTGCTACATCGACATCAGACTACCGTAACTAAGAATTTGCTAATTGGTAGTGTCGCACGAATAAGTAACAATGACAACATTCAAAATCACGACAATTGACACAATACAACACTGGCCGACTACGACCACAACAACCTACCATCATCTCTAAAGGAGACTCGTCGAAAAACGACACCCAACCCTGAGAATACAAAGACACTTGAAAACTTAAAATTTCTAAAAATGTGAAATCTACATTTTCGAAATTTTAAAGTGATATTGACGAACATAAAAAAATAGTATTACCATTACCATTACCACATATTACACAGATTGGTAATGGGAATGGTAATACAATTTTTTTATCCTAAGCGACACCCAACAGTGTTCGCGCAATTGCAAAATTTGTCTTTATCCAAGTAAGAAGTAACAAATAAAGTACTGTAAGCGGTTGGAAATGAAAACCAACCGGAACCGGTGGCTGTTGATAAATAGGTGGCATGTCGTACGCTGCTGAAGGAGGCAATGCCGACGACGTGAACACAGCTGAAGGTCAGACATTAAAGCGAAATGCTAGCCCTTTGGAAAATTTGCGTATGATAAGCAAATCCTATGTATCCTATGCTAATTTTGTACGATTGCCGTGGACGATCGTACAAAATTAGCATAGGATACATAGGATTTGCTTATCATATACAAATTTTCGAAAGAGGCTAGCATTTCGCTTTAAGCCAGGAAAGGGAAATACTGAAAGAAAGAGGAACACTCCTGCTCCTGCCTAGACTAGTGCGTCCATCAAGGTCATCTAACGTTCTAACGTCCTAACAAGAACAATCCATCACACGTCAAGCGCCAAAGTAAACTTTGGAGGATTATACATTTACTATTTGTGGATTATCACCGGGGATCGGTGATATGCTCGAACTTACAAGCAGTGTGTGTGCGAAACAGTTTGTATGGAGCAAAAACGTAATACATATAACGCCAGAACTCCAAATTAGAAGAAACCTCCAAACCCACCATTCTGTTCTCCCGGACGTGTGGGGATCAAGGGTTGAGGGGATTCCGATCGCATGTTGCTCAGTGGCATTTGCTTGACCTAGAAAAGTACTTTAGTTACGAATATTTCGCAGACACTGAACACTGACGCTGACGCGCTGAAAGATCGCGCTTCGCGACAAGCAAACCACTACAAGTCTCCTAGGTACTGATATCATGGCCTATCCTTAGAATTCCAGATTAGAACCTTGTAGCACTGTAGCCACAATAATAGGCTACAACTTCTACAAAAAAGCTCCTTCTCTTTCGTAGAGCACTTCAAGCTCGACTTAAAGGGATGGGCTCACTGCAAAATCACCTTGTTTTTATGCTTTAGTTTGATTGTACAAAGGTAAACTTAAACAAAGAGCATAAAAAAAGTTTCTTGAATTACTCCCTAGGGAAGATATTAGGTAAAAAGGGTGAGTATTGATCTATCTTCCGAAAACGTGAGTAAACAAGATAAACTAGGGAAGCTAAGAGATATGGTAAACACACTGTTTTGAGCAAAATAAACTGTAGTTTTCATCGTTTATTTTTAAACAGTGTGTTTCAGCCATATCTCTTAGCTTCCCTAGTTTATCTTGTTTACTCATGTTATCGGGAGATCGATCAATACTCACCCTTTTTACCTAATATCTTCCCTAGGGAGTAATTCAAGAAACTTTTTTTATGCTCTTTGTTTAAGTTTACCTTTGTACAATCAAACTAAAGCATAAAAACAAGGTGATTTTGTAGTGAGCCCATCCCTTTAACTCTTCACTTCCAAAATTCGTATTTCACTCACCTCATCCCACAATTTGCTAAACGCGTCTTCTTGGGTGGTCTTTCTGTTCGATGTCCCATTTTGTGTGGGCGGCAGGGGAGGAAGTCCTGCGAGTGCCGCGGGGGCGGGTTCTGGCTCAAAACTAACAGGGAAGGCAGAAGAGGCAGATCCTCTCGACGGAACCGGAGACGGTTGTAGAGGAGCTACTGGAATGATAAGATAAATTACATACGATTTTACTGAGGCTATCACATTTGGAAAAAACATATGTGGGGTTCTGTAAAACACATATACTGAGATTATTCATAAGCGACGCAATTTCACAAAAACATTCTAGTTGAAGTTCGCTTCAAAGTTCTAGTGTTTAATAGGGACAATATGCCGGATGCCGGCTAGTTCCAGTTCCACCCTGTTTTTGGTTTGATTTCACAAATTTACTACGCTACAAAACTATTACATTTCTTTAAACGGACAATTATGAAAATGCCTACCAGGTAAAGGCTGCAACGCTGGTGATGCCTGTAACGGGGTTAACGTGCTCATCTGAGTGGAAGTTGGACCTGGACCCAACGTCGATCCCCAGTTAACAGAGGGAATGTCGTCAAACAGTGATGGATACAATGATGATGGAGCAGCACCTTCAAAAAAAGAATAAAAGAAGAGTACGAGACGTTTCGACGTTTGAAACCTAATGTATAGAAGACACCACCCTTTTATAGAACAGAACTCTAGAAGAAGTAACGACAATAGCCACAAATAGCTTGTTTGAAAAAATAACATTATCACAAAACATAACACTAAACAATTCATAAAAAGAGTTCTTCCGAAATGAGGAAAATAGCTGAATTTGCGTACATTTGCAGCTAATTGACAAATGGATTTGAACAAAAAAACTATACCTGAAGGACCTTGTGCCTTCCTGGGCGACGACTGTTGAGAAATAGAGAGTGCATTTGCATTTTGTGGTTGAAGGGCGGGAATTGCCTGTACAGGAGGCAGGAGGTCATCCAGTAAATCTGAAAACAGCCTGTATTCTAATTTCTGCCACTTCCTACATGACAAAATGTAAAGTGAAAAAGAAATATTGAAAGAAATGCATTATTATAATAAGAAACCAAACAAAATGATGGAACATGAAAAAATCACTCCGCACCCCAAAAACACATCTACCAAAGAAACACTCACAGCTACAGACACCCGATCCGCCTGTATGTGTGCTAACAACGCCAGTAAATAACAAGAAAACATAAAAATTCGACTCCCTAATAAGTTATCTCACCTATCAAATTCTCCGTTGGTTTCACAGCAGCCGGTGGCGTGCTTCTCGGTCTCTGCACCACCGATTCCACCTTCAATTCAAGGGCGCTCATTCCCAGCTGATCCAAAGGTTCCCCGAGGTTCGTTCCCGGTCGGTCAAAGTAGGACTTCAGGATTCCGGATGGCAACAAACCGTTATAATAACCGTTGTAGCAGAACCTGAATAGGTAGGTACCATAACGTCAGAGACAGTGACAGCAAAACAGCAGTGAAATCCAGTTTGAAGTACAATACTACATAACGTTCGTGCAACATTACTCTTAAAACTTCAAACTCTGCAACTAAATATAGAAGGTAACCAAAAAGCCAAATGTTTAGCCAGCACGTGTAAAAAAGGTAACAGTGTTCTCCTTCATTACACCAGACATAATTATAAATTTGCGGAGCGCATAAACTATGAAAGAAAAATGTCTATGTACAATGGAAACTTGTGAACCATGATCGTAAGAACGGTGCAAATTAAAATCGAGACACATACGAGAAACGGATTCCGAAAAGAACATACCATAGTCCCCTTTGCTCTTTCCTGACAGCTAGAACAGCATCGCCGGGACGCACAATCAACATACGACCTGTTCGTTCACTTGACTCCCGCGCCTTCAAAGGAAATGTACAAGTTCATAAGAATGAGCCAGATAAAGCAAATCGCCTTATTGTTGGTAAGCTACAATTAAAGGGGACAAAAATATCAGATTCGATAAAGTGAAACTATTACCTCTACCGAAGCTGGCCACTCCGAAACACATGCGTAGACATCACTGCGACGGCCTCTGAACGAATTTTATGGAATCCAAAAAATAATCCGTAGCTGTAAATTAAAATATAACGAAAAGAGTGTTCGATTGGTATTCGTATTCACAAGTGTCTGCCTGCTACTGAGGACCATAAACCCCAATTGAAGGAGAGAAGTAAAAAACAGGCAAACCAACTTTTCCTCCGCTCTTTGCAAGAGTGTCTTTCGTTCATCCTCTGTTTGTGCGCGGAATCTCTTTTCTGTTGATGAATGGGCGGGCGGAGGGGCGGACGCGGCCTGTAACTCAGCGAAGAATATACGGACAAGAATGAGATTTAAAAAGTGTGCGCTCCTGCCCCTTTGAATTAATGGTAAATAAAAAAATTCCATCCAGATCAATAAAGACAGTGCAACACCCTGAGATTTAACTTACACATCACAAAGGTGGCCAGTGCGAATACCGTTTCGTTGTTAGACCGAGGCTAGATAGCAAGCGTCTCCGACCTGGGTCTTGCTTTTTGTTATACCTAACAATAAGGCACAACCATAAAATAGTTCTCACCTTCCAAATCGCATCGAGCGAAGCAGCTGTAGCTGCGGTCTGCGGCAAAGCTTGTTGCGGTTGCGTGGTTGTCGTTGTCGTCGGCGTGCTCGGAACGGTTGCCGTGATCGCCTCATCTAAATACGTACAAAAAGTGTGCTTTTGCAAAAGAAGAGTTGGCAGGTAATCCAGAAAGAAAAGCAAAACAAACATGCAAGAGCAATGGGAACTCCATCTGAAACTGAGTTCCTGCACAAATCGAGAGCAAGCTCGCAAAAATGAAACGCGATGATTGAGCTGCAGAAGATAATACCAATACCAACACATGCAAGATATATCACCCTGTGATAACACGCATCATCACAAAACAAACTACAAACGGTGATTCCGGTTGGTCAACCTCTTAGGAGGGGATTTTCTTTCCACTCAAGCATAAATACAAAACTCCCTAACTAATGCAACATGTCCCCTATTCCCAGGTATGCACTCCAACTACAGTATAGCACGAACATGCATATCACAGCCACCATCTACGCATCCTATTTTCTACTGAATACCATACAAATACACCCATGCATAAATCAGTTAGGGAGTTAGCTCACCAAAGTACTTCCCTGTCTGTTCCACAGGAGGAATGTAAGTAGCTAAATAATGTTAGTTCGGACAATTAGAAAAAAAGCCTCAGTTACCTCATTGGCATAAGCTCTACGCACACAACAAATAAATCAAGGCCAGCAATGCACATGTGAACCGCCCGGGCTATTCTGGTAACGCGGGGCGCATTACCAGTTTGACCGAATTAGCAGGAGCAACAAATCAGATCTTTAGCACTTGAACTGTTAGCAGATTATGTTATTTACATGTCAACGTGACCACACCAAAATAAACAAAAGATGAAATCTAACCTTTCTTGTCAAATGAAAATGACGCCTTTTTCTTCATGCTCGATTTCAACGGTCGCACGCTTCGGGTGGACGCCTGCAAAAGGGATTATATTCTGCGCATCAAATTTATAATTTATTTGAAAAGTCATGTCTAGATTTTAGGTATAACCGTATCTTCACAAGAAATTGGAAGAAAGAAATGTCACCTTATTCGCGATATTCTTCAAAGGAGTAAGTCTGTTCTTGTCCATTAATTCCACAAAGCAGATTGTCTGTGGTGTTATGAGAAGCTGAACAAAACACAAATAAAAATATTCAATACAACGCCATCACCCAAACAAAAACAACGAACTGCCGTTCAATAGACGAGTACGCATAATATTTCACAATGTTTCAAAAACACCATAACTTCTCTTTTGATTTCTAGCGAAAGTGCCACGGACAAAATGAACTTTAAGATGTTATGACAAGGAAGTAATTCTATTAAATTCAAAGAAGTAATTTTATTCAATCACACTCCGCGACAGTTTAGTTTAGATTTACAGAGAACACCCCCAGCTAATAATAAATAAATGAAAACTATCAAATATCACACATAAAAAATACAGTTGGTAAATTAAAAAATATCAGTATTTATAACAAAAAAAAATAGATCCAAAGACAGGACTCACGTGCACGGATCTGCTCTGCTCCAATTCAAAACGTTGCCTGAGACTGCGCATCAGTTCGGAATCCATATCTTCAAGAGTTTGCATACCTTGACGGAGAACCTAAAACATAACGAACTGAGCATTCACCTTATTACACCAAATTACAAAAAAATCCCTAGGGCATAGCAATAAGAACATGTTTCATAAAGTCTCGGGTTTTCCGAAGTTTGGCCACGCTTCCAAAAAGACATGTTTCAAAAACAGCATAACTACGGTTTCAAATGTACATTCCAATGGTGCTACTTTTTTGTATTCACGACAGGATGACACCGATTGTTTTGTAAGCTCACTGCCTCCAAAAACATCGTACAATTTGGCTAAAAAGCAAACCGCAAAAAAAGTAATAATGGTACAGTAAACAAACCTGATTCATGACATCGATAACTTTGGGCAGTGTTGTTTTCACTTGTTGATTTAGTGCATCGAAATCACGAAAACGGGCATTCACTTCTTCGCCCTGGAATTAGAAATATAAAGATTAACAATTGTCCGAGTTCGTTTCACTGTTTGTGAGTGGAAAAAAATGTCACGAAACTAGAGCATATCACCGAGACCGACTGACCGAAAATGACATATATAAATTACTATAAATTACGGAAACAGTGTAAATCGTATCGCGATTGCATCAATCTATGGCAATCAGGTAATCTCAACTGGAGTAAAATCTTGGTACAAACCCTGCTCATAAGCAAAGATTGTAAATAACCGTAACTCACACTCTTATTCGCGTTCTTTGCCGCTTCATAATCCATCAATTTGTCATTTCTCTTTGTGACCAATTTCTTCGGAATCACACGTATCGCCTTCAAACAGTCGTCCTTGACTCTGGAAAATAAGTGGAAACTTATTGATCAGCAATAGCACAACCTATCGATCGCTCAACGTTTTTTGAACATCGCGTTCTGTAAATACATACAATGTGAAACATAGTGCTCTTCTCTAATACAATAGAAAAAAACACTGATGTGACCAATGGATACTAAAGTTATACAGCTTCACCAATACACATTCGTTCACTAGAATTTGCTTTCCGGTAAGGTTTCATTACCGACAATATAAGAACTTCATAAAACAAATGAAAACTGAAAACCAAAAACCTACTTGTAATTCGTTTCTTTGACAAAATCCTGTAGAATATCGAAGAATGGCTTCAGTTGAACCATTGCTGCCTTCTCTGGCATGCGTGAAGCATCTGAAATTTTTTTTTCAAAAAGCTACGTTCCCCCACAAAGAATAAAAAACGAGTGCAATATCTACGTTTCTGCTAGAAATTAAATGAGTGAAAACAAGGGAAATAAACTCACTTGGCGCCACGATGAGCACTTCTATCTGACGTTTCATATCGTGATGCAACCTCTTCTGATATATCACCAGCTGATAATTGAAGCGGACCAATCTCCGCTCGCATTGGTCCAGTTCACTAATCAATGCGTCGAAATCACTGTCTCGCGTCTGCAAACGAACTGCTCAATCCTTAGCAATATTAGCGTGTTAGGTGTTACTATGGCGTGGCACACACCTTTGTCGCAACGTTTTTGTCTCTGGACCTGTACTGATGCGCAGACCGTTGTAAAGTAATACCTTTATGCAATATGACAATTTGGTAGCATGTAGAGAGAAAGCAGGTGCATGTGCATAACTCAGATCTCTTAAACTCACCAAATGAATGATTCCAAAGGCGCTTCCCATTCGATACTTGAATCGATTACTCTTCTTCACCACAGAATGCACAGACAACCGAGACAACTTCTGAGTCAGTGTGGCACTCTGCTCCTCGCTGTACTTTCGGGCTAAATGGAAGAGAAACATCACGTGAGATAAATATAATACAAGCAGTACGATATTAAGCAATTAAAATCGTTCGAAAGACTGTATCCGATACCGATTTGTACTATTGACGCAACTCATGAACTCAAAAATGTGCAATCAATGAAACATAGGGGACGTATAAACTTGACAGAAGTCCACTGAAATGAAAGAAGGCTGCACCTAAATAAGTTAAATAAGTTAAATAGTTAACCAAACAAAGCCAAAACGGGAAGCGATTTCTGGACGACAAGTGACACAGAAAGCGACACTGTGACAGCACAAGCCAAACAATAAGGGGTGATAACTGATATAGTAAATTACAAAGTGGTACCCAACTGAAAATACGGCAAGCGATGAAAAGCCCATAATACAAAAGGAAATAGCGCGCATGAAACATGAACGTGAACAGAGAAGGAAATAATAGTTGTATACTATACAACAAGGCAATCTCACTATACAAATTCCACAACTCTTCGCGCAGCTGATCGGGGGCAATAGTGGAAACTGCTGAACCACCCACGTTAGACGACGTTATCATATTATCATGAAATAAAAAGAAGGACTACATTTACATATTAAATTGATCAAGCAAGAGAATTGCGACACAGAAAACAAACGAAGCTGCTACAAAATGTACAAAACACCACCTCAGCAGTTACCAATACAGTAGTTGTACTATAGTACTATCCAACAGCCAACTCACAAAAGTCAAACAACACACGTAAACCACATGGTACCTGGGTAGAGTGTGGCGTGCTACTAGCTAATAAGTAACAACAGCCATACATCGGGCAAGACCAAGACAGAGGGAGGGAGCGTTTGGGAGAACAGACAGACGAGGCAATTAGTTATTGGACTCAAGTCTCAGGACTGGAATCTTGTAGACTGCTATGGTAAAAAAGTACATATATAAATTAGCATAAAACTGCGAAAACCAGTAACAGTACACAAGAATCCAGAATAAATCACATCTTACTTACAGGAAATGAAGTGAGAAATGTGAGAATAAAACAAAGTAAATTACTCACATAGCAGAATTTCCGCCTGTGGTGAAGTGACCGTTTGGAACACTAAACAGCGAGTTAAGCACACGTGCTTGCATATTCTGATTTATCATTATCGAATGAATTTTCTATCAACAAAACTTTTTTTTTGATAATTCATTTGCATATTATAAAAAGTGCAGGAAAAGTGCAGCTCATAATAGGCAATAACATTAACCCCCCAACATATCTAAGCTCTACAGCTCCAGGTCCAGACATAACATAAAAATATCACTACTCAGACATAGACAGTTAAGTTATACTGGAAAAATATTAGCGCTCCCAACAATTCCCCAATTTCTACTAAAGCGACAAGTATACTATACGTATACTATGGATGGGCAACATTCAGTGAACTCTGTGAGGATTAAGTTTAAATACAATCAATAAAAAGAAAATCAAAGGTACGTACAAAACTCTCCCAGTCTCCCATAAACTTCATGCATATTAACTTACCAAGTAAAAAAACACACACTGACAACTCGAAGCATGCAATACACGCACCAAAACCCATTCAAGATACCATTCAATGTAGAGCACAAAAAGAAAACACAATATATCAATTCAATAAGTCAATCGGTCTTAAATTAAATCATTAAATTCCAATCCAATTCAAAGTTTCCACGCAGGGTTCGCGACCAAAAAGACACTCCTTAATCCTTAATCTCCAATCGAGAAAACTAAAACTTACTAAGTTCCTTTCTCCGTTTGCTTTCGTTCATCTTCTGTCCAAGGTTACTCATCTGTTTCATTCCTTCCAGAAGTTTCGGATGATCAGGGTGGCTTACAGCAGTGTGCTAAAAATTATTATTTCTTATCTTAATCTTCGATCTTATATCTTATGTTCGCGGGTGCGCAGCGCACCCCCAGACAGCCGCGTTCGGCCACTCTTTTTGGTGCAATGCGCGGTTGGCGACGAGTACGAATACGTTTCACAAGTTTGGTATAGGTATAACAAATTAAATAATATCTAATAATAATAATTATTATTATTATTAATAATAAATAAATTACCTTAATGAGTTCAGACAGGAAGAGAGGATATTTGAGTGCCCTGTGCACAGGCCTTCCCACTGCCGTCGGGACATCAAAACAATTGCTGCCGTACGATCGCATCGAAGTCAGGATTTCACTCAAAGCCGCCTGCATTTTCTTGTCCACTTTCTAAAACAAAACGTTTAGCATATCAAGGATTACTTTAGCTTAATCGATACCAGGGTATACATTCCGTAAATGGAGTTGTTTGGAGGTGGTTTTTTTTAACTTAGCGATAGGCCGCTTTAATAAAACACCATGTTTCGGTCAAATATATTCATCTCGAATTGTTTCCGGAGGCGGAGGTGGTTCGTGCCTGTTTTCACGCACCAACCTGTATCCCTGATCGATACCCAACGCAACAAGTAACACAAAGCAGATTCGACGCGTGGCATCATCTCTCAGAATCAATTATAGGAGTAATCAAGGCAACACGGGTCAGTCGATATCACACTCCGTGAATAAACTTACATTTTCGACGATGGCGTTAATCTGCTCAATATTTCTGAAGAAATATCCATAGGCTTGGGCGAACATCTTTTGAAAATTCAGGAAGACCTCTCCAACACACTGGTTATTAATCGTTTTATCTGAAAGGAATACTTTTAATTTTAATCGACGACAGAGAACCCAGCTGCATATCATTATCATAACAGTGAAAAAATATGATGATTATTGATCTCCCACTTTCTTCATCTAATAATAAGCACGGTGTTTATGCTACAGAGTAAAAAAAGCCTCACACACTGTTCTTTAGTTACTAGCACAGAAGTGCAGCAAAATACCCTTTCTATTTCAGTTTTCGAACATTCGTCATTTTTTTCCAGAACACATAACATAACAAACCCAAACCGATTAACGAAACAAAGAAACACAACACAACATACCCTTTTCAATCTTCAGTGTGTCGGCAAGTAGCAACGAAAGTTCCACCAGTGAAGGTATTCCACTACACAACACACGTTTGTACTTGTCGGGCAATTTTGAGGAATGAGTCACGGCCTGAAATTAAACAAAATGATCACAAATTACAACTCGCAGTAATCTAATACAGAAAATTATTTTTAAATTTCAACTTGCTTCAATTAAAATAGAGACGTTGAAGAGTTGTAGACAATAGTCAAGTCTTCAATAATCACAGTACGACTACGACCGTACACTCGAGTTTACATTACCACATAATAACACAACTAACCTTCTCAAATGCAGTCATATCTGTACAGAAAGCCTGTTCAGTCGCAATCAGTTCATCGAGAACCTTATTCCGTTCTGCCACGTTCGTTACAGAACCAACGGACACAGTCGATGATACAGTATCAGGCGGTGCCTATAAGTGATGTTATCAGATTAATGGACATCAGGGTATAAATTTCGTGCGTAAATGGGGGTGGTCGGAGGTGGTTTCTTTAGCTTAGTGATAGACCGTTTTAATAAAACACCATGTTTCAGTCAAATATACTAGTTTTGAATTGCTTCCGGAGGTGGTCAAAACCAATCCGGAGGTGGTTTGTGCGTGTTTTCACGCAGCAACCTGTACCCCCGATGCAGAGCGTTGCTAAATGACCATACTTATACTCGTATTCGCTTCACACTGAAAACAAAGCGAAAACACCATCGCATCACCACCACCACGAAACAATGCAAGGAAGAAAATTATAATTAAAAGGAAACTTACGGAGGGAGTAGAATCTGCAAACGCAGCCCAAGATTTCTCGGGACTTTCTGGTGTCACTTGGGCACTTTTCGGCGGAGGAGGCCGAGCTGGAGGAGCTTTTTTCTCCTGAAGGTTAAAAATATTCATTTCACGACTTCAATATTGAATGGGACACGAAATAAGACTATCCGGCACCTTCAAAAGTTCAACATCCATTCAAAATCAAAATTCCAATAAAAAGATGCCGAGTTGAGATACAAATATAAATACGTAAACCCAAACAAGAATCATCTCTTCCAGCATACCTCCATTTTGGCAAGATCCCAATCCTCAAACTTGGCCCAGGAACCTGAAACAATTGTATACATTTACAATGCTACAAACATCAGTAGATGAAATAAACCACAATCTACAAAATTAGCATGTACAACTGTACAACTACAACAAAACAACAACACACAAACGCAATACAAGGCAACAATTATATTAACGTCATTCAACGAAGCCAAAATACCCATAATTATATAATGAAAATAAAACAAAGGACAACCCACCAGATGGAGTCGTCGCAGCATTAACCGCTGAGGGAAATATGGTCGTGCTCGCATTCCACTAAAAAAAACATACACATCTTGGAATAATTTCCGGTTATAATTTACTTGTCAGGCTGATTTTCGATTTAAACGAAATATAATCGAATCCGAATTCGATTCTGTTTCTAGTTATAACAAACTTGCATTTTTTACATGGTTTACAAGAAAATATGAGACGAATTAAAGTCCACTTCTAATTTGCTTAAGAGCATAGAAGCGAAAATTTGTGTGACAGGTATAGTAGCCCAAAAAATCGAAAACTCAAACTTACCGTGTTAGTGGAAGCGATTGTGGTATCCTGGCCAATCTCATCTACTCCATCGTCCAGGTAGAAATCGAGGAAAGAAATTGGCACGATTCCCACTCTTTCTGAATTCGGATCACGGCACTGAGCCCATTCTGAGTCCACCTGAAAAAAAGCGGAGATATATACAAAATACAAAGTATAAACACGCAAAACCAAATAACAAAGAATATTATAAGATAAAAGTATATCCCTCTGATGGCTAACTAGGCAATCAATGCGCCCGAAATACCTCAGCCGGACTGATCCCAACTCCCAACTATGCATTCAAATTTCTCAAGCTGAACATTCATGTCAAGACACACAACTCTCGATTTTCACACACTACAGATGTTTACAATTATTAGTAGTCCCTAGTTATGATCAAGACCAACCAGAATAAAAAGCACGAATAGCAACCTTGAAAACCCCCACATACCAGTCTTATAACACGAATGCAGTCGCCAGCCTGTAGTGTGAGCTCGTCAACCTCACGGCCTACGAACGGATGTTTCACAGTGGCCACACTGAAAACAATCACACAGTAAAAACTATTACACACCGCCTCACGAATCTCATAAGTTTGATCTCCGCATCGCAGCCACACTTTTTGAAACCTGACAGTCACCGCACTGAGCTAATTACAATGTCGCTGATAGTATGTGCGTTTCAAATACAGTTCTTGAAACATTGATATTTACTTGAAAAGGGAATGGTGCCAATTCAAGAAAAGCACGAAAATGGTGCGACGGCGGGAGACACAGGCCAAGTGTAAATGAAGTTAAACAAACAAAACGGTAACGGACGATTGACGTGAGGCGTTCTATACTCACGTTACAACATGAGCAACAAAAGGAATTCAAAGCAAACCAGAGCAAAATCATAATACGGTTCAAATATTCGAAATTTCGAAAAACAAATTTTAATAAAAGTAATGAACGCACCCGATTCCCTCGTCTGTTCCAGGTGCTCCAATTGAACTATTCCTTGACGACGATTCGCCAGGAAGATCAACAATAATCTGGAATACACAATTCATATTCCTATTATTAAAAGTCACGCAGCAGTTGAAACCCTGGCGGCGAACCGATATCCTAATAAAATAACATACACATACACATCAGGAGCGGCCGAAGGCCGCGACGACTCGAGCTCCAGGAGCCAGGCGCGCGATATCGCGCCTATCGAGGTTTACGAGATAAAAGAGAATAAATTACCTGAACATAACTGGCGGGAAATATTCCAATCTTTCCATCCAATTCCCCTTCGAACCAATCAGCATCGATCCGCTTTCGTAGTTTCACTAATTGATCAGGCACGAAACTCAACTCATTTTGGAATTCACCCCTGAAAGCAGCAAACAATGAGTTTACATCGAAGTCTCAAAGTGTCACATGGGCACGTTTACCTATAATTATTTTACAATACAAAAATAATGCTCAACTATCTGACTTACTGGAAAGGAAATTCCACGCGGGCGTAAGGTCCAACCGTGTCGTTTTGGCTCACTGCACTACGAGCACTGATCTAAAAAAATGGATAGTAGGAATTATAGTGTACTTGCCTCTTTGCCATGCCGGGTACACAAACAACATGAAAAAAATTATCGCATGCATTTATTTTAGACATATGTTTACGAGACATTAACTAAATTACAAAAAATCCTACCGTAGGGATTGACGGCGCACTTCGGGCAGAATTAACCTCCACTGGCTCTGATGGCGTGTGAGAGTCGACTACCGGAACACCCTACAATAAACAAAATATTAGGGCGGGTTTGGGATTCTCTTTCCAAAAGGTTCTCATGCAAATTTATCGTTCGGGATGGACATTTTGGAAAGGTTCTGCTAGGAGAAAGCAAAAAATATAAATTTGTATTTTTCCACGCTAAATCATACTGTTTTTTTTTTTTGCTTTCTCCACGCATTAGAAAGTTTCCAAAATGTCCATCCCGAACGACGAATTTGCGTGAGAACCTTTCGGAAAGCGCATCCCGAACGCGCCCTACGCCCTTAGAATACGGGAATGATTTAAGTTTATGTACAGAACATAAGTAAACAGTGTATACATACTATCAAAACATAGTAACAATCAAATCATCACGCACCGGTAATTTTTTCACATAAGTATTGGGAAAAATTCCCGGAGCACCAAGTCGTTTTCCAGCATCACTTGTAATGACACCAAACGACCAATTTGCATCAACTTCTCTGAAAATAGGTTTTTAACAAATTCTATGTAAAAAAAGCCTACGTGTTTTAACTCTAAAAAGGGTAAAGTGAGTTCTGATTCAAGCCAAACCAAAAAAAAAGTTCTGCATAAATTGCAAACATTCATTCAAGATTCAAAACGCACTTTTCCACAGTGATTAACTGATTGTCGTCAAAGCTCAAATCTCCACTTTCTTGTCCTTCAAATGCGGCAATAGAAACAACCAACGACTCGGAAACGGATCTGCAAATTCGTATTTAGTGAGAGTTGAGAATAAAATATTATATTTTATGATGAACTTATTAGCGACTCGATGTTTCACGATGACAGGGAACTATATTACATGAACTGACTTATCTAAATCTAGGTGCTACAGCCAGTGTTGAATGCGACTAATGCGAAGCATGATAAGTTACAGATTGCATCAAATTCGTTAATTGAAAAATGATAGTTGATAATAGATAACTATAGTAAATAATAGTAAGGTGAATAATAATACCTCAATGTTAGATTGAGCCGGTTTGCAAGTATTCGTGGACACCGTCCCATGGCTCCATCCAATGTTTCGATCTTGTGCCTAAGGAAAGGAAGCAATTCTTTTTATAAACGTTTTGTATTTATGCGAATAAGAACAATTTAATAGATAAAACAGTAAACGAAAACAAAGTTCAACATGAAATGGACTAACCAATCGGGTCCATCTTCTCCAACTATCTTGACGATCTGATCCTGAGCGAGGGAAACCGATGTTTGTGGATCAGAGAAACCGTTAGTAATTCGGGCCCATGGCGAGGCGGCGACCATATCTCATCAGGCCTTATGGATATTCTACAATAGGTGACAATGCTTAATGCTAAATCGTAAACATGCGAACGGTTCATGATAAAAAAAATTATAAAACAGTTATATCATTTAAAAAACGATTTTAGACCAATTGTAAGTGAAATTGAGCGTCGCACTCTGTGTGTTTAGGGAATTAAGCAACGTGGAGCTAATCAAAAAGCGTATAAGCCGCGCACGAAAAAAGATAATGACTGGTTTGAGTAGGTGTATTTCGGTCTGGCGGGTCTGGCAGAAAAGAATGAGGAACTATAATTTGAAAGTAACCCATAAATAAAAAATAGAAAAGTATCGTTCTAAATTGGAGAACAGACATAGCGTTACGCAGTCAAATTCAGTAGAAATCGATGGCATTGCAATGCGCACAAACGTAATCTTTTTGTGATGTTTTCATTCTCCGTCTCTAGCCAATGCACACTCTCTCACCAGTGATATCTGTTCTCTCCACGAGGTCTTTTTTCCCTTTATGTGGACTATGAAGAAGGTTGCATGAACACGAGAGAAGAAGTGTATGAAATCTACAAATCTAATAAATTCAGAACATTCGAGTAATGCAGCGCCAATTAACCAGAGGAGAGGGCAGTGTCCAGACTGGAGCACAACCACAATTTGGCATTAAATGGGTCGAAGCAAGAAAAAAGTATAAACGAAATATTCCTCGTCTCAGGGCAAGATGGGCAAGGTTGCGGGCCCAACTCTTATCAAGCGAGACTGTGTCGGTGATACACCCCTATTTTTGACCAGTGCAGCAAGGGTGACGGATTTTACCGTGGCGCACCCCGATATTGGGCCTCGCCCGTGCCCTTGATATGATGATTTTACCGTGGTGCACCCCGATATTGGGCCTCGCCCGCACCCGTGATATGGCATCTCAAACCGTCTACGCCTCTCCATATCTAACCGCTCCAGCTGTCTTTCACTTCTGCAGCTTTCTCAACCTTCATTCAAATCAGTGGTATTTCTCCAATTACAGTTCTCTGTACCCCCACATGGCATGGTGCACACCATTTCGTGCCATATTCACAGAAACCGGGAAAATTTAATATTCTTTATTACATATAGACAAAAAATAATCACAGCAACAACAAAAATAGCATATTCGTCGACGGATGATGGGCCGGCCGCGAATCCAAAATTGTAATCCTTCCCAACGGTAGGATACCGACCCTAAAGCAGAAGTAAATATGAGGAAATCCGGTGCCAAAATAAATACATTAGCAGTTGTAGTTTCGAATCGCACAATATAGTTTGTATACAGCAAACAGAAGTATTATGTCAATTTCCTAAAAATTTAACTAGGGCTTACGAAACGCATACACCGCGTATGACTAGTGGACCAGCGTAGAATGTAGACTAAAATGAAGCGCAATTGTAAAGCTTGTACGAACCTTCTACATCATGGATGAAGCATAAATTCCGGGTGATAAATTCCAGGTACAAGGAACGTCCCGAACGTAGCTCGTGTTTGCTTCCGCCCCTACAATGATACTTGCAGAATAGTATAATAATACAAGTATTTCCATTACATTTTCAATAATCAAGCACTATTAAAATATACATACCTTCCGAGATTGGTCTGACCTCTGACCACATTGAATTCACAGACAGCATCAGCATTCCCTTCTCATACGTGTACTCCGCATCTTCGCCTCATATTCAGTTCGTTTTCGAGGTTCCTCGCTCGTTCTCGGATGGAGTGGCTAAAACTTAAGAATGAGAGGAAACTACAGAGCCACTCCCGTAAGTATCTCTTTTCAAATACCTAAACTAGTTACCTTTCCGTTTGTTTCGGTTTTGTCAAAAGTGTTGTCTAATAGATAAAGCATTCTTCCGCTGGTACATGCACCTAAATGTCAAACAGATGAAAGTAGCATACATAGACTATCATATGACAACAACAAACGAACGCACACATATCAACAAAATAATAGAATAAGGGTTTGGGTAATCAAAAAAAACTTGGCGAAATTTAAATTTTGCCGACAGGCGACGCGCCAGGGTCTAAGGCGCAACGTGTCTTTTCAGCCTCGTCACACCCCGCGTTACACGGTCGTTGGATTGAAGCCTCGCCCGCAGCCTCGTCGTGAAAGTGGACGTGACCACACATTTTTCAAAACCGTCACGGTAGGCGCGACCCCTAACTACACCCTTGATATAGACCCTGTTGGGCCCGCACCCTCTCCCACCGAGGCCTTAGATGAATAAAAAATTCAAAAAAAAAAATTTTTTTTGCAGGAGTGGTGCATGCAAAGTGCATAATAAAGCTCACTATTTGTTGCAAACTACGGTACCAAAGTCGTGCTTTAAATATCTGTTTTCTAAATCATTGAGACAAGCTCTCGAATGGTAAATTTGAGTGTCAAACCCACCTAGGAAAAGAATTTACCTAATTAACAAGTTTGAAAGTATCCTTTAAAAAGTATGCGCCCAATATGTTTTGGCTAACAACCGGGTAATTAGTGAATGCAATCCCGTCATTTTTGTGGGAAATTTATTATTTTCTGATGATTCTAAATTTGCACACTTATATGCATTGTGTATTTGGTATTTCTCAATGACTGCTAAATTTTTGTAGATACTTTGCCCAGGGGAGGAACAGTGAAACAAATCTACAAATCTCCATCAAACGCCATATCAATTCTTTGTTGAAAGGTTACAGCGTTACAGCGGCGACAATAAAATAAGCACGGTGCTTCCAAAAGTTTTCATTGGAGAAGTGATTAAATGGGCACGCTTCCGCGTCCTCAACTCCATCAGTACCACACGAAACTCTGATGGTGCACGGAGAACAGAAATCCGCCGGTGCGCACTCATCTCGCCGCACACTACTGGCACTACATCCAGTCCTCGCCAGAAACTCGCCAGGTTCTCGCGAGTGCAGTCGGCAACCTTTCGGTTTACATGATTGTGTTCGCATAGTCCAGCCGCATAATCTGAAAATTTTCAAAGTAAATGTGTTTCTCGTGAGCCTGACGCTGCTCCTAGTAATCCATTCAATCTTGTAGATATTTTTCAACTTATAAGGGTTTCGTCTGCTGACGCTGTGGAATTGCTAGCGGGTTCTGGTCTGGTTACCGCCAGTTGTTAGTGGTAGTTCAGATGTCCACATTTTTGTTGTGCGTAGAAGGTAGAAGGCATTTCAGAAAAGAAATGAACCCCGTGGAAACAAATGCATTCTATTTATTTTCAGGATGCTGCAGTACATCACTCGTATTCCTAACACAGATTTATTTTTTAATGTGTGAATGTAGCCCAAATCTACCCTAGAGTACCACCATGACCATGAAGTACTCATCACTAATGAAATGATATACACTTTTTGACTTTTTTATCCTACATTCCCTGAAAAAATCGTAAAATCGCAATCGCAGTGATTATATTTTTCCGTCGATCCATGTGAAAAACACCCACGAGCTGAATAGAGCACGAACATTTATTGAAACACCTCATTGTATTTTTGAATCTAATATAATATTTCGATCCTTTGTTCTTTCTTTTTATGTCGCTCAGCCCGGCAAACCTCTGTCTGAACACCGTTTTTGCCTGGTATTTTTTATTAGTTTGTGTGGGATTTCGGAAAAATCAGAACCCGCAACAAATTATCGGAGATGAATTCTTAATGTGCAATCCTTCTTATTCTTAGCAACGGAACGTAGAGGGAAACAATATATTCCAGAATTTTCAACTTGTCCGTCATTGTCCTGAACAGTATTCATTTTTTGATTAGCTGATTTAAAGGGATGGGTTCACTACAAAATCACCTTGTTTTTATGCTTTACTTTGATTGTACAAAGGGAAACTTAAACAAAGAGCATAAAAAATATTCCTTGAATTATTCCCTAGGGAAGATATTAGGTAAAAAAAGGTGAGTATTGATCTTTTTCCGATAAAGTTGTACTGCAAGATAAACTAAGGAAGCTAAGAGATATGGCTGAAACACACTGTTTTGAGCAACATAAACTGTAGTCTTCATCATTTATTTCACATAAAACAATGAAAAAACAGTGTGTTTCAGCCATATATCTTAGCTTCCTTAGTTTATCTTGCAGTACAACTTTATCGGAAAAAGATCAATACTCACCTTCTTTACCTAATATCTGCCCTAGGGAATAATTCAAGGAATATTTTTTATGCTCTTTGTTTAAGTTTTCCTTTGTACAATCAAAGTAAAGCATAAAAACAAGGTGATTTTGTGGTGAACCCATCCCTTTAATAACCATCTGTTTTCGCATATTCAGGTAATACCATAACCACCATCCTAATTGCATTGATAGTTCACCATATTTGCGCTGGTCGTAAATTATTTCGTATCACACAACCCATTTGGTTTATCGCTGGAGACCATAATTTCATAAACACATTAGGTGATAAGCAACGCGAGACTACCTACTCTGAACTCTGATTGTTTAATCTTATTTCACATGCAACTCTCATTTTCCTGATGATATTACTCTTTAATATTTTACGAAGATCCTTCTAAACATTAGGCTTTTCTAAAGAATTCGGTGCACAGTTCCGTATGTTTGCGACTTCTTCACATTTGTTGCCAAGTAAGGACAGCGAATTTTACTTTTTTGTTTGAAAAAACTTCGGACAATCAAGAAGTTCAACGGTGTCTCTTCTAACAGTTTCCTACAATACAGGCGTTATAGCTATGCAAATGCATACTTGTTATAATGTGAACCATATGCAAAACAAATAGAATATGCTAAATTAGTCCGGATTCTCGTTTCTGTTCGTCGTTATCTTTTCCTGACTATTTCCATTGCTTCTCTGGACGTGCTTGTCATAAGGTCGGAAACTCTCGTTCTTTCAAGTCAATTAATTCAATAGGCACATTCCGCACATAACAAATTTTCCCTCTTGGTCCTAACTAAGATCACGGGATACGGTAGCTGTGGCCAATGGTAATTTTTGCACACGTTTGAATGCAAACCAGGTTTCTACACATTGACAACTTACTTTATGTAGAATGTCGAACCATGCAAAAGCGACCGACATACGTCGGGAACTTGTTGGTGGCGCACTCTGCCCAGGTTTAGGTGCGCGGCTCCTCTTGGGCACACGTCCTTTGTGCCCATCCTGCGCTGCCCATCATCTTCACGTTGTATTTGTCCTTAGTACATTTCCTATAGTTCAGTGTCACTTGATATGCTTTGTAGGCTTTGTTGCAAGCGTCAATGTTAAAATATAACTATATTATGATGGTCATATTGGTGCTTTTCAGACGATACATTCAATTTTTGATGAACCGGGTTAGACTCTCACTAAATGGAAGATATGTGTTTCGGGTAAGTAAGATTGTGGTAAGTGGTTGTCTTTTACAAATTCATTCCATTTTCAACCACTACTACGGCTGACCGTCGAGGCTTTGATGAGGTATATTTATAACTCCAATAGGGTTTTCATGTTTCTGTCCTCCTAAAACTTAAATTTAGTATAACCTTTTTCAGTGGGCCTGGTCCCTTGAAAATACGCTCTAAGTTTAAAGGGATACTGTATCACAATAATATACCATTTTGATCAAAGTTCGTTTTTGTTCAGGTCATTATATCCCTATTCCTCTTTGTGTCGATTGCTACCGTATGGAATGTGCAAAGGCAATACTACAGTAACCAAGGAACGCCGAATTGCACAGTGAACAAAAGAAAAGCGATTCCACATTTTGATGAATATCTGAGGCATCCATTCGAATCATCAGCCAAATTTCCCGTTCTGGCACACACAATGCCTGATATAGATGTGTGTACTTTGTAAAGAATAACATAGGGATAAAAGCGCCCTATTTATTCCTTTTCATGTAATCACACTTGTTAGATAAAAGGGTCGGATTAGACAACTATTCAATCATGAATTGAACTTTCCGTCCGACCAGAGTATGAAATCCATGCATATACGATATTCATAGAACTCTATGTGTACTCGGACAGTTCTCATCTCATAATCTATAACTATAACAGAGCACAAGACGTTTGGAAGTGAAGTTATGCATCACAATTAGAATCGAGGCATTCGCTGAGGAAACTTGGCCGGTGCGCGACCTACACATGGCTCGAAAAGGTTGGGCCGTCGTGTGTGGGCCCACCCATTTTATGTAGGCCGCGCACCCGCCAAAGTTTCGCGTTGTAGTTACATAATAAATTACAGGATCCCGGCTACATTCAACATTACCGTGAGATTAATTGCCCGAATGTGGGGCCACAAATTGCCACAATGGACTCAGAAGGGTGTGTTTGTGTAATTGACAGACCTCGAGTAATTGCACTTTTGGCAGCGTCCAGAGGCATTAAATACATAAATCTCACTATCTCACTCTAGATCATGTTTGTTTCTAAAGTATGTCCACGAGCACATTGATATAATAATAATAATTATTATTATTGTTTTGTTATAGAGTATCTAATATTTAGGTGTATTTATATAAATCTTAACTACAAAGATCATTGGCCATCTTTTCCCTCAAAGGAGGCGGCTCAAATTCCGGTGAATAATATCCAATGCAAGGTCATAATACTGGAAGGAGGGCTGAGGGTTGTGAACTCGAGTGCCAGCACTGTACATGAGAAACAAGAGTTCCCGGTACGTAATTATTTCACCGTTTCATATTTTATAGCACATCACAATTCGTGTTATAAAGTAAGGCAAATAGGCTTCTTAGCGTACAATGTGCTAGACTATGAGTTACTATTAGAGCTATACTAACTACGCTACAATAGATTGTAACTATCGTATTTATGCGAGAGTTACAACAATTAATATCTCAGAATTCTCTTCAATGTCGGGCAAAAAAGAACTACGGTAGTTGTATTTTACTGCCAACAGTATGATCAATTTGCCTATCAATCAACTTTGAACTTACCTCTCTTATTTGTAGAACCAAAAAAGAAAATGAAAAATATTCCTAAATAAAAGTATTTCAGTTAAAACCTTACGTTCGGATTTTGGTGAATAGTGACAATTTCCTAGTGAGATGTGTTTTGGAAAAGAAGACCAATGATGAGAAATCGCTCGCTGGGTCGGATACCACTTTACTCTATGAAAGGGCCTTCGCTGGCATACAGGACCCGGCCCGAGAACCTGACCAGGTGAACATACTAATTAATACTTTGTTTTACCGCGACATAGCTTGCAGACGTGCGTCTGGACGTAGTCGCGAACGCGCCATGCTTACTCTTTCAGTGAATTCATTTTGTTCATTAGTTAGAGGCTTTATCTAAGAGGAGTCGATCATACATTGTCGACGCAATGTAAAGGACGAATAACTTACTCTTTTCTTATATGCCCTGTTCATTTGCAGATTTTCTACGTGGACTCCTATTCGGACCTCAATAGTTATGGTCTTCCAAAGGAGCCAAAAATTGAGCCGCCCGTGAAGGAAACGAGTGAACAGCAACTCTCCATTCATATACTTGTCCTAGATAGGTACGGCTGTTCTTATGTGATCCCTACTGCCTTTCGCGCGTAACGCAAGTTGCACAAACAAACTGAAAAACTTTGTTCATATACCATATGCGCAACAATATTGGAAGATAATATGACAAATTTATTACGGTTTGCGTTTGCAACTTCAGAAGTATTATGAAAAGCTATTTGACAGTATTTTGGTTTGTCACTGTTGGCGAGTTGTAGTGCTAGATGTTTTATTGAGAATAATATTGCGCGTTATTTCAGCACGTCACGATCTCAATTTTATCGTCATATGCCCCGTTCGGCAGAGTTAATGAACGAACTGGGTTTCAAGCAATTGTTTGGGTATATGAAGGTACTTACTTACTTTCCCATTTTAAAAAAGAAATATATGTTCTGACTTGCTTGTAATCTTTTTCAGTCTGGTTGAGAGGAAATGTACATGGGTTTTACAGTAAAAATAGAGAGATAGATTGATGCATGGAAATGATTTTTTTTTGTTTTTCGTTTACTTACTAGCCGGTGACATCATTGAAACCACGGCGAGGGCATCATGGGCAATCCCTCTTGGCCCTAGCCCGAAGACGTCGAGCAATTTGTCATCTGGAACGCTGTGCAAATCGTTGCCTAGCACTCATTACCTCTGCTGTCAAGTCATAAGATTTGTATTGAAATACTTTGAATGAAGGAGCACGCTCTTGTGGCGTAATTTATATACTCATTTATTTATTTATTTATTTAATGTCCTTCAAGGTTGGCGACAACAGCGAGATCAATCTGGCCTCCATTCTGGCCGGGGACATTCCGATTGCTCTTCAACAACCGCGACTCGATACAGTACGACAAACAATAAACAGGTGACATGTCACAGTATTCTATTGCAAAATTCCCCCGGACTACTTTGATATAGATACCGAAAAGGGACTTCAGTACAGCGCGTGCCTACTATGGCTCATTAGCGCAGTCGGTAACCTCGCCGCTAATCTTCAATTTCAAGCTGTTTCTTGAAAATTGAAAACTTTATAATTATGTTAAGGGACTGGATTCTACCCAGGAACATGTCCATCGACGCGGATACGCTCAACTTTATGTGGAAGGAATTTAAAGGTGCAATTTTAACATTTTTTGCCTCAAAGATATCAGGCCTTCGAAAGGATATGCAGCATTTGAAAGAAAACGTTCTTCATTAGCTCGGTCATGATTGATTTTCGAAACTTATAAATATAAAAGGACCTTTTTGTGGAAGACTGTAAATAGGAAAGGAATGTAGTATATGACTTGTTCTTCGTTTTCATTACCGTATGCCCATGTCGATCATACAATATTGGCATCTAGAACGTGGTTGTGAAACAATGCTAAACGACGAAATCGGTCATCCGGGACGTGGAATGTTCCATTACGATAAACCGATGTTCAAGTTTGGATTTACAAGGAAACCGACCGATCACTACTACAGGCCGTACTATTTGAAAGTTCTGCAGGTCCGTAACTTTTCATGAGAGACCACACAATCTGTGTACGTTAGGGTATGTTAATATGTATGACTGTGCGTGCATGTGTGCGTGTGTGAATGCATGTGTGAATGCATTTGTGCGTCCATGTGCGCATGTGTGAATGCATAAGTGCGTCCATGTGCGACGTGTGGGATGTATGTGTTGTTTGTGGGAAATCGAACTCTTTCACTTACGTCACGGGGAAAGGTTTTTCTTTGAAAACAGTTGACTGCTGGGCTTAAAATTGTTTTTAAAGGAGAACAAAAACGAGGGTCCGGTTTGCTTGAAAGGACGTCTCGTTCATAAGGAATATATGGATTTATGGAGACGATTCGCTGTGAAAAACAAAAGAAAATGCGCCTTCGGTTTTTCGTTTATCACTGTGTAAGTGCTACCCCAAATACTAGGGACCATTAGCTAGACGACAGTTTCATAAAGTACAGTGCTATGAGAAAGTAAACGGCGCAAAAGGACGAGGATCGGCTATCACAGCGGGCTGTGTGCGAATCCTCACAGTCGGTGTTGGCGTGCGTGCGGCACACTTGTGGCACACGCGGTCCCTGCTAATTGTAAGCGAAATGCTAAGTATAGGGGGAAATAATTTCTTGTAATTGCACTCATGAATATTCAGTCTTCCCCACGACCGACCGTACCGTGTCGAGTGGGCAGACGAAGACTTGCGAAGTATGTTGGAGAATATATACACGAAGGGGGCGATGGACAACTCAGTTATGATCATTATGGGGGACCACGGACATCGAGTCAGCCTAATTAGGGAAAAACACACGTAGGCAAATTTAAACTAATTATCTCCTCTGGTTACTGTATTTATTTAAAGCGAAATACCGGCCGGTTTTTGAAACACATCGCTAATTTGCTCGTATTTAGCTCGATTTTTTATTCTAATTTATGTTCATTTGCATACACTGCGTAAGAATCCTGGTCTATTCGATGTGTTTCAAAATCCGGTCGGATTTCGCTTTAATTGCATAAAATCAACTCTGCTGAGAGTGGAGTGCGAGAAATTACTGTGATTTACGATGAACACGTAATGTTTCAGCCCTTTAATATTGTGTGCCCCATAACGGTTTAACTACTAACCTTCCGACGTCACAAACCACAAAAAAACCGTCGTTGGTCCATCACCAAATGGTTTTTACCGAAAGAACCATCTGGTGACTGTGACCATTTGGTTCCCAAGTAATGATGGTTTTCGACGAAACTTGTTCACGAGTTGGTCACAAATTGGTCACCAGATGGGCAGATCCACAAAAAAGAACATTTCACCGTATCCAAATAGGACCACCCATCTACTATGGTTAGAGCCGCTGATTTTCAGTGGAAGAATCGAAGAACGAATGGCGATGATGTCGATTCGCTTCCCAGAATCGTTCCGTAACAGACATCCACAACTCTATCAGAACTTTTTGGAAAACCGTTTTGCACTCACTTCGTTTGTTTTCATTTTTTTTGTTTAGAAAATGAGAATATATGTGCTGTTATGTGCAGATAATAATATTACCATGTAATGATCGATATCGTCCAACATAATTACATAATTACTTCAAAACTACCGACGCTAACGAAAGTTTGGTAAATTAAAGGAATTTTGATTCATTCAGGAATTTCGAAATTCACAAAACTTTGAAAGACATTATGCGGATGAACTTTGGAAGAAATAGGCAAACAATAGAGGTTGGGGTGCTTATTTCAACTTATTTCTAAAGTCATGTTTGTGCAGCTTCTTTCGTCAGTATTTATTCAATATAGAGTAGTGCCTTTTGCCAGCAATCTTCAAAGCGAAGTGCTGGCCGGTTTTTGAAACGCGTCCTGGACAACTGAATTCTTTCGTATTTATGCTAATTTACTCGAATTTAGCTAGATTTTTTATTCTAATTGATGACCATTTGCATAAGAATACTGAATACTGGTGCGTTAGTACTCGATGCGTTTCAAAAACCGGCCGGTATTTCACTTCAATGCGGTATAGTAACTGAGTTTTAAAACTTCGGACACTGCATTCTCAATGTAATATATGCAAATTACTGCGCTATGGTATCCGATTTTTATTCGAATTATATTCATTTGTATACAACACAAGATGATGTAGTGTAAAAAGTTTCAAAAAACGGATGTTATGTCTACGTTGAAATTTCAGGGTCGTGGTACCTCTTTATTCGACCGGATCCCAACGAAACGGTCTTGTGAAGATGCCTATATCCCTATCAATTTCTGTGCGGCTTTCATAGACCGCTCGAATATTACGGAACCGCGGCCAAGGAAAATTGTGAATCGGGATGTACAGAAGGAAGTTTGTGAACATTTTGCTCTTTTTATTTTTATTTTATTTTTATTTTTTGTATTTTTTATTAAAAAAAAAACGGATTATTGACCCAAGGAGCGGCTCCTTTCCTGTCAAAACAAATAATGCTAATTTGGCACGAATTCAATGAACCTGGCTGTGTTATTGATTGCTCTGTGACTTGGTCCTTATTTTGCGAAACCTTTATTAAAGCGAAATACCGGCCGGTTTTTGAACGCATCGAGTACACCAGCATTCTTATGCAACTTATGCAAATTAACATAAATTAGAATAAAAAATCGAGTAAATTGGAGCAACTTTGCATAAATACGTAAGAATTAAGTTGTCCACGATGCGTTTCAAAAACCTGCCGGTATTTCTCTTTAAAACAATGAATATATTCTTTTCAGAAAGCGCTGAAAGTTTTCAAAGACTGGATAGGAAGAAATGAAGATTTTGATATGCTGGGGTAAGTGTACAAACTGAAAAGTTTTCAGATAAAGACCGTCAGTATTTGTCTAAAATAACCCTTTCGTTACAATGGACTGGTTACGGTACCATTCCAGGAATGACTAGATGAAGGCGGAAAGATTACTGTAATTTAGTCACAAACTAACCTCTGAGATGTCTGTCTGGGGATTGAATCAATATGTTCTGGGCGGAGTCAGGGATATACTCGACGAAAATAACACGATCAAGGTCGAAAATGCGGAGAAAAATATGGATGTGAGTCACGATTTTAGAATTAGAATATAATTGATTGATCGAACATAAATAAGCAGTTTAGATAATTGCAGCAAAGCGGCAGTGATGAAGTCGCAGTCCTAACCTTACAAAAACATATTACATTCCATACTTCTATAATTGCCTAATTACATAATTAGACACTTATATAATTATATAATTACAGTATCTGACACTGGAATTCTCTGTGTCAACCACGCTTCGTCTCCTTGAAGTGATCAAGCCAATTGAAGTGGAAATGTTGGTTCGCGTTGATAATTATATCATTAGCGATAATTACCTAATGCACTTTGAACCAATGCTAACCCAAAAATCAGTACTGAACGAGTTGTGCAGTCAAAAGTTTTTGAGAGCATATCTGAACTGCGTAGGGGAGAATTTGAAACTTGAAGGTTAAAGCGAAATACAGGCCGGTTTTTGAAACGCATTGCCTACACCTGCTTTCTTATGCAGCATATGCAAATGAGCAAAAATTAGAATAAAAACTAGACCCCAATTAGACCCCCCGTTGCATAAATGCATAGGAATGCACGTACTTGAGATGCGTTTCAAAAACCGGCCGGTATTTCGCTTTAACCCAATGTTGTTAGTCTTATCTAATTAGCTCTATTTCGTAATATAGCTTTTTTGGTCGTTACCCTCTGTGATATTGAATTTTGTCGTGTGTAATTACTGTACGGGTAAACATTGATTTTTCTACTCTATTTCCGTTTATTGATTGCTTTACATTTAGGAGTGTAGTCGTTTTATTGTACTGTAGTATATTGCACCAATTCACTAGTAATATACTGTAGCTTATACAAATAATAATCAATAAAGATGGTTCATTCGATGTGTTTTTCAATTAAAATACTGACAAACTGTAGAACAGCATCATCGGAGCACAAAACGCGGAAACATGAAATATATGTATATTAAAAGGGTAAACAAAATCAAAACATAAATAATTGGACTTTAAAAAATCGAATGGACTTGTAATTGAATCTCATATTTAATAAATCTTTACAACGCGATTTCCTCACAGACAGTCAGAACTTCTATAGGAACTACTATCGTCGACAAACTCCCTTGTGTTACCGGTCGGTTTTTCAAAGAGTACACCAGCATTCTTATGCACCCTATGAAAATGAACATAAATTAGAATAAAAAACCGAGCAAAATTCGGGCAAATTAGCGTAAATACGTAAGAATTCAGTTGTCCACGATGCGTTTCAGAAACCTGCCGGTATTTCGTTTAAAATATAATAGTGGAATGAATTATTTCTATTACATGTTTTTCTTTTCCTGATGATCCCTTGAAAAGAAAAGACCGTGCTTTCAAAGATCAACTTCCAATATTCTATCGGTAGTCAGTCGACGGTCGTAAATATAATCCGAACCAGATAAGGAAGTATAGAATGAAAGAAAGTAAACAAGAAGTGAAAGGACACTGCCTCCGAACAGGTTTATCTCATTTTCTACTAGTTTAGTATTAAACATTGTTCAATTTGTTTTATTTTGAACAGTTAATTTCTGACAATCATAGACGAAGCGAAAATCCCTGCGGCGTTTGTAGATTTATTGGCTCTGTTCCTAATGGGGATAGCGCGGCCAATCTACAAATGTTCTATATTGTTGTACAAGGCTGCTCTTATTTTTCTTGTCCTTTCATTTCATCCAATGGTGTGTGTGTGTGTATTTTAGAATTTGAAACACTTCAAGGGAGATCAGACTTCAATGTAACAAAAAATGTTGTACATACCGAGTGAACTATGTTTGAGTTCAATTTAATTCTAAGCGTGAGCTACTAGATAAAACCCAGTGGGCTGAGAGAGCACATATAAAGATGAAAATACTCAGGTCCTGCTGCATAGGCATTAGACACTGAATGAAGGACGTCCGAAGTGGTTCTTATGCTTATGGAAATGTAAGAGTTATCCCTCAAATATTTAAAGGGAATGTCAACCCAGTTTCGCATGCTGGGCTTTCAAAAACCTTACGTTTTGAAGATAAGTTTGGTGAAAATGATAATAAACAAAAAATTTCGTTTGCTCAAAAATAGAAAAAAGAGAACCGTATAATAATCACGTAATCCTTTCGTTTGTGCGTTCATGTTTCAGTACAAAAACTAGTTTTCCTGTTTTCAACAAAAGTATATATTTTTCGCTTTCACTCTAATTACTTTTTTTGTATTTCGGAACAAAGTTATGAAGAATTTTACTTCTCTTGCCATTTTAGTTATTCGCAATTCATTTTCTCACAAAAGAAATGTGCAAAAGAAAATGAAAACCCATGGAATATAATAGGAGAGAGGCTGATGCTCATATACAAATACACAATGCTCATGTACAAAATGCTCATGTACAAATACAAAATACAAAAGTCTCTAATATAAATAAAGTTTTTTTTTTGAAAAATCAAGATTCCCCTTGACATTCTCCTTCTTTCACAAACGTGAACCAAATTAAAGTTTACAAAAATGTAATTGAAATTGTCAGTCTAGACAAATTAGAGAAGGAAGTGATATCTATCTCCGTGTGTAAATTAGATACGTGCTAAATCATGTTGTAGTTTAGTAGTTCTTCAAATTCGTTTTTAAACTTTAGTCTAGAGAAATCACCTTGAAAAATCACGTTGACTGTAGTTTTGTAGTGATTCGAATATTTAAGCGTACATGGAGAACTTCCCTTCTATTTTTGATCATTTGTGAAAGAATTGTTTTTTTTGTTCCTTTTTAGTAGAAAATATGAGCTGAATACCTGTTACTTTTAAAGATATTTTTAATGATTCCACTTATTATTATTCGTATGATGAATAGGCATTTTCAGAAAATTTCTAAAAGACTATGTTGTCACGCCAAACTGTGGTAAAAACTCTCATTGCTAATGGTGAGGAATTGTAGCCTTTTTTCAGTAATATTGCATAGTTTATTTTTATTTACCTAAATCGTTATCTTAGAATGTGTTGTAGTAATATAAGATCATGCGCATACTAAACAAACTTTGGGAAAACGTTGCTCCGCGCAGCAGTTTGTTTGGACAACACGTGTAGTCAGGTCTCAGGTCGAATCACTCAGCGAGTTTTGTCATTTTTTTCTGTAATTCTAAACAGTGGATATAATAAAATACAGCAAATTCTTTCTCACGGGCCCCTTGAATTATCTCTCTTATAAACTTATAACTAGGGGAAATCTAAACAATTTTAGGGGCACGATGCCTATCTGTATCTGCGCGTACGAACTCCACGACAGGCAGTATAAAGGGTATGGAGCTTTTGTTGACTATGAGTAAATTACCACCCCTTTCCAATCTAGAAGATTGCCCTAGCTAGAAATCGCCAAACTGTCCCTGAAGAATTCTCGTTGCAAACTCTGCAAACATTCAACATAAACTCTGCTTCAGAATAAATTTTCATTGTTCTTTACTTAATAACACTATAGCTTTTTTTATATACAACGAAGATTTTTAATATATACATATAGCTTGAATTCTATTTAGTGCCGGATCCGAATATCGAATATGTTCCGGCGACAAAAAAGGATAGAGAGATCATTATGAGACTGCTGGTTGACGGATTTCTACAAGCTGAACCTCACTCGAGGGTCAGTGTTTGGGGTATTTTAAATTTCTTGTCTGTTTCAAGTGTCAGGCCCATTTGAGGTAACCCCTATTTTTGATGACTCCATCTGATTCTCCAGCTCAAATATAGTAGGATGCTTTTTTTCCAATTTTCAGACGCAATATTCACGCAGTATTCAGCTATTTACCATAGAGAGTCATACCCAACAATCTATCGCAGTTGCCACGCCCATTCGCGCTGATTGGCCAATAACGAAAAAAACCGCATCCTACTATATTTGAGACGGAGAGTCAGATGAAGTGATCAAAAATAGGGGTTGCCTGAAATGGGCTTGACCCTTTACAGGAGGTGAGATAACTGTAGGCCACCCACTATTATGAAGATTCTTGGCAACATTTCCATATATATTTTTCAGGCAATAAACATTAGTCCCCAGGCTGCTGCCCCACTGTTCGGATACATTCTCGACAAGGCTCTTCACTATCCATTCTGCATGCTAATTAGGGATAAACAAGTTGATCAGGTACCCTTCTTAGACAAACCTAGCGGGCTTTGTTGATGCAGAAAAATTATTGTCAGTTGGAACTGCCTAAACCCGACAACTGACAAGTGATCAGCACATGTCTCTGGTCCTCAACCGCGCAGCGCACCCCCCGCCACTACGATCCTGAAACTACGCGGCTGGGTGCGCCCCCTTCTGCGTGGCACGCGGCTGGATACACCCGCACTCCAAACTGCGCGGCGGGTTACCCGTGCACTCCAATTTGCGTGGCTGGGTGCGCGGTGCGTTGCGCACCCACGAATGTAATTTTGGTGAACGTGTGTGACATGCCACTCTCGCTTGGAGTGAACAAATGCCAAACTATCTAATTATTGATTTTGCTATTTATGTACTCAACAAGCCTTTATCTTTATTTCAGCACATTGGATTCCGTTTGATGAGTATTGGACATAAGTCTGATTTCCTAAAAGTGGAAGATTTGCCAGAATTAGACGAGAAATGCATGTTGCTTGGTAAGCATTAGCTAGTATTCGTCTTGTGCACCAAATTCTTGAATTTGTGAAATTCCGTGACACAATTGTGTTGCTCGATCGGAGTTGCATTTTAACAAACATTGGTGGGAACCAAGGAATCATAAAGACAATCTTTTTAGGCAAACTCCTCAACAATATGAAAATGGACTTTTTCAAGAAACTTCCCGATGTGCACACGGTTTTGCGGTTAATTTTTTTCTATGCATTTGTTTGTTTATTTGTTTTTAGGAGGTTATAGCGAAATACCATCCGGTTTTTGAATCTTATCGAGTATACCAGCATTCTTATGCAGCTTATGCAAATTAACATAAATTATAAAAAATAATCGTGTTAAATTCGAGCAACTTTGCGTAAATACGTAAAAAATTCAGCCACGATGCGTTTCCAAAACCGGCCGGTCATTATATTTTTTTATACTTTTCAGGCGAGAAATTACCTTTGTTAATCCGAAATGGCAACGGCGGGGAATTGCAAAGCAATTGGTGCATCTCAATATTGATTTCGACCTCTTGAAGGTATCTTCACGGGAAAGTGAAAACCCGGTTAGGCCCCGATTATTAAAAAAAAAACGATTTCGCCCCGGTTCTTTTAAACAAAAAAAACCCCAATTTGACCCCGATCACAAATAATCGGGGCTAACTTGGGAACAAGGCCCGATCGGGGCGAAATCGGGGTTTTTGGTTTTCTACGTAAAACACTTTGCCTTCAAAATTTAGAGATGAAACATAGAGTTGAGAGATGAAGATAAGTATACCGGATAGAGTAAGACATACATGATGTGGCCTAAGCCTTACAATCTCAGACATACGTGCCGAAGGTACAGAAGCACCTGCGGCGCAGTGCGTAGACGGCTTGGTCAGATTTTATGGTATCCCGGTCTAACAAAAGAATCTGCGGAATCTCTAATTTTCACAAATTTTTGTGACCGACTGACAATGAGACTGGAATCGAACCTGCGACATTTTGCCTTTTGGCGTAGAGCCTAACCACTGCACCACCAGGCGTCCCTAAATTACCTTATTCTTTTTACTACAGGCGCATGGAGTGCAGGGAATAGTGTCTGAGGCTTCTTCACTTGCAAATCAATCACTCCTCCAATCGCACGGCTACAAATGTCTAGGAGAAGTTGACCAAAAGTAAGATCTTATCATTTTCCTCAAACGGATTAATCATTGAATCATTCCGCCAAACATTATTTAAAGCGAAATAGTGTCCGGTTTTTGAAACACATCGTGTAAACCAGCATTCTTATGCGGCTCATGCGAAAATCGCAAAAATCGTGCTAAATTCGAGCAAATTAGCATAAATACATAAGAAGTCAGTTGCCGACGATGCGTTTCAAAAACCGGTCTGTTTTTCGCTTTAAAGGAAAATAATAATTATTTGTGTTTGCAATTATTTGCATTTGTATGTACAAACATTTATTTGAGGTTCATTTCATTCACGAAAAAAATAGGTATTTTATGAAATTTCTTAAAATGATAACTGATAGTTTGTTTAGGTTCTACCAAGATCACAACATAAAATTCGATGATGGAACACAGACACTCAAGTGCTTTTTCAAGGATTTACGATAATTAACTTCACGAACAAAAACGAACATTTATGAGCTGTGATTCTATTGTTCTGTGATTTTTTTCTAACATTTTGTTTCTAAGACGACCTCGAAGTTGTTCTAGTTTTATTTCTCATGTTTAATATATGCTGTTATACTTTTACGCATTAAACCTAATTATATAGTTTAATAATTATGATTCAACGACAACGCATATTTGTTGCACACTGTAGTACCTCGTAAACTTAATAAATTTTATATATTAATATTCGTGATTTAATTATTTAACAGTTTAGCAAAGAATCTAGTCATATGTATGCGTAGGAATAGGGAATAGGCTAATAGGCACCATGACAGAAGCTGAAAATCGAAATGTTTTTGGGTGTATCTGATTTTCGGATTTCCTCGAAAATATGGCGCGCGGTTCGAATTAATTGCTTGCGCCTTTTTATTGCTCGGACCCCATTGGACCATTTGGGTAAAACCCGCCATAAAACGCTGCAGAGGGCCAAGGACCCAAAGATTTAGCACTGGCCATTTGAGAAACGATGAGTAAGCCATTTGCCCTTTTTATATATATTTCTCAACTGTGAGCAATACCATATTTGCTAACTTTTACTTTTATTTTTTCACTTTTAAATTCGCCTATCGACTAACTGTTGAAAACACTTAGATTCCTGGTTTAAGTCCGTTGTTTATTCCTCACTAAAATGTTTGATGTGTTTTCAGTAATACCTCTTTTTACCCTCATGATTCCGCCGTCTCAAGCAATAGTTATCTCTTTCCGAGTGTTGCCTTTTCCCTCGCCACTTTACACTGCAAAAATTCACACGGAAACATATCATTTCTCTTCCGAAAGCTTTTTCAGACAGCGGCTCAAGCAATTGAATAACAATTATCGTGTAATTTGATCAATTACAGTTTTTATGTTGATTTCTTCGCTCGTCAATGATAACATTATAGCTATGATTGGTCATTTTTTCCAAGAAATTCAGGTCAACTCTGTTGTATTACAATTAGCACTATATTCATTGTCAGCATGATAATGGCTGGTTTGCTCAAAAAAACCTTACCAAATTTTTTTTATGAATTGCAAATGAAAAATTGGGGTTTTGGTAGAAAATTTGGCTAGGGGAGGCAAAATAAATTTTTTTACTCCGTTCTGACTAAAAAAAAGTTGGGTGACTTTTGAAAAAATTTTCAGGTTCGACGTGCATAAGCCAAAACTTGTGTGTCGACCGCAGCGCCTTTAAATTTCCATCCAATAAAGAAAACTAATCGATAAATAGCGTTTTTCTCTCCGATCCAATTTAAATTCGCACCATCTGTCGAAAATTTGACTACGGGCGCCGCCGTGTTTCGGCGATTTCGACCGCAGTTTAATAATTTGGCGATTTGATTGATCTTTGGCTGACCAATGGTGAGAAATAGAGACTTTCTCTGAGGGCATCTGTTTAATTTCCTCAATTTTCTAATTCTATCGTTGAAGGTATACTGTATTATGTTGAAGTCCCTGATCTGAGGCCATATTAACCACTCCGATTCCCTTGGGGAAATATTCCCTGGGGACAGAAAATAACATTCTAATGTGAGACACGCAGGGGAAAAGGCGGGGGATTCCCCATGGGGAATTGAGTGGTGAATATGCCCTTTGAAGTCTGAAGAGTGATTCGAGAGGCTGTGCTAAGGTTTGCAGCGTAAATTTCAGGTTGTCACACTTTTCGCTTTTGTTTATCAAGCTCTGGGCGCGAACGGTAGCCACCTTACGATTGCGAGAAGATGAAGGGTGTTTCTGTAATTTTGCTGCTGAATTCATTACATTGGGCGTTTGAGTTTATTGTTTACATGCTAATTGCACCCCCAAATGTCACCTCATTACCAGTTAATTGCCCCAGCCTCTTGATCTCGATCTTCCCATTTCACTAAAGTCTTTTCTTGACTTTCTTGAGCTTCCACCTCATTTGTCACTTGGTTTTTCCAACTTTTTCCCTTTTTCCCTGTTTTTTTTTCTTCTTTTCTGTATCGAACACAACTGTTCACCGAGAATTATTAGACTCATTCCCAGTTTGTGGGTTATGTATAGCTCACGACAATGTTGCGACCAAACTTGCTGTCATTACTAAGTTTATTTTTGTTTTAAGATTTGTTTGAGTTATTTTGTTGCCGTAGAATACTACTTTTTCTACAAACATAACATAACATTTATTACAACAACAAAATGTATCGCGCAGTTGTTTCAATAAGGCCCTTATCACTCACTATTCACTATCTTTACCACACATCGTAATTATGGTTTACTACATTTGATTGTGACTATATCTAGTTTGACTGAGTGACGGGGATTTACTTATAACAATCCCTTTATAGTATTAGTGACTTTCTATATGATATACCTGCACAACTCCCTCCCTCACCTCACGTTAGTTCCCAGCTCCAGTTACTCTCGTCTGGCTATTCTGTTTACTTGTCAATTTGTCGACAATGAATGTATAGACTTTATGTGAGAGTCTACTGGGAGGCTGTTCCAGGTTTATTGAAGAACAAAAAGGAACTCTGTCAATTTCATTACAAATTCTTTTTGAAACAAAATTTTGCGAAGCGCTTGTATAGTTTCTTTTTACATATTTGTACTCTTATACAGAAATTCCGTGGCATAGTTTATCAGAACGCCAGTTAACCAAACCCAAAGCCTCATCCAATAAACTAAGACGAATTCCTCACCAACTCCTCTCCTCACCATAGAATACCTTCTTGAGCGAGAGTCTTTTTCAAAAAAAATCAAAATCCAATTTTGACACACTGAAGGTGGTTTTTTTCGTAAACCCAGTTACTTATTCCACTAAATGATGCATTAGGCTTAGGCTTAGGCTTAGGCTTAGGCTTAGGCTTAGGCTTAGGCTTAGGCTTAGGCTTAGGCTTTGGGTCATTCTTGTTTTGGTCGATTGGGCTCAAAAAATCGATTTAGCACATCGTTTGAGCCTGAGCTTGTTCCATTCATTCAGTCAGTTGTTCATTAGGCGAGAAAAGTGGTTCAAGATCATTAATCAGTCGTTAATTAGGGATAATTAAGCGGAAAACAAGAGCGCGTAAACGAACATGCACATTCTAATTACAAGCTCTCGTTGATGTGAAACTACACTATTATAGTGGAGTGGGACCATTTTAAAGCGGTATAACAGCCGGTTTTTGAAGCGTATGGTGGACAACTGCATTCCTATGTATTTATGCCAAGTGAGCTCGAATTGAGCTCGATTTTTTATTCGAGTCATACTCATTTATATATGATGCATGGGAACAAAAAACCGTTTCAAAAACCGGACGTTATATCGCGTTAAGTATTGTTCATGAAGCCTCGAATCATTCTGTAAAATTTCTGTAACGAGTCATTCTCCTATATGCTTTTTGCGTCGGTATATGTACCTAGTACCTTTCTGTACTTGTCTACCTTGAATAACACTGATTCCGTATGGCGATATAGCTACCATTTCGCTTCTTCTTTTTACTCATTCACTGGTTTTGAAATATCGCTTTATTCCATATGCTCCTCTAATCATGGTGGAGGTTCTATTTCTGATTATGAGGATACCACAACATGCTTGTTGTGGTGTCATGTATCGTATACGTCGTCGTTGTAATGAACTTCAAGGATCTATTTCATATTTAGTTGTACGGACAACTGGTCACAAAATACACACAGACGACTGGCCTTCACTTCCATCTGATATTATTGATTTCTAATCGATTAATCGATATCACTGAATGCATTCAATACGAGGCGCTGCGAGGGAGGTAAGTAAATCATAATATATAAATGGGTATATAAAGGAGGCATATATATTGGATGAAAATACCTTGAAAGTATCTCATATTCCTTTATGAGTTACAGAGGTAGAGGTACTACAGAGAAATGAATTCGACAGAGAGAGGGAGAGAGAGAGAGAGAGAGAGAGGAGAGAGAAAGAGAGAGAGCGAGAGAGAAAGAGAGAGAGAGGGAGAGGAGGGGGAGTGCTAGTGAAGAGATGCGAGGGGAAGAGAGGAAACCAAGTAAACTTCCCAGTAGATCCCATGTGTTCAGCGACGTGGATAGAAAACAACCGTATTGTCAGCCCACAATCACCACTGTATAAATTTTACCACCTTTCTTTGTTTACACAACCACTTTTGATCGTAAAACCGTAGTTTTTGTGTTGTCACACCAAAATGTTAAAGCTGTATAACTTCCGATTTTTGAAACGCACGCTGGGCGTTCTTTCCCATGTAATATATGCCATTTTTAGTCTAGTTTTATTTACCTACACCGTATGTGAACGTAGTTGTCCGACATATTCAAACCGGCCGTTATAGCGCTTTAAACTGTCGGCAAAAAACGTGTTCAGAATGTTGGCGTACAGAAGATCTGTAGGCGTCAACTATAATGCATATAACGCACATCTTGGCGATGAAGTTATTTACTTCATTGATTCCTCCATCGGCTGTGTGAAAAGACACTACATATCGAAGAATCGAACTATAACTATACAAAAAATTACTCTCACGAGTCTTTTTATGAGTAGACGTTGTAAGAGTTGTAATATATGCAGATATTGAAGTAATTCTAGTCGTCTGAATTAGAAGTTTTCTCCTTGCAGCGCTCGCTCTCTCGAGAACGCCAACCAAATAAAATGATCCCTGCGAATGTCACAGTATATCAGATAAGCACATAATAATATCTTAAAGCAAAACACCTGCCGGTTTTTGAAACGCAACGATCACATCAGCATTCTTATGCAGCTTGTGCAAACGAACATAAATTACGAGTAAAATCGAGAATTCAGTTGTCCGTAGTGCGTTTCAAAAATCGGCCGGTATTTCGCTTTAAAATCCAAATTATTTTTTATTTTATTGTTTGACAGAGATGAACACCACCGCAGAATCAGTCGTAATCCAATGGTGCACCAAATTTCGCCAAAAACCACGTTTTTGAGTAATATAGGGAACATGTTCATAGTTTTCGACAGTGCCGCCTCTATATCGGTTCAGAAAAGCTTCTTCGCCTTTGAAATAAATTACTATAATACCATGCACTTCATGCAAGCCTAGAAGTCTTCCCCCAGCTAATTGTTTAAAGCGAAATAACAGGCAGTTTTTGAAATCATCGAGTAGACCAGCATTCTTATGCAGCTTATGCAAACAAACATAAATTAGAATAAAAAAGCGAGTAAACTTCGAGTAAATTATCATAACTACGTTCGAATCAATTGTCCACGATGCGTTTCAAAAACCGGTTGTTATATCGCTTCAAAATAGATTAGGGCGCATTCGAGTTGGACATTTTCCGGAAAAGAAAAGAAAACTTTTGGTTCGAGATGGATTTCACCAGAAAAGAATGCAATTGCCACGCATACACATGCAAATTATCGATTGATTTTAGTTTCAATTACGGTACAATTGCATTTTCGACAATTATTTTGCGTGTATTATTTTTTTCTGGGTGTCCATCTCGAACCACTTTTTTCTTTTCTTTTCCGGAAAATGTCCAACTCGAATGCGCCCTTAGTTATCTTTATTCGCACTTCAGGACGCCGGTTTCGCAGAAGTGCATGATATCGGAGATGACAAATTGGCCTCGCTTCATCAACAAATGCACAATCTGAGACTGGAATGCGATCGATTGATAAACAGGCATTTGGAAGTGGAGAATCACCTACAGGGACATAAGGTAGATATATTAAAACACATTCTTACTAACATTTTCGAACTCTTGAACTTTGAACGATGTTGTCTATTAAAGCGAAATGCCGGCCGGTTTCTGAAACACATCGAGTACACCAGCATAATTATGCAGCTTATGATTATGCAAATGAACATAAATAGAATAAAAAATCGAGCTGAATTCGAGAAAATTAGCATAACTACGTAAGAATTCAGTTGTCCACGATGCGTTTCAAAAAGCGGCCGGTATTTCGCTTTAACATGTGGCCAATCTCCATAGGTTGGCAGTATCCATAGATTGGCATAGTAGGCAGATTTATCTCTATTCGAATTGTCTATCCATTATTTCCAGTCGTCAACTTTGTTCCCGCCCGAATCCTCATCCGCATACAATACTGGCGGAGAAAGTTGCCGATCAGCCTCCATCACACCCGATGGAACGGGAACAAGTGCCAGAACGTGGGTTGTTATTTCTAAAAAAAGGAATTCAGTTTTTCCACGACAAACACTTTTCTAGTTCTAGATGTATTTTCTAGTGAGCCAACTCCTCATTGAGGTTTCATAGGGAAGATTGTGAGATACTTCTAAGTGGAAATAAAATAGAATAAAATACCAAGAAAGGAAATAGAGCCAACGACTGCTTTCTGAGAATCATTAAAATCCATCAACTGAGTTTTGTCATCAAGGGTAGTGAATCCTAATAAAGAAACATTCTCTTGCAGACTCTGTGTTGAATGTTGTATGCCAAATCGTGTCAAAGGGTCACCATCTCCACAGAAGAATCATAAAGGCTCCGTACCCCAAATACAAAGGGATGGTTTGCCTCTCCCCACAGGAAGCAATGGAAACGGATTGCATCAGCTCAGGCACACAAAGGGTAATGATTGCGGTGGTTGTTGATTGATGTCTGCATTTTATTGATTTGAAATCTAAAAAATCAGTTATATTCCCTTTGTTGTCGACCCTTGTGTTACTTGTGAAGGAAAAGGACAAATAATAAAGTTCACATTGCTGTTTTTCACTGTAATTATTATCATTACAGCCCTTATGTTTATAACACTAAAGTAGAATTATAAAAATAATAAAAATGAATATTTTCAGAGATGCGCTCACTCAGGGATCTTCCCACTCTTCTCCCCACGGCACTACTATTCACATCCCCAGTTCAATCCCCAATTTATGCCACTCCCCCACTTTCGAATGAAAATGGAATGTGGAATCAACCACAGGTAGGTCAATTATGGAAGTCTATGCAAATTTGACTCATTCGCCGTTTCATGGGGTTTCCAAGTATCCCAAAAATCCGGTGTGATTCTGTCAGTAGTATCGTATTTCTGCGCGAACCCTGCATATATAATATGGAAAATTAATACTCGTGTTGTTCCAAGATGTAAATTTTCACCATACTTGGAAACCCCATCATGTTTACTAAAAATAAGACTGAATTCATTTTTTACTGTCTTACGGTATTCAACTTGTGCGTGACTCCGATGATATTACAGTAATTGTCATTCTCCCTCACGTTGTTAAAATAATGAATGCGATTCAAGGAACTATTGAGTTATTAGCTTCAAGTGGCTTAGTTTTCCAAGTATTCGAATGTTTTCAGTTGCCACGTGGGCAACTCCACCACTCCCCCCGACTTCTACCTAAAAGGGACAGTTGGGAATATCAAGCAAAGAAATTTAGGTAAGGTCTTTTTACATTAGTTACAAATCGTTACCCTAGAGGACTCATCTTTATCAACCCTACCAACGACCAACGAAAATAATTTCTCAATTTAATTTAATGTTTTTCAGAATTCCAAAATGTTCCATTGTGGCACGTGCTAATGTCGACAAAAGAGGGACATCGGCAGAACAAGAGAAGAATAACTTTGAAAGACAATTCGCACTACAAAAGTAAGCGTTTTTTTATATAGTCACTTAAACTCATACACTAGTTACTTTACCGAATAGAATTTCGAGGATAGGGCAAAGAACTTGAATATAACTTTTGTTTCTTTTTGGCTCTACTGTGGATCGACGAGCACGGGCATTCAGATATGCGGTATCCAAAAAAATTTTCAGTAAAGTGTCCAACAATAATCGAACGAAAGAGAACAATTTGTACATGTTCGACGTCCCACTGGAAGAGTTAGAAGTAGTAAGTGATGAGAGTGAAGAGGAGCAGAGAGACGGAGATGATGGAGAGATTGCTGGACCATCACAGGATAATCAGGAGAGGCCAGTCGAGTATAAGTGGAAGGTGAGGAATAGAGAGTGGTTGAGAGAGAGGCCAGAGAGAAAGAAAGAATGATAGAGAGAGAAGGATAAAGATGGAGAGAGAAAACAGAGATGAGGACGACAGAAGGAGCTCTACACAGTATGTGAACAACTGAAACGCTGCTAAGCTTAATTTTGCACAGAAATTTCGTCATTGATAGAAAACACTCATTCTTCCCTGTATAGTACTTTACCTCTGTTCTTCCCCCGCAATTTTCGCATTTTGACCATCATATGTCATACTATCAATAGAAATTACAAAAAAAGGTGCAATTCGAGGTGAACCTATCCCTTTAAATAAACGTCTTTAGGTGAAGCGTCGATGTGATGGCAGTCGTTATGTGGTCAAACGTCCGATTCGGAATCAAGTTCTCAAGAAAAGAGAGGCACAATTAATGAAGGAAAGGACTGGAATTAGCACTGATGATGATGCTCTCAGTGCGGTTAAAGTAAGTTTTTATTTTTATACGATAATTTATTTTGCCGACATTTCTTTTCCAACTTTATCCACAGCTCAGACTCTCCACTGTTAGCCGTAACCGAATTGTGTCTTATTAGCCGTTGAAAGGTATCTTGAACAACTCCACCCTCATATATTGAAACGTATCTTGAACAACTCCACCCTCATATATTGAAGCGTATCTCGACAAACTCCACCCTCATATATTGAAATGTATCTTGACCAACTCCACCCTCATATATTGAAACGTGTCTTGACCAACTCCACACTCATATATTGAAACGTATGTTGAACATGTCTTCAAAGTAAGTCTTTTCGTTTGTAAAAAGCCGTTTCGGGATTTTCATATAAGTATTCAATCTTATCTCGGTAATGGAAAGCGGCCTCTGGCGGCGTTGGCCGACTAGTTCTTGAATAGCCACGGCGCTGCGGAAGTCCAACAAAAATTTTGTTCCTAAACATCATATTTGCAGCTCGGGCACTTCTGTAATCGTGACGAGCGAAAGAATCACTTGGAGAGAGAAAGACAACGACGGAACAAAAGAGCACAGAAAGTGGCAGAGGCCAGTCGAGCAGTGCAGGCAGAGAAGGTAGAGGTTTCACTAGAATTTAGTGAACGAGCATAAACAGAAAAATAGAACTTTATATACAACTCATATTGGAAGACAATTATTAATTTTCAGTTCATCGTCGACCTGGCACAACGAAAAATCGCGAAGAAGAAGCAGAAAACTCTGTTGGACGGTTTTACAAGTACACAGGAATATCTAGCACAGCGACATTTAGACAACGCCTCGACGCCTAATGGAATATTTTCCATTACTACTGTGTAAAGTCAATTAATAAAAAATATCTTTATTTTAACAAATTGTAAAGTTTTAGTGCTAACATCAATGAAGTATATCAAGCTTAACTGTATGTCCTAAACCGTATTGTTGCGACGTACCATTGGAAGAAACTCCTCCGAAGTTACAATTAGGAGTACAGTCCGTTTTCATAGTCAGAAACTTGTTGGTACGTTGTTAGATAAGTTCCTGAGCAGTGCATGTAGCCGTCTGATGCACACATATTCAGTCTTTCGATGAAAAAATTATTATTGTATTTAAAGTTGTAACATGAAAATGCATTATAAAAATAGCATGTAACTCATCATTCCCTGCCATGCCATAACTTATTCAGTTTCTTTTCCGGCACCTTGATCATAAAGTTTATAATGTTTAGTCGGTTATCTTGGTGTTACAACGAACGGTATTTAGAACAAAAAGAAAAAGTCTCCGTGCTTATCCTAGGATACTGCGGCACGGTGGCCTAATGGATAGGGCACTACTAGTCCAGCGGTAGTGTTGGAGGTTGTGACCCAACCGACGGGAGTCCGAGTCCCGTCATAGCCATAACAAAACTGTGGCACACGTTACTTGTAATACTGCAAGACTTACATTCCCACAATAAAAAATTGCACCAAATTCTCGTGTTATATAACAAGGGTCTCGCCTACCCGGAGAGTAACTCGCAGCCTATAACTGTATGAAGAGCTGATAGTTAAAGGATCGCAGTCACTTCAAATTCGCCTTTTTACTTCAATTATCCATAAACACGAAAAACCATATAGAAAACTACCGTTCCGGTGTCAATTTACTGAAAATTTAACCCAGGAAAATCCCCTCGGTTGTGTTTTGATAATGTACAGTATGACAACGACACAGACACTTTCCCTCCTCCCCGGTTTTTTCTTTGTATTGTCATCATTGGCAACCGGCCAAGTCCCGTTGCGATTTAGAAAACACCCCATTTTGTCAAAAATCAAAACTCAACTCAAGGGATGTTTTTTCCATGTGATAAATTTTCCGTAAATTGGCATTGGAAGGGTATTTTTCTAAGTATCTTTTTTTAATTTATTGATAATAGAAGTAAAAAGACAATAATGAAGTGACTGCGATCCTTTAAAGGGAGGAGGCCAGCGGAAAAAAAGTTTTCCTCAATTTACTTGTCCAGAATGTCCGGAATTTCAGAAATGTTGCTGTGAAACCCGCATTACTTTACACCTAGAACCCACAGAGTTATTCCCCGGCAAACTGTTCGGCCAGGTACCGTAGTCAGCAACCCCAAAAGTCAGCAACGCTTAAAGCGAAATGCTAGCCTCTTTGGAAAATTTGCATATGATAAGCAAATCCTATGTATCCAATGCTAATTTTGTACGATCGTCCACGGCAATCGTACAAAATTAGCATAGGATACATAGGATTTGCTTATCATATGTAAATTTTCCAAAGGGGCTAGCATTTCGCTTTAATAAATTATTATAATTATATAAAATACGTGTTTACGGTTTATACGGTTCATCAGCGTTTTTTCTCTACATACTAATGGTTAAACGAATCGTTTTCAATACTGTAATGCCCTAAAGGCTCAAAAATTCCTGACTCTTTTCCTGAGAATAACTAAGTTCTAGGGGTGTAAAGCAATGCGGTTTCCACAGTAATATTTCTGAGATTCCGGACATTCTGTACAAGTAAATAAAGAAAAGGTTTTTCTCGTGAACCTGTCCCTTTAAAAAGGATGAAGCTCGTTAAAGCGAAATGCTAGCCCCTTTGGAAAATTTGCATATGATTAGCAAACCCTATGTATCCTATGCTAATTTTGTACGACCGTCTACGGCAATCGTACAAAATTAGCATAGGGTACATAGGATTTGCTTATCATATGCAAATTTTCCAAGGGGCTAGCATTTCGCTTTAAAAAGGTGGAAATAAAAGTTAAGCGGGATCTCCGTACGGAATGCTGAATTTATATGGTGCTAGAGTGCCATAATTCCATCAAGCCCGCACATAAATCCAGGATTCCTTATTAGGAGAAAGTAGGGGAAATGGCCAGGAGTACATTATTATAATTATTTTTCATAATTATTTTCCTGTATTATAAAGATACATCAACTCTGATATCATTATCTCTTTCTGTACCGCTCAGACTCAGGTAAATGATGCTTTCAATTAGGCACATTATGGAACAGTGTTGAACCTCGTGATATGAAATATACATGCTCAGCAAAATATTGTTTTATATATTAAATCAATTCCTCTGCTCGTTCCGAACTACTTTATCTACGTACACGTGTGGGTCACTTTTCGTTGTCTCTGTGCGCGATCTAGAGTTTTACAGGGAAAATATGAACTTGGAAAACTTGAAGAACAGTAGTGAAAAGTCGCCTTTAAACAAGAAACGAAAATGCAACGTGTCATATTGACAGTCACAAAATCATTGTTCTTTTCGCATATTGGCCAATTTATTGGAGATCGAAATCGAAAAATCGATACGGTTTAGAACAAAACAAGGTGTTTTGACACAAAAGGGTACGCATATATTAAAAAGTGTCAGACCAGATAGACAGAGACAGTGAGAGGTATAGACACACACACAGAGAGAGAGAGAGAGAGAGAGAGAGAGAGAGAGAGAAGCGGTTATAAAAACTAGGGAGAGGTACTCTATGACATGCAGCCAGCTACATCCCCAGATGCAAACAATACGGAATGTTTCATAATTTGTACATCTGCATGAACCAGTGCCAGCCAATCTGGGAAACTAAAAACCCCGATACCTCTACTTAATCGGGACCTGATCGGGCACATACCGTGTTCGCATTTCATCCGAAAAGCGAAAGTAAGGTGTAAATATAGTACAATTCCGTTCTGATTGTAACAGAAACACTCCGGGCAAACCCAAATAAAACACGATGCCTTACTCATCTTATGCCTAGAGAATAATAGTTTCATTTAGCAATTGTGCGAGAAGTTTATAGAAGTTGTGTTGGACTGATTGATGCGGCATGTTCGGAGTCCTTTACTGTTCGGATGAGACAAAGGACTGTTATTCATGTCATTTTGGGGGAGGAGGGACATAGTCAGAGACTGGAGGTTAGAGGGAAGGACTAGAGAGCACGGGGAAGAGAAACAAACGAGACTGGTCAGAAAGTGAGGGAACACGGGAATTGAGGAGATAGTTGACTGAAAACAGAAAGAGACTATGCCTCAGATGGATGGAATAGGAAGGACTGGGCTATGGCACTAGTGGAACTTGGTGAATAAAGAAACAAAATGGCCAGGACTCAGGACTAACCTAAACTGCTAACGAAGGTATAGTGAGATCGACATATACCAAAATCCAGCTAGAGAGCGTAGTTACTTGCTTGGGTACAACTTTCAGTTTGACATAAATATGTACTCATTATTGCAGCCCACCAAGTTCTTATAAAATAAAAGAGGCATTTTAAAGTGACTAAGTACTCGCGGATATTTTGGCTTTTGTGCAATTTGTGTTTTTCTCTTTCATTGACATTGTTTGTGTGTTAAATTGTATTCCTTGAATAAAGAGTTATATATAATTTCGCTCGATAGCTTATTTCTAGTCGACGCGCGTCATAGAAAAAATAAAACAAGTGTCTGACTGCTGCTGATCTAGTATTTGGAAGTAGACTCCTCTCGGATTGAGTGGGTTTTGTGAGGGAGCGAATTGTATTTTACATGAGACTGAGGGACTATGGGTAGAAGGGAGGGAGACAGAGATATGTAGAGAGAGGAGAGTGAGGAAGCTAGACAGAGACGGAGTGAGGGTTACTCGGTAGGAGACAACTAAGAAACAGAGTAACCGGTTGGGCTTACTAGATTCATGAGGATCATTAATTCATGCTACAAAACAGTACCTTTAATCCTGGCTTGAGGTGTATTTAGATATAGAAAAGTAATCCAACTTAAACAGGGGGCAAATGCTTTGTATAAGCCCCGCATTCTTATTGATAGAAGTAACGGCCATGGTTTAGAGGAAGTAGAGCTGTATTAGGCAGTATAAATTACGTGAGCACAAACCTCTTCGTGCAGAAAAAATAAGCCTGGTCACAAAGAATGCCACACCAATTTTTTATAATGCTAGTTTTAAAGTTTGAGCAGAACAACAATGAAAAAACATTGAGATAAGTTACGAGTAACTATATTCAGTCGGCTCTACTAGTGAACATCGTCGGGGTGTCTATGAAGGTCAAGTATGCGGGCTGGCCTGCTGAATGAAAGACTGCCGGCATGCAGGCCTTTTCGACGCCGGAACCCGCCACTCGGCCTAGATTTTCTAACCAATAAGCCTTCATCTTGCCTCCGGTAGCCGATTGGCCTCTAGAACATAGCCGATTAAGAATTGGCATATAATACGGTTTACGTAAGATTACAAATATGTAATTAAAAGGAGCAGTTCCGGCAATTATTTTTGTCACAAGCTTCAGAGTCAGCCTATAATATAGAATATGAAACTAGAAACTGAACTTCAGAAATGTGTCTAGAAGCTGTGAACCCGTGGCGCAGAGTGAGCTAAGCACAACTGCCTGCCAGTTCTATTTGCATTTCATTCAGAAACAAACAAAATCTCGCCTGCACCTGTATCATTTTACGCACTATTTGACGCTGGAGAACACTACTCATTGCCGGGTTTTTCGAAATTTTCGACTTAATTGATATTATCCAAAAGTTCTAATTTGCAAGGAAAACCCTGCGGATTACATATGTTAATTATGAAGTGTTTGCTAGCTAAAGAACTGGAAACCACCACCCTGCGAGGGAATCATGATGGGCCTAGCCCGATTTATTTTTTAAAAATATTGGGTCGGGGTAGGGCATTGGCAAAATACTATAAAGATAAAGTGGTTTTCGCGTATTAATGGCCAGGGGTCAGTATTCAGTAGCAAGTCTGAACAATGACTATAAAAAGGCAATATTGTAACCTAATCCAATAGCCTTCAAGTGTTTATCTAATCTATTGAAGTGTGTCTGTGTGTGCCCTTCTGATGCTATCATTCACCGGGGGCCATGTCCCTTTACAGGCGACCCTTTTGATAAAGTCTTATCAAAGCATAGGCGCCTTATGGAGTGACAAAGGCTCACAACACTCACAACACACATTTGAACATTACGAATTTAAAGGGTCAGACTCACGCGAGAACAATTAAATTTGTTATATTGTGCGCATGAGCTCCGCGATTCCAATTATGAAACCTCACTACCAGAAATTCACAATTAAGTTATTTGGCGAAAACTTCCAGCCGAAACTTACCACAGATGGAGAAAAATGAATTTTGGATATCTATGAAACGGATGCCTTCATATGCGGCTACGGTATGTTCGAGCCGGTTGTTTTTGCCAAATAACTCGCTGAGTTTTACGTTTCATGCAATGCGGCTTACGCTTACGTGTTTATGTTCACATATCTAAGCAGCATAATCAAGGCAAACGACTTACTCGTGATCCTGACCCTTTAAATGATTTAAACGTTTCTTAGACCTTCGAAACAATGAGCATAACACTGATAAAATCTCAACTAGCTGTTCAAAGCGAAATACCGGCCGGTTTTTGAAACGCATTCCATACACCTGCTTTCTTATCTTATGCAGTATTATGCAAATGAGCAAAAATTAGAATAAAAACTAGACCACAATTAGACCCCACGTTGCATAAATGCATAGGAATGCAAGTACTTGGGATGCGTTTCAAAAACCGGCCGGTATTTTGCTTTAACTTTGTATTCTGATGAATGAACTGCATTTTCCCATTCTCAAAGAAAAACTATGGTATGTAGAACACTATTTCGTTCGGTGCACTTGAGTAGCAGAATATCGAACTTTCCGGGCACAATGTACATGTACTGTACTACGCGTTCATTGGTCCATACGGTAGATACTAATTTACATGCAAAATACCATAATATTTTGGGAAATGATGAAAAATAGTAATCTCAAGTGCTAATCTGAAAATCCTATACGCTCCTAAATGCGGCTTAAGTTGGCCAAGTTTTTTCTGTAATGGAAGATTACAAGAAAACCCCCCATATTACGTCACAAATCCCTGTTTCATCATTAATGATCAATGCGTAGAAAAAACACGTGTTTCCGTTATTATAAAGGTTTGTCAGCTAAAGATTAATCCGCTGATTGTGAGACGTCACAGAAAAGGTAGTACTTGCTTCTCTATAGAAGTTACTATGAAATCCAAGGGACATTTTTTTGTACATTTAAGTGATTTTATAGCGACCCTTCGAATAATGTACCCCTTAAAGATCTTATTGTTAGCTAAGACTAATTAAAGGGATTAAATAAACAACAAATAATTTTCTAATGAGGTGCAAATTGTATTAGTACTATAGTATTAAGGTTTTTGGAGCACACTTTGTGCTTCAAGCATTCGTGCATACAACACAAACAATAATACATAGAGAAAAGGGTAAAATTCGAAAATGTGGTCTAAATATGAACCCTCCCTAAATGTGTTCTTTCTCTAGGTTTGTCGATCTCCGCTTAGAAACGCACCCGGGTTACCCGGGAAACAGATAATTGTCCACCTTCCGCACTCACACCTAGCTATGCGTATGCAGTACATTATGTCTACAGACGTTATGTTTGGATATACATATGCTAGTGCTTAAAGGCACAGGCCCACGTAAAAGAAATTTTCCCCAATTTTTCCCAGCCTGCTCAAACGTGGTAGTGAAAACCGTTTTGCTTACTATGCAAAATTGGGGAAGAAACTCGCGAAAGAAGATCCTCAGAAAACCGCAGTTTGAGTTTGAAAATGCGTTTCTGAGCCTAAACTACAAAGTGTTGCATAGTAAAGTGTATCTTGCTATTGATTTAACTAGTGCTAACATATTTGTTTTGGTTTGCAACCCGGTGCAAGCCCAGAAACCCGGTTTTGGCTATTTTTGGGTGCTGAGTACGGTAACTAGATGTGGATCTTCTTGCGCGAATATCTTCCCCAATTTTGCACATTATGCAAAACGGTTTTCGCAGCCGCGTTTGTGTAATCTGGGAGAGTTATCACAGAAAAAATAAAGGATCCTTTTTATACGTGGGCCTGCGCCTTTAGCACTAGCGCTTTCCAATTAAATAAACCTCATTAGTTTAACTTCAGTTCTAGATTTTACATAGATAATAAGGAACTACTCACCACGTATTTTCGTGTTACCAGCGCAGAATATGCGTGGATTTGAGGCGGGCAATAGTACGGCAGCGAGGGTGTCGGAGGGCACGCGGGCCAGGGTGCGGGTGCCGGAGCCAGAGCCCGGGTGCGGTCATGCTTTGTGACCGGTCTGACCACACAGTGTCCCCCCGAACTGAAGCATGGCAAATGGTAGAGGGGGCGGAGCCTGTGCCTACGGGACATCTGCTCAAAGGAACTCTATTTAATATGTGAATTTACTGTATGCTAATTGGGATACGATACGATGTTTAGGAAGATCATAGCACTGAGATATACAGGATTTCGAAAGTTAAGTAAGCAGTCAAATTACATTTGGTTACCAGAAACCCTGATTAGGCATGAATGACTACAGTGGTGTCCGCTGGATTTGGTATCTGCAACATGTACGCTCTTTTGTAAAGAACATTTTTTTTGGTTTATAATAGACGAACAAGCACAACTATGAAGTATAGTATGCCTGCGGAATACACCACCTCGTTGTGTTGAATTTTTATCCGATGTGGGCGAAACAAACTGTAACAATAACTGCTTGCTGATACAGAATTTGAAGGCACAGTAGCACACATTTAATAAAGCTTCGGTTGGTGGATTTGTCGAATACGTCAGAACAATGGAGAATCAGGCATTGCGCATTGTACTGACGCAGTCATCTAAATTCCAACGCGGCAAACTGCAAATAAACTGCAAATATCGACCGGGCGTTCAGAGAAATTAATATGGAATTGGGAATCTGCCAATAGAGTTTTGCCTGCCAATCTGACGCCCACAAACCCATTGCGCAAGCTGTATTGTCAAATATAGTATTAAGCTAAATATAAGCATTACGTATTTCTGGCTATTTACAGTCTCATAAGTCATAAGTTTATGAAATAATTCAGCATATTTGGTGGGAGATTTGCCTGAAAAGCTTCTCAATTCAGATAACACGCAGAGAGACAAGCTGCTCACTAACAGGATTTGCATAATCAGAAAACGAAATACTAACAACGTCTTACTGTATCACAAGTTTCAACATGGGCACGTCAGCCCCAAATACGGAATCATGCATATGATGTACTAAAAATACTGTACTGATACCGTACTGTAGTGATAGAAGCATGCGTAGTTATGCTAATTTGCTTGTATTTTTATTCTAATTTATGTTCATTTGCATATGCTGCACACGAATGCTGGTGTCCACGATGCGTTTCAAAAACCGACCAGAATTTCGCTTTAAACGTCAATGTCGAGTAAGTAATCCGTCCGTTGATGTTCACCAAATTTTCACTCACTTTACTTTTACGGTTATCACTGGAATAATAATGGTAATATGCAGATTAGTGACCGGTTTTGTACCAGAGAACCAGGTGATTGTACCGGTCCAAAATAGAGGACAACATGGCATTAGCATGCACAAAATCTATGGAATCCATGTTCATAATCCCCAAGCGGCAGTGAAATGCTCAACACAGAGAACAAGAGAAAGAGAGAGAGAAAGAGGAGGGAGAGAGCGAGAGAGCGAGAGCGAAGAGAGAGGGGGAGAGAGAGAGAGAATGGGAGCGAAGAGAGAGAGAGAGAGAGATTTCTGCATTTGCATTAAAGGTCTCATAGAGAACACCAGTTGATAAATTTTTTATTTACCTGCGCCTGACCATGAGTGACCAGCCTTTCCTAAAAGTAACGTGCTATCGCACAAAAGTTGATATACTTGCTTGCGCTTTGAATTACGCAAAAGTCCGTAATTTTGGTGTGATGTTTGAAGGTTGACATTGTGCCTTGCATAAGTGAATCTCCCCAAGAGAGGTCCCCTTGAGTGGACCATTCCGGCCACAGGTTAATATATGCAAATTGTCTCTTTTGAAACCTGAACTGCCATTATTTCAGTTGAAAAGGAGGTCGTTAAGAATTTGGGCCAGTTCCCTGTTCTGAATGTACTCTATTTGGGTTGTCGGGGCAACGTGCACCTGCCCGCACTTTGGGACCTTGTCCTAGATAGTTTAGAGCGTATTACGGTACTAATTGTCGCAAGTGTCGGCCACCAGACATGCAATATGTAGGGGCTTTGAAGTTCCTATGAATATTTAGGAGGAACATGGCTTAGTTCTGAAACCATTAAAATAACTTTATTCTAGCTTCGTCAGTGTGCATAGTAGGAATCGTACAGTTCTCTCTCTGGATAGCAATGGCCCATTCTATTCGCGGTCAAAATCCATTCTGCATCACAATGGAGCTGCGTTGATTATTGTCATACAATAGGTGATCGAGCCTTATTCCATACAACCGTAAAAGGGAGACAGAGAGGGGAGAGAGAGAGAGAGAGAGAAGAAAGAGAGAGAGAAGTAGGACAGAGGGAGAAGAGAAGTATGTGTGAAAGAGATTTCCGATTAGCTGTAATATTCGAGAGAACTAACGCAGCTCATTGTTACTCGTATTATAAACTGAAATGTCGGGGAATTGTTGTTATTGTTATGTGTGCGCTCAGCGACCTGAGCGCCATACATAGACTGCACATTTCAGGTAACCCCTATTTTAGATGATTCTATCTGATTCTCCGTGTCAAATATGGTTGGATGCAATTTTTTCCCATTTTCAGGCGCAACATTCACGCAGTTACCAGCAATTCACCTTGGCCAATCATACCCAACAATCTATCGCAGTTGTCACGCCCCTCCGCGCGCATTATTTTTATTACATTACAGTATATTCCCGCCAGGGTGGTCCTGAATACGAAATTTTTACATTCTAAGGGAAACTTTTTTCCCACCGCGTACAATATTCAAAGGGTGTGTTTATGGGCGGCAGTGCCCTCTCGTGCTCCCTTGTACTAACCAATATATTCCCAGTTTTATCCAATACAATACATGTTCATATTCACGAGTTCACACGCTTTATTGCTCTCCCGCGGCACAAACCATTCCATGTACGATTTGTGCGGGAATTCGAAATTTTTGAACAACGAGAGTGGAACGAATAAAAGACATTGCTAATATTGTTGTGTAGATATTCTTTATTTGGGTGCATGACATTTATAAAGGAAATCAAAGTGTCCTCCTCGAAAATAGAAGAGGGTAGAAACTGCACCACAGTGAACAACGATCGTCGAGATAGAAATAGAAGAACAACTTATACGAAGTAAGGAAAGTATAAGAAGTGTTGTTTATCTTTACATGGCGAAAGGTTTAAGTTACAAACGTGAACTTAAAATCATACAGGATTTGTTTGTTATTTCATCAGTAATGTGTTTGCCCTCTTTATGGGGAGTCACGGTCATGTAAAAGCTGCGCAAACAGCAATTCCCAAAGCACAATGGGAGCGTTACAAACATACAAACTATGGCATTTATATGAATGAGTATTCGTCATCTAGAGTTCATCATCTATTTAGCAATACTGTTTCAGAACGGTCATGGCGATTTCATCGGAAAAAGCTTTCCTGAATTTTCTTATGCCAAACACCATGACGAGATCAGAAGCGAATGGAAAAAAATGAAATCACAGTGTTTTCAGAGAGTCGCTTCTAATTGGTGTCCCCATTAGTTACGATCAGGTAATTACGTTCCCCTGTGTAGACTCGTGGAACGAACCGGAATACTGCGAAGAAGCTTTTTTTCTTTCCGTGAGCATAAGTTGATTTCTCAATGATGATATCTAAATGCGTCCTCACTCCTCACGATGATGATCAAACCGTACCGAGTCGCAATTCTGTCGTATGTGAGGATTTCCGCCTGTCAAGAAAAACCATCTCGCCAAGACCTAGAACCTAGAAGTGCAATTCTGGTCTACCAAATAAAAGAAAAAAATTAGTGAAGTGAAGGTGTACTTTGTACTGTCTGCCTGCCTAATTAGAATAAATAAAGCGTTCGCTGCAGATGCAGAGTAACGGTTCTCTCACTGCTACGCAATTTTTATAAGTCGTTCATAACCGACCGGGGTCGGAGTAGGAAAAAGTCTTCATGGAATAAATCTCGCTACAGTACTTATTACCAAAATGTTGTAGTGTTCAGTGTTCAGTTGGCATCTCGTCACAGAACGCCATCCGACAATGTACTACAAAACCAAGAATAATCCTTTTTATTCAATGAATAGAAAACATCCCCTATTCAGCACCTAAACTTAATTGTTTATTTAGATTTACAACCACGGTTTCAATCTATTTCGGGGTGTTTTACTAGGGCCAGGGCCAGGGCCAAGAAGTCGAGGATCATCTAAATCAATATCTATCAACCCGCTCAAAGTTTCAGTGACTGAGTATTCCGAACTAGTAGACTTTGCTTTCGCTTTATATGAATAAGCTAATTGCTTGGGGACTTTTTTCATGAAGAAGGGCATTTTGAGAAGTTCGGCTGCCGATGCGCGTTTTGTTTGACATAACCGTAAGTGGGCCCTCAGCACTTGTTGAAAGTCGTCCGAAGCTCCAGGAACTAAATTATAACGGATTTTCGCTGGGTTTGATTGGATTTGCCTAATTCAATTACTGAAGAGCTTACGCGTTATACAGTGCAAAGCAAAGCCTTAGTCATGCTTTTTTATTCCTTTTCAACTTTTTGCGCGGCATGAGCCACTAACATCATTAGTCCACCAAATCTCCTCCCTAATTGTAAGCAAGATAATGAGCAAGTATTCCCTACCAATTGTTCCCCAATTGGTAACTTCCGCTCGTTCGTCGAAGGCAACCTGAACAGAAGTGAGTAGTGTAACGTAATGAGACAAATCAAAACGACTACTTTATGAAATGTAACCTTCTGGTGGTTAGACGTGAAGCGTTCTGCACAATTTTTTACTTCTCGTGCTAAATTCGAAGTATCGTCTTCGTTTGTTTTACTTGGGCGTTATTCGATTTTCTTTTGATCTCATACTTACACAATGTAAAGTATAAGGTGTGGAATAGTATAAGATAAACGAGAGAAAGAAGAGAGAGAGAAAGAGAGAGAGAGACAGATAGAGAGAGAAGAGCCATACCCTTTGACTAGCGGCCAGTTGTGTCCACGAGGGCCAAGTTTTCGGCGATGGAGTGCCCAGAATCTCGAAGATCTTCGCTATTTGATCAATGTCATTTCGACCCTGAATCCATTGGATTACTATATATCAAAAAATCCTATTTAGTGTATAAACTAACATTTTATGCGTTACTGTAACGTCAAGGGTCAAGAGTTTACAACGAAAAAGCAGCGACGAGCGGCTTCTGACTGATGCGACATGCCCTGCGTCTGTGAAAACCAAACGGAGAGCTATCGCTGGCATCTCTAAGCTTCACCATATTAGCTACATTTGCGTTACATTCGCAAGCGGTTGAAAGGAAAGGTACGCAGCGTAAGTAATATATGATAGTTTAGAACAAGGCTGAAACCTACAGCAAAAATTACGTGTCGTGTCCACAACTCTCCAAGTATGCATCCGGCCGCCCAAATATCAACTGATTGGTTATAACTCCGAGAGCCGAATAACAGTTCAGGAGCCCGGTACCATCGAGTTGCTACCTGAGTGTCATAACTTATTAATTGTAACAATTGTCTTTAGTGGTCCGATAAGAACACTGATAGACGAACTGGGCTGGATAAGCACCACACACAAGTACAAGGAACCCTAAAATAATGCCGCAGAGGTGAAATTCCCGTTTAGAAAAGGCTCTAAGAAGTGTGAATTAGTTTCCTAAACTAACACTCTGATATTGCATATTGATCACCTCCTCCTCGTATTCCCTCTCGGCATCCTCAGCCACATAGATGCATGCCTGACCAAAATCCGCTATTTTTATCACATTTGAAGGGGAGACGAGAATATTTTCGGGTTTTATATCCTAAAAACAGTTTTATATTTATATAGTAATATATGTGAATCAATGTATTAGGAACATTAGGAACTGCCCATTACTCACTCAAAGCAGTAATTAGATTTTAGTTTAAGCCCACCAATAGTTTGCAATATCCCATCTTTCATCGATATGATATGGTGAACAGCTCAAATTTTCCTTTCTATATACTAGCAATCAAACGAAACCAACAATTGCCAAGGTCACTATAATTACCCGATGCATTATTCCTATCCTATGCAAATACCGTAGTCCAATTAGGAGTTGACGGTGAATGTATCGAATTATCACCTCGGTGCGTGGTCGATCGTCGTCGACAATTATGTTCTAGAAAAGACATAAATCACATAAAATCATGTAAGATGATATGAACTCTCATTATGATAAACGTAAATCCAATAATACAACATCCGATTCGAGTTTATCTCGCTAAACAAAAGTGTTGACTGTATTATTTTGTTGTCCATATCGTATTCCCTATTCGAACGTTCTTGAAATAATTTGCTTACTTTCAAGTTATTCTCCACGTACTCCATAACCATGGTTAGCGTGTCGATACTGCAGAAAATATCCAACAAGTGGATTATCTGAAATGTGTTCTCGAATAATATAGTTAAACGTTTTGAGGGACCAGTCCTGGTAACTTTCATCGATACAATTTACGATAATGAGCTAAGAATAAGAAGCCGACCGACGGTTTCTCCAATAAAATGAAGAATTGCAACGTTTCTAACCGTTCTAGCGGTGCTATAAAACCGAGACTAAAGAAACATCGCTCACATTCTTATGATGTGTACTTCGAAGTGCTGAAAATTCGCGCATAATGTCCAGCTTCTTTCGGGAACGTAAATTCACTTTCTTGAGCGCTACGATTTCCGAATTCTGCAAAGATAAATATACTATTTACGAGGAAATGATATATAGATGGATGCTACTGTCATTCTTGTTGCCTAACTATTGTAGACGCTCATGTGAAGTCAATATGTTATGCTTTTCTAAAGTTTTTTTGTAAACATTACCTTTTTATTCCTCGCTTTCAGTACAACTCCATAGGAACCTTGTCCAATCCGATTCAATATAGTATAGTTGTCCATGAATATCTCATTGTAATAAGAAGAAAACTGTGAAAGTCATGACCAACCTGGGCCTGGTCAGAAACGGCGTAAATCAACTGAAATTTATGTTATATCTTTACGATTAATAAATGCAACGCAAAAGTGAACAAACGCATTGCTTTAGTTATGATTGAGCATTATCTCAGGTCGCGTCAAATACACGCAGAAAGTAGCGAAGCCGAAACCTGCTGGTTAACTTGCCGGGCAAGGGTTCGTGCATAGGAAAAGATTAATACATGAACGGGCGGAATTCTGATATTTGCTGCGGGTTTGCAGTTGCCAAGGCAACGTATGCAACTATGAACTGCAATCAAACTATGAGATGTCCCAGCTACCGTAGTTGTGATGCATAGTGTGACACAATCAATTTTTTACTAGGGACGTTTTGGCAATATTGCCCGCGCTACGCGGGTGCGCCGCGCAGGCAATTTTGCCTTTTCCGCAACTACGAGTTGCAATACCGTACATGAAGCCATACACCAGGCGACCAGCTTGGGAGGGTATAAAACGCGGTCCGCGGTCCTGCGGTCTGCGGTCCGCGGTCCGCGGTCTGCGGTCCGCGGTCCATCAGCCTGCGTCGCGGTTGAAACTGAATTTTTACATGTAAACCGCAACGCGCATGAATAAGTATTAATTTTGCAATAGTTTTGCATCATGCGATTCTTTTCTCCGAGGACAGGTCTAAATTAACCCAAATTTGTGTACGTTGCCAACTTATCGAAACGCGAGACTCCTAAGAACGAACTGAAAAGCCTTTTGGAAATATTGAAATTTTCCTTTTCTGTATTTGTTGACGCAATGTATTTTTGTGCAACATGCTAAAATGATGACTTGAGGTGGGATCGGACTACGGCATTCCCCATATGTGCATTCTCCGCTGAAAAGTTGCCATTCCTATTGCCGAAAAGTTGCTATTCCAAGCCGAAACGTAGAAAAGTTATGTCGGGGCTGTTTGTCTTGCCGCAAAACTGAGCTCCCTCTCTCCCTCTGTACTCGAAAGGCGACTTGAGATATTCTAATTTTCGTTGCGTTCAATCAGAACGTCAAACTTTTTTGTTAGTGCAAAAGAGTGCCAGGGCTCCTTATTGTTAGAATCTTCTCATGTAAAAGAACAAGGTGTCTTCATTCGTAAAGATTTTCATCTACGTTGCAGTCTTTCATAAGTATACCCTATTTTCGTGCGTGCTGCGGTGTATCTTACATGACAATTGGGAAACTTAGCGTGTGGAAGAAACATTCTATGATGGAAAGCCGCCTCAGGCGGCGTTATCCGCTTGGTAAGATATAAAGGAGAAGACTTTGTCACGGATTTTGTTTGTTTGTGTATCACAAAGAAAGCCTTCATAACGTTTCGACAACTCAAAATCCAAATGGAACATACAAAATCTTTGCCCCGGGCCGGGTTCGAGCCCGCCAAGCAGCACATCCCTTCCAAAGTAACAGTCGAGCGCTCTACCTGTTAAGCTGTGTCAGCTTATGATACGAGTATCTCTCTACTAAGGGCACTTTCAAACTTTCGACAGCAAATTTGCGTGGTGCAATTAGTGCCATCGAGAATCCAGAATCACATAATTATTCGTTTCCATAATCAGCATTGGTATGGAGTATGGGTAAGTGCCACGGGTTTTACAGAAAAGGAGAAAGAGAGAAAAAGAGAGAGAGGCGAGAGAGAGAGAGAATATACAGACGATAGAGAGGCGAGAGAGGGAAGAGAGGAGAAAATAAAGAAAGAAAGAAAGAAAGATAGGGAGAGAAATGAATTTGCAGAGTGTGAAGTTGAGAGGGAGCGGAAGTGGAGTAAGAGTCACATATTTCACAGGAAAAAAACAGAAAGAGAGAGAGAGAGAGAGAGAGAGAGAGAGAGAGAGAAGGGAAGAGAGATATTCCGGTTCTCCACACAAGTTTACACATGGGAACGTCATTGTGTAGATATAGCCATTAGATTCGGTTATAATAGCCCGAATCTCCTCAATTTTTTTGCATAGTATGGCAGAAGCTGCGTGTATGCATCTTTTTGTAGGGAAATTGAACTATTTCGCTAGCGTTATAACCGAGAATCTTAAACTTGCATGCAGTTTGATTAACTTGTGCCTTTAAAGACTACTGTATATGGAGTGTCTGCACATTATAATTGCAGTGTCGAATTGCTATATCTGTACAGTACAATGAGTTGCCATGTGTAAACTCGTATGGAGAACTGGAATATTATGGGAAACTAGCAAAATTTTGTTTTTTTTTCTCTCGTGAGCCTGACCCTTTAACCAAACGGCCTTGTGTAAGAATTTCCCGTACAGAGAAGAAAAATTGGAGTCTATGAATGTCTGGCACGGTCTTCCATTTTTCGGCGTGTAAGCCGCGTGGTTTAAATGAAAACCATTTGGCGACCTGCTGCAGACGGTTTTCTGTGGTCTGGGCAATTAATACAGTTTTCCTGGGCATTAGTCATTATATTATTATTAATCGTTATACGTGAATTGGAAAAAAATACAAACTACAGTAATATGTAAGTTGGGGCGTGACTGTGGTAACGAACGCATGGGCGGTTTTTTATAGCACGGTGCCATTTGCAAAGTGGACCGCGGGCCGCGGACCGCAGACCGCAGGGTCCGCGGTCCACTTTGCAAATGGCACCGTGCTATAAAAAACCGCCCATGCGTTCGTTACCACAGTCACGCCCCAACTTACATATTACTGTAGTTTGTATTTTTTAATAATAATATAATGACTAATGCCCAGGAAAACTGTATTAATTGCGCAGACCACAGAAAACCGTCTGCGGCCGGTCACCAAATGGTTTTCACTGAAAAACCATTCGGTGAGCTGTCACTGGCCAAATGGTGACCAGGTAATGACGGGTTTCTAGAAAATTTGTTGGACAGGTCTTCAAGTGGGCACCAAATGTTTTAGTTCCATGAAAAGTGGCGTTGGCTTAGAGGCTCACGTAAGAAAAATTTCCCCAATTTTCCTGAGAGAAAACTGGCGGGATTACTCAAGCATGACTGTGAAAACCGTCATTCATAGTATGCAGGATGAGTTATTAGGAAATGAAGATCACAGCTAGACAACCGCGTATTCAGACCCAAAAAGTACTGTAATTTGGTAGTGGGTAAAAAGTACTGTAACTTGGTAATTGAGCACTGTAGAAATAACTAGCGGCGTCTAATCGCTTGCCTATTTAATCGAGTGTATTTTGATATAGAGGATACCCAGCATAGCTATATCCATATGTATAATTATAACCCCTGGACAACGCACACACGAAACTAATGTTAGTAGCAGCATGTGCAAGTGTAAACAACATAATTTAGGGTCAGGTCAGGGAAACATCTCTAAAATGTAGAGAACGACACTCCGACTCATCGGTATGTCAACCTGAGTACTCAGAGTCATCGGTGAGCCGCGCGCAAAAAAAAGTGTGTACGCGGCAGGAAAGAAGTGTACGCCGCACTTTCTCTATTGTGTGTCAATGCCACATGGCGCACCAGCCGCGCCACTGAGGTGCACATCTTACATACCGCGTACCTGTCGCGCATCCCCTAAGAGACACTCCACATGTGTGTCAACCGGAAATTGAACCTGTGCGCCCTCCTGTCCATGCATTTACTAAGGATACTCGGGTATTGCGCGGCGATACCCTGGCGCGAATATTTCATGCGGCGAATGATGAGCGTCTGTACGAGAATACTAAAATTGATGCAGAAGCAGGCAGGTAAAAGTATGCGCGGCCACTCGCCACATATTCGCCAGGTTTTAACGAAAGGGTGCTCAGTGCACTGTCGGGAACTTCGTGATAGTCTGGCGAATACTAAGTCTCGACTCTCGGCTGATTTTTTCGCCGCGCGCTGTAAAAGATTCTCGTTGTTAGATGGTGCGCCGCGCCCCATCTAACAACGAGAATGGCGTGAGCGCGGAGATGGCGCTGCGGGAGGATTTTAGTAGGGTGGAATGCGCACTTCACAGTAACGTCTCTCGAAATGTCTTCTGTACAAGAAAATTTATCAGAACTTTCACCCGGACCTGGTCCTATCTATGTACCTGAGTGTGGTAAACTCTCTAGTTTGCGCCTACTTCTGGCTCAAACTATGAGAAACTATTTTTTGTTATAAGTATAAAGATTTTATAGTCACATATTGACTCGTAGTCTCAATGTTTACATCACCACACGAGTAACAACTGTCACTAGCTTTGTGTTGTGTCATTCTTGTGTGCGCTACGGATAAAAGATGTGGACATGTGGATAAAAGATGTGGACATGTGTAATGATTTTATATAAAATACACATTATATTCAACAGATGGGCGAGCCCTCGTATTATTACAATACGTAGTATATTTCTGCAGAAGTAAACAAACAACGTTCATTATTCCTGCCCTTTCTTTCTTTCTAATTGTACACTGGGGAAACTTCGCGTGGTGCACCTACCGCCTACCGGGCACCCTAGAGTGCGCCGCTCCGCTGTGGCGAACCCCTTCTTTGCGCCCCGGCGTCGCCAAGCCTCACGTTGCAATTCTCTCTCTCTCTCTCTCTCTCTCTTATCTCTCTAAGGATCGTCTTGCTCCTGTAAGATCGGTATTCTCTCTCTCTCACTCACTCTCTCTCATTCATTTTCTGTTTCATCTTCTTGTATGTACATGCACTCTTCCTGTTCTAAAAAAAACGAATAATTATGTGATTCTGGATTTTCGATGGCACTAATTGCACCACACAAATTGCACCACGCAATTTGTTGTTGAAAGTTTGAAAGTCCCTTAGCAGAGAGATACTCGTATCATAAGCTGACACAGCTTAACAGGTAGAGCGCTCGTCTGTTACTTGAGAAGGGATGTGTTGCTTGGCGGGCTCGAACCCGGCCCGGGGCAAAGATTTTGTATGTTCCATTTGGATTTTGAGTTATCGAAACGTTATGAAGGCTTTCTTTGTGATACACAAACAAACAAAATCCGTGACAAAGTCTTCTTCTTTATATCTTACCAGGCGGAAAACGCCGCCTGAGGCGGCTTTCCATCACATAATGATTTCTTCCACACACTAAGTTTCCTGATTGTCATGTAAGATTGAGAATACACCGCAGCACGCACGAAAATAGGGTATACTTATGAAAGACTGCAACGTAGATGAAAATCTTTACGAATGAAGATTTTACATTAGAATATTCTAACAATAAGGAGGCCAGGCACTCTTTTACGCTAGCAAAAAAAGTTTGACGTTCTGATTGAACGCAACGAAAATTAGAATATCTCAAGTCGCCTTTCGAGTGTAGAGGGAGAGAGGGAGCTCAGTTTTGCGGCAAGACAAATAGCCCCGACAAAACTTTTCTACGTTTCGGCTTGGAATAGCAACTTTTCGGCAATAGGAATGGCAACTTTTCAGCGGAGAAATATGGGGAATGCCGTAGTCCGATCCCACCTCAAGTCATAATTTTATCCTGTTGCACCCAAATACATTGCGTCAACAAATACAGAAAAGGAAAATTTCAATATTTCCAAAAGGCTTTTCAGTTCGTTCTTAGGAGTCTCGCGTTTCGATAAGTTGGCAAAGTACACAAATTTGGGGTAATTTAGACCTGTCCTCGGAGAAAAGAATCGCATGATGCAAAACTATTGCAAAATTAATACTTACTCATGCGCGTTGCGGTTTACATGTAAAAATTCAGTTTCAACCGCGACGCAGGTCGATGGACCGCGGACCGCGGACCGCAGACCGCAGGACCGCGGATACCCTCCCGACCAGCTTAGGTCATACTCTGTGATATAATGGTTTTTGAATTATGGGTTGAGTACAATCGACTGTACGATGACCGACTCTATTGCAGTTTAGGCATGGTCTGTATGCTGCAATTTCTCTATAATGGTACGCTTTCGCCTTTTCTGTTTCATCTATACCTCTTACTTTCTTGTGCAATATCGTGAACAGTTGATCAGTAGTCCACTCAATTCCTGATTCCTGCTCTTCTTGATTTACCCTTTCCATCAGTTTCCACGGAAACTTCTTTTTGATCTCTGTGCGAAACGCGATACTATCCGTATTCTCGTACTTCTTGATACGTGTGTACAATGCTTTAATCATGAAAAGTGTGTTTTTTAGTTGTGTTGCATCGTACTCTGCCGGTACAATTGACACGATTTTTGCATATATAGCACGTTTTTTGGCTACACTGTTACCGTATTGCTCATGGAGTAGTTGAATCGCATCTTGGTACGACTCCGTCGTTGTTGGTAATTGGTTGAGACATGCTAATACGTCTCCTGTGCAACTCTTTTTCAAAATACTAAATTTCACTATTTCTTCACACGGCTGATCGTGGACCATTGTTTTGTATAACTCCCAGAACGAGTCGAAATTTTCAGCTGTGCCATCAAAAGGTGGAATCGACATTTCAACTAATTGCTTATTCAATTGCCAGTTACAGTTCGTGATCCGGTTTCTTTCTCTATGGTTTTTTGAATTCTTTTGGTAGATTGAATGGCCAGTTCTGGAGTCTTCGGACACTATGTCTGGTTTTAACTTTGTTTTTTCAGATTTGCCTCTCTTGGGTACCATTTTCAGTGACTCACTTTGTGCGGTTTTTTGTGTATGTACCTGCCTATGCGTGGACATTGAACTCAATAATTTACTCGCACATGATCTGATATCTAGTTCATCAGTCGCAACTTGTGTGCCGCTTTCACAATCAGCTTCCGTTCTCACTTTATCTAATGCTTCCTGTACTTCTGTTCTGCTTACTGCTAGAACATCCTGCATTTCATCAAAACCTTTGTCATCCATGTGTTTCTTAATAATATCTTTCTCCTTTTTATTACATCTCTGAAACTCATCACAAACATCTGCGCACTTCACAAATTTTTTGTCAATTGCCGTAACTTTCTCGTGCAAATTATTTAATATAGCTCCTTTATTGGCATCTGTCAAAAGTTTTGGATTGGTTGCATTAATCAAGTTCAGATCTCCTCTGACATTTGTAATGAGGTCTGACACTTCATTACAAATTCTTGTGATCTTTCTCTTTAAGTTACTCACTTCTTTTGATTCAACCATTTTGAGGTTCGGTGAGTTGGAAACAATTTCAGCGATTAATTTGAAAATTCGACTTTAATGCAAAAAATCGTGGACAAAAAATGTCCAAATAAAACTTAAAAGAACACAAAAGTGTTCAAATTGATAATAGGAAAAATGAAAATAATATAAATTGGTTGCACGTGGGCAATTGTAGGCCGGAGCCAATCGTCGGCCGAAGCCAGTGCAGTCCGATTTCCAAGGGCGTAACCTGCCAACCGAGCTGGCAACCGCAGGCACCCGAAGGTACAAGCAGTCAGGAAGAGACCGAGGGTTTGAGCAGTAAGGGAAGTACACCAAGGTGTACTGGGGGAAAGGACGCGCCCGAGGTATACGTTACCAACGGACGGTGCACCACTTGTAAACACCTGCTCGTGCTCACAACCGATAACACAGACAAATATGTAGAACGCAGTAATAGGTCGCCGAAGCGGAATCTTTATTGATCAGAGAGATGGCTTGGATTACTTTATCTCGGCTCTTCCTGACGCTTCGTGGGTCTGTGCTCTTCCTCCGGCTTATACCAATGCTCGGGGATTATAACGGCAACAGACGCAGGCGAACAGGTTATGGCACGAGAAGTTGGAATCCTTCCAAACAACTCAGTCACAGTAGTGCCAATCCTTCACATAGATGATCCCAGATGCAACAAGTAGCCACGTCGACAGCAGCAACATAAATGAACCAATATTAGTACAAGAAAGACACAGTAGCAATTGGCCGAGGCCCATCTTTATTAAGAATAGAAACAAGTGGGTCGAAATCCTCTTTATACGCGCCGGAGGGGCTTCATTGCATCTCTTCTCCGACTCGGCCTTCCAGTAGGCCTGAGGTTCCTTGGACACAGCACTCTTCTTTCTTCTGTAGATGGTCCAGCACAACACACGTCCTTGCTCGCTCCACACCAGGTCCATCAGCACCACACGTCCACGTCCGCATCCGGCTACATGTCGATCTTGGGATAAACGTATTATGTGTCACTCATATAAGTATCCAAGTTAGCATGCTAATTCGGGCTGCAAACCCATTCTATCCGACATCCAGCCCATTCTAATTCGTACTGCATAATCCACATCTCCTACAGACATGCGTTTCACGAAAGTTGAGCGCTAGTCTCAAACTCCGGAAAGAGACGGTTTCTTCATATACATTCTTCATTTTTCGAGTCTGCCACTAACTCGCGGGGATGTCAACAGTGTGCCACACACTTCCCCGGACAAAGAGAGAATATATGAATAACATGAATAGTAGGATTAATGTAGCTATCAGAATATAGAACAGAAATAGATTAACTTTCCTGAATGTGTGTGATTTCCTGAGAATGTAGTGAGTAGGTCTTCGATGGCTGTCCGCTATGCCACTTCGCCGGCACAGTCCATCTTCGGTTCCAAGCCCAAGCGGTCGCCACTTGTAAAGGAGTGCCAATCCTTCACAAAGATGATCCCAGATGCAACAAGTAGCCACGTCGACAGCAGCAACATAAATGAACCAATATTAGTACAAGAAAGACACAGTAGCAATTGGCCGAGGCCCATCTTTATTAAGAATAGAAACAAGTGGGTCGAAATCCTCTTTATACGCGCCGGAGGGGCTTCATTGCATCTCTTCTCCGACTCGGCCTTCCAGTAGGCCTGAGGTTCCTTGGACACAGCACTCTTCTTTCTTCTGTAGATGGTCCAGCACAACACCACACGTCCTTGCTCGCTCCACACCAGGTCCATCAGCACCACACGTCCACGTCCGCATCCGGCTACATGTCGATCTTGGGATAAACGTATTATGTGTCACTCATATAAGTATCCAAGTTAGCATGCTAATTCGGGCTGCAAACCCATTCTATCCGACATCCAGCCCATTCTAATTCGTACTGCATAATCCACATCTCCTACAGACATGCGTTTCACGAAAGTTGAGCGCTAGTCTCAACACGCGCAGAGAAAAGTTGCATGCACAGTGCACATTTTGTTTCGATCAGAAATCAGGAATGGTTTCCGTCCTTTCTGTTTTCTAAATGTTAAGCACTATATTTTATCAACATAGTTTAAGAATAAGAAAAAGAATGCGGTAGTACTAACAGTGAATGTGTCCTCCTTAGGCGATTTGGCTTGATTTAGCGTTTAAGACTGTTTCAACGTTTGACCGTTTGATTATGTAACTGTTTAATCGTTTAATTAGTTGTTATTTTAGGATATGCTCCGAGCGAGGGTCATCATCGGTTCATCAGATGTTGCAAGACGATGCTTCTCATTAACAACGTCTAGTTCTTGCAAGCCCGGCACTGCAGCAGTAAATTTTTAGCATTGTGATTTGCTAGTGTCCGCTCCACATTTCAAATATGAACGAAAGTTTCGTTTCGTTCACTTAGCTACGTAAATATAAACTTGTGATTCTTATGTAATTACCTTAAGCCAACTGACGCTGTATCTAAACGTCTGCATCGTGCTCCCGACCAACACGATATAACGTGAGTTTTACCAATTTATGATTGCGTGTAGCCGATGTTCATGCTCATTAATTTCGTTGACCTAACAATAATAACTAACCACAATGACCTAAAACTTATCAGCACCATGGACCTTATCGAAGAGCGCATCCGTAATCGTGCCGAGTCCAGGGAAGTCACTTTTGGGGGACAAACACAACGATGGAACTACCGCTCTGAGGTTTATTTTGCCCGTTTCGTTAGAAACACCCGTAATTATATGCGTTAAAGTATATATTTCTTTGTATGTTGTGTACCATTAACTTCGCCGCTTTTGGCACCTTGTTGAATACCAAGTAAACGATCACAGTCTAGCAATGGTCTTCATATATTTATTCCAAATACAATCTTATTTATTATGATTATTAAGGTTGTTGGCAAACTGGGGTTGGATAAAAATCACACGAACATTTGGATGACATATGCCTTTATCATTATTTTTGGTATGTTCAGTTGTTTAAACTTATTGTTTTCTTACCTTACGGATGAAAAGGAGCTGAATTCTCAGGATCTGGTGGAAGCTGCGTAATCGATGATAGTTGCACTTCAAGTTGATCGTAATCCACCGATATTGGACAGTGAAAGTGCACCATGTTGACTTCTTGCAAGTGTTTTGGAACATTATTTAAATCAGTTTATCTTTAGGATTCGGAGCATTTATTTGGGTAAAATCGAACGTCGTTTTGAGTCGACAGGAGGAAATGCAGGTATGGCATTGGTAGATCCTCAAAGAGTATTCCTTTCACAATTCAGTTTGAATTCCATGAATATATTAATTCAATATCTATCCGCACGTCACACCATGCGCCTAATCTATAATTGTAATGCTTATGAAGTATGAACATGTTACATGGTACCTAGCCAGGGTACCATTGTTTGTTGTGTAAATGAGTGTCTACTTGGGTTGATTATTCTTCAAAATCCTCCCCATCGTTCTCCGATTTCAGGAACGTGAGAAAATTCGTCGAAGTATGAAATTGCTAGGAACAGACAGAAAGAAAGTTGCCATCGTGGACAGCGATTAAGAAATCACTAAATCAGCACCTTCGTTTGTTTCATTAAATGATCGTTTTCGATTATAGTAATAAATAGTTAATTTCGGCTTCTTTTATATGAACTTTATAATTAAAGCGAAATGCCGGCCGGTTTTTGAAACGCATTGCGTACACCTGCTTTCTTTTGCAGCATATGCAAAGGAGCAAAAATTAGAATAAAAACTGGACCCCAATTAGACCCCACTTTGCATAAATGTTTAGGAATGCAAGTACTTGAGATGCGTTTCAAAAACCGCCGTTATTTCGCTTTAGATGCACTTGTTGAAGTTGGCCACTGTATACAAGGGTCAATTGTTAGACTAATTAATATGTAGCATTGTACGAGTCACGAGGATAGTCGATAGTGTATATAACATATTTATCATTTACATAAATAGAACCGGTATACAATAAAACTTTTTACCATTACTATGCACAAATTAGAGCGTAGGTATAAATATTCGGCTCCTCAGGGTTCAGGACAGGATACATCGCAAAATAGCCCACCATTGATAATAAATTAGACTTACTTTAATTACAATTATTAAGCAATAGCAATAGAGCAAGTGATTACACATGAAGAAGCAATTAGATCACCTAATTATCCTAACTTTTCCCGAGTTGCACTCGAATCTTTGCAATTTTCCACTCGACTGCCTGTTCCTTAGTGCTCATTACACTTAGATCCGTCTTGTACTTTACTACAAGGGCCAGAATATTCTGGGTGGTCTCTGCTCGCAATTTTACTTCTATTCGGATGCCCACACGGTTCTTACGACGGAACACGATCGGATCGTTGCTGAAAATATTCTACTCATCCACATATGACGAATGCATAATTAACAATATTCTACCCTTTATGATTAATGTAACAGCGTGGATCATACAAGCACTTCGTACAGAAGAATCCCACCAGTTGATGACAACTTGGGAACCTCTTACCTCACCGAATACTCTTTAGAAATTTAGAAAGCAAAACCATTAGCATTCATCATAGCTTACAAGGCTTACCCTTCTGTTAGAATCGGTCGTTCTGCATCAGATGAGTACACATCAGTCGTCTCATCCACATTTTGTAACAGGAATTCAACGACTGGCGTCAGACACTCCACACAGTCATCCTGTGGATCACCAATCACAATCACCTAAAATATAAATCTCATTTAAAATATACATATCCCGGGCATAGCGTAACATCAAGACACACTGGAAACTGAAAACGTTCCGACGAGTTGAACTTCCGCTTCCGAACATAACACATGAGAATACATACGCATGCTACATAACTGCCCTACCATGATTTATGTGCCTTTTCTACACAGAATGGAACAATATTTGCATATAATACAGGGGAGTAAGATAGCATACGTTTCATAAGCCGAGTGCTAACAGACAATATAGGTAGCTTACATCGGTTTTTGCCTGACTGTGGTTGATCACCGTTAAGAAGACGGAGGAAGTCTGACCGGCCATCAGCTGCGTTTCTCTCGAAAGGCGAATCTCCGGAATTACATTGCGTCCAAAGTACTGAAGCAAAGGTATAGTTCACAAAAAAAAAGTTATAGCACAATTTCAAGCGAAATACCGGCTGGTTTTCGAAACGCATTGCGGACAACTGAATTCTTACGAATTTATGCTAAGTTACTCGAATTTAGATCGATTTTTTATTCTAATTTATGTTCATTTGCACAAGCTGCATAATAATGTTGATGTACTCTGTGCGTTTCAAAAAAACCTGCCGGTATTTCGCTTTCATACCATGAATTATGAAACTAGTCCACATTCTAACCAGCCTTCAGTTCATGGGCTATAGCAACTATCGAAGTCTGCGTACGTACGTAATATGAAAGAGAATTTTCTCTTAGTTAGTTTAGTTTTTAACTAGGAATATTAAGCAATTAAGATTAAGGTGTTGCGTTTGCGAGTATGCTTCCAATTATCGTAACAATAAAATACATAACTTCATGGTTAAAATCCAAGCTACCGTGACGAGTAAATACATCACTTCGTGAAAAGATTATCAGAATACTCAGAGAAAGACGAAACCAGTCAACACGTCACGGACGCTGAACGTACGGCAACACGTGTGACGTGTGACCTGTCCAATTATGAACTTGTGATAATTCCAACCTGAATCTTGAACTTGATGGAACTCGGACTGTAGTCCAGTTTTGAGAGGTTGTGTTCGCAAACTTTACATCTGAAATGGATTCTTTGAAAATTCGTTTTTATTCATTTCAGGGAGTCGAGTCCACAGCCTAAACCCGCCGGAGTTAGAATACACTGAATACAGTATAAACTTGGAACTCACTATTAGAATACTAGACATGAGAAATCTCGGAGGTGGTACGAGAAACTCATCAGAAACGTGTAACAAATAAATAATATTCGCGAACCGCCTCCGGACTCGCCGGCGAGGTTTATGCCCTGAGACCGCATTCACCGGCACACAGGGAGCCCTCCCTAGGCTCACGCGCGCTCTGTATCTCTTCTGCTCGCACACTCTACGCACTCTTTAGCTCCCCGGGGAGACCAGAGAGGGCTCCCTAGCTCCCTGTGTGTTGGTGAATACGGCCTCTGGTCAGTCTATTCTAAGTATTATAGGTGAAACTGACCTGGTTGCCTTTCTGGCTCGCAGCGGCATGTGGACGACACCGAGTTTCTTGGTGGCAGCGAGTGGCTGCATGATAATTGAGTCGAGAGAAGGAGGCTCCACTTCTTCCAGTGTAAAGACTGATTCGTCCAACGGAGACACCTGATTACAATACAAGCATATATTACACGCAAGTGATAAAGTGGTAAAAAGTATAAATCATGAAGGTGTGAGCATAACTGATCTGTTCTATATGTATAACATATTGCTAGAGTTACATTCGGGTGGTGTCGTCAAAACAAAAGGTGGCTAAATGCTTGAAATAGTCCACAAACGTTTTTCAGAATAATCGACAACCATATAGCAACTTACTTCGCCAGTCGCCGCGTGCGGCTCAACAATTTGTTTCGGCTTTTCCATCGCCTGAATTTTTGTGGTCAAGAATCACTTATATTATTCAAAACAGAATCATATTAATTATTCCAATCATTGTTATCCCAAACAAAAAAATGTAAAAGAAGAACATGTGTATCCAGTAATTCAAAGTAATGGTTGGACTCGCAACGACTGATAAACATATCCTGACGAGGATAATTGACAAACCGTCAAGATAATCTGGGCAAAGGTTAAAATAAAACAAAATGTTTCAGGCAACTTTGTAAACCAGGGAGAAAGGTTCACCGTGTTAGGCACAATTTTGTAAAGACTGTGTGTATTACCTGCTTCCGCTTTTGGTAAATAGCCTGCAGTCCGAATCGATCCGAGAACATCGATCCAACATTTGATCGTCTAAAAGGGACCCTCAATATCAGGCAAGCATTCACGAACAAACATGCACAGCACAATAATACTTTTAACAATGAAAACTCTGAGAACGGAGCGTGACGTATGAAAATGTTAATAAAACGGATATACATATATGCTTAGGTCTCGGAATTACATGGTAATAGAAAGTAATGAAACCTCTTCGAAAATTTGCTTTGGTCCCGCTGCGCCTTTTCGGCCAATTCGTAAGCCTTTAGCTGGTCCAACACCTGATTCAGCTGGCCTTCCAGGGGATTCTCGTGCCTGAAATTATTGTATGCAAATATTGTAGTCATCTGTGGTATAAGAACAAGTGCGCAACTGAACGCGGATCAAGCCGTCAATCCCCATCAATGACATAATATAATAAACAACAGTAAATCAAAAAGGTAAATACGAACACTGGCCAGTTCGCAGGTGCCATCTGATCCGGCAGATCACTATCCCGAGAGGACCAACGACAAGTTGCACACACCATGTAAGTGGCTTGAGTGTCTGTACACTGTCTGGCCGACAGAGTCATTGCTAAATCATTATTGATTATGATTACTCTCTTGATGAACGTATCCCTTTATTTGTAGATGTGGGCACGGTTGATAGTTAATACTGTTTATTATTATTGACTAAAGAACTAAGCCAGGCCCTTCGCTACAACCTAGTACACCGAGTGAGCAACTGAGCTATTCTAGTTCAACAATGTTACGGACTACACGCATGACTGCGTGATGACAAAAGACTTACAGCAAATGGGGCACATATTACATGTGAAACATCGGTTTCTTTTAACGCGGGCTTCAGATAGAGGGATATTTTCAAGGCAGTTCCGGCAGAACATGCAGTCTATTTCCGTCGAGGCACAAGATGGACATCTAAATTGAGTTGGATCAATATATTGTTGTGTAAATTGTATAATACTAATACTTGATACATTCTACTCTTCTTACATAATACGCTTAATAAAAAGTATACCTTGTCTGGGAACAATGCCTGCAGAAGTACAACCGGCATAACGGCATTTTTTCTCCACAATCACATTCGTACTGCACTCGATCAACATTTAGAAGTCCCGCCATTACCAGATTCAATATACCACTGAAAAACTGTTTTTCATAAATTAACAAACATGAGCTCATTATCCTAACACACTAGTAAGCCTTATTTAGTTCCAATAGAGCTGGAGAGCAAATCATTAAATGAGAGCATAAAAGTAATAAAAAAAATAACCACGGTCAACGCAACAAAGAAACGGAGATCGAGGTTTAATTACCCAAGTTTGAGGCTTTTTTCTGAGGTGTTTTGGCATCGCACGACTGTGGTGTGCTACTACAAACCTTTTTGGTGTGAGGTACCGTGTGCTCAGTGAATGCTTGGAGGACGTGGGAGGATTGGAATGGAAGATGGAGGAAAGGAAGAAGAAGCCGCTGATGGATTTGAATGTCCGTCACCCCGCCCATCCAATGCCAGTGCCACCCCCTCAGTTCCGAAGACCGATGCCACCTGTGGACCGTTTTGAAGGTACCTATATACCTAATAATTCGGTAATTATTTATGGCCTACCCGAACTTGCCAAACACCCTGATGTTACTTCTAAAGTTCGTAGAGAGCATGATCGTATGCTCTTGGAAGAAATTCTGGCCTTTTATGGTTTGGACGGACTCATTTTGGACAGCTATCGTATGGGCCGCCCCTCTCCTCACCGCCCAAGAGCTGTAAAAGTCCAATTCCATTCGTCGCACCAGGCCGAGGACCTCGTCTCTTGTTACCAGTTGGACTCGCTGCTGACTGCTCCTTTTTACCTTCGGTTCCTGTACATCCGCAAGGCCCGCCCCGCTCCCGCTGATACCAACCCCATTCCAAATCCTCCCCGCCAACACCCAGTTCGTCGATCCGTGCCTCGCCACCCCGTGCAAGTGCCTGTGTCTGCTCCCAGTGCTCCCGATCGTGCCCGTGACGGTCTCTGATGTTCCCGCCCAACGAGATGACAATGACGCCATGGTCGTCGACTCACCGTCGGTTTCGGTTAGCGTATGTAAAAACCCCCCCTCCTTTCTAAAACTTCTTCCCTCTCCTCTTCCCCCCACCCAGCCTTACACTTTTAATGCTGATGTAGTTTCTCGGCAACAACAAAAAAGGGATCTTCTCTCTTCGGAGACCCCTAGTAGGTTCCCTCACGTGACCAAAAAATCGCGTCCGGACCCTCGTCCGGACCCGGTTTTTGGGGCACAGCAAACCAACACCACAACTTAGGTAGTTCTGTTAATAAGAATCTTTCATGTATTTCTTTTAACGCACATTCTGCTCTTTCTCGTAGGCATAATCGTTTGCATGTTATTCAGACTATGACTCGAACTAGGCAGTATTCTGTAATTGGAATCTCTGAGTCTTGGCTCTCTTCGGATGATACTTCGGCCATACTTGACCCATCTAATTTGTACACTGTTTATCGTTGTGATCGTAATGACCGAACTGGTGGTGGTTGTGCTCTTTTCATTGATAGAAATGTTCCCACTGTTGAAGTTTTTGTTGGTACTGTTGAAAATGTTAATATTTGCATTGTTGACCTACACGGTTCTTCTGATGTTATGCGTTTATTTCTTTGCTACAGGCCCCCTAGTTGTAATTCCTCGCAAACTCTTTCTTTCTTTGATTTTCTAGAAAAATATTTGTTGGATAGGGATTCGAATGTGCTAATAGGTGATTGGAATTTTTCTGTTCGTTGTTCGCAAGACGGTTCGCTTGATTTTACTGGTACATTTTGTTCTTCTTTTGAAGATTTTTTGATTTATAATTGCCTTCATTTTCTAAATTTATCTCCGTCGTTTACCAGAAATGACAATATTTTAGATGTTGTACTTTCAGATTCGCTCGACATTGTAGGTGATGTCCATATTGTCCCTCCCGTTGGCGGAAGCGACCATTACGGCGTGGTCTGCAACCTCATTCTCGAAATTCCACCTGTGTCCAAAACCGGTAACTGTGTAAACTATTCCTCGGTCGATTTTGAAAAAGCTATGTCTATTATCGCCTCTTCTGATTTTTCTCGTTTCTGTTCGCCATTTACGTCCATTCAGGATGATTATGATTTGTTGATTGGTATTATTAAATCTGCACTTGATAGTTCTCTTCCCGCTTCGAGTGCATTAGTTTCTAGTAAGCCTTATGTCCCTGCTCATATTGAAAGAGCAAAAGAACGTGCTGAGGTAGCTCTTGTGCAAATTGATAAACCTGGTGGCCAAGAAAATTTTGAGTATTGTGATAAGCGTTATCGCTCGTTGTGTAAGAAATTTGAAGCTAATATTGAACGTAGAGCTGTGTTTTCTAATGACCCTAAACGCTTTTATGCGTATCTCAACTCCAAGACGAAGGACCCGCAGGCCATATCGAGGAGATTTGAAGATCCGAGTACGAAAGGTGAGTTTCTCACCAAGGAGTCTAGTATTGCTGATTCTTTCGCCACTTATTTCCATTCTGTTTATTTATCTGATGATGATTGTCCTCTACCCTTTCTCTCCCCAAAAGATGTTTCCGTTCCATTTGAAGATGAATTGTTCACTCTGTCCTCTGTTGAGAATGCAATGAAAAACTTGAGCCCCAAGAAATCTTTTACTCCTGAAGGGATTTCTTCTTTTGTTATAAAAAATCTTAAAGTAGTTTTAATGCCCTTATTGTGTAAATTTTTTAACAAATCGTTTTTAACTGGGAAGGTTCCTAAGGAATGGCGACATGCGATTGTTTCACCCCTTTCCAAAAAACCACCTCGCACGTCCGTCCTTAACTACCGGCCAATTTCTCTCACCTCCTCATTTTGTAAATTATTTGAATTGGTAGTTAAGCATAAATTAACGTACCACATGTCTGTTAACGGTTTTTTGTCTCTTAATCAATTTGGCTTTCTAAAAGGCCGTAATACAACTTCGCAACTTCTTTTATGCTTATATGAATGGCTCTCTGCTAAAGAAATCCGATGATAATTTGGAATGTGGTTTATATTGATTTTGCTAAGGCGTTTGATGTTGTTAACCACCGTTTTCTCTTACATAAGCTTAAGAATTATGGAGTTTTCTGACATAATGCTTAATTGGATTAGTTCTTATCTTGCAAACCGTACCTTTCAGGTTAGATACCAGAATACCTTGTCTTCTATCAAACCTTGCTCCAGTGGAGTACCGCAGGGTAGTGTTTTAGGCCCGTTGCTTTTCTTAATTTTTATTAATGACATTGACGATTGCTCTCTTGGAGATAGCTCCATTGTTATGTACGCGGATGATGTTAAGATTTCCCGTGTTATGCCAAAACTAGGGCCCTGGCCTGCCTGGAATGCTTTTCAAAAAAGAACTTGGCAATATTTCCAGTTGGGCTGAGATATGGAAAATGACCATTTCTGAGCCAAAGTGTCAACATTTTTCTGTGACTACTAAGACCCACCACTCTTTTCCTCTTCGTTTAAATAATACGCTCATTCCACCAGTAACTGATGTCGTTCGTGATCTTGGTGTTTTGTTTTCTTTTCCCGGATTTATGTTTTAAGGCTCATATTAAGCAAAGAATTAGTACTTCTTCTTGTTGTGCAAATCGTATACTTCGCTCCATTTGTCATCATAGCATTGATGTTTATCGTAAAGCTTATGTTACTTATTGTAGGCCCCTGCTTGAGTATGCAACCTCCGTTTGGTCGCCGTACCTGAAAAGTGAAATTGACGCTATTGAAAAGGTACAGCGGCGTTTTACTAAACGTGTGCTTCGTAGAATTGACAATGACTATTATAACTCGTTTTCCTATTCTGAACGTCTTGTTGTTTTTGGTCTCAAATCTCTCCATCATCGTAGAATTTTGTTCGATCTCATTGAATGTTTCAAAATTGTCCGAGGTTATAATGCACATCCGGTTTTGGCAAACATGTTTCAGGTGAATCACAGACCACGTCGAAATGGTAACTCTTTAACTCTTGTTCAGGATTCTGTTAAACTTACCCAGTCTCTGTTCTCGTTTAAGCACAGAGCCACTCGTTTGTGGAACCTACTTCCTGATAGTATTGTTCTTTCGAGTTCCGTTGATTCATTTAAAACCCGCATTGACGAGCTTGATCTAATCGAGCTTTATGAAGTAGCAAATAGAAACATTCACCCTTAGTTTTTCACATGTACGCATTCCATTGTTGTACATAGTTTTTGTCGCTTGTTATATGCGCTTTGTTACTCTCATTGTTATTTGTTTTGTTGTTGTTGTTGTTGTTTGTTGTTGTTGTTATATTATTCTTGTCGTTTTTTTTTGTCTTCCGCTTTACTTCGGTGTACACTGAATAAAGTATTCATATAAAAAAAAGCAAAAAAAGAAAGGTCGAATTAATGCATGCCATATTCGCGCAAAATGCACGTCCGACATCAAGAGGGCGATTGGCGATACACAACGGATTTCATGAGAGGCCCGACCATTATACGAGAAAAGCACATTAAATTGTGTACAGTAAGCAGGCAAGCAGAGAAGTGCATGCACCGTGCACAATTTCACACAAAGAACGATCACTCCATTTTTTTTTTGCGCTGGCGGTCATCGATTGTTAAAAAGTTTTTTTTGCTCGCATGCTTCATCAAAGGTTTAGATAATTGTAACGTTGTTGTGAGCTCTTTTTCCTAGCAGAATGGTTCTGAGCATGGCATGCCTGGTGGTGCCCGAAAACGTTGACATTTTCTTAAATTAGTATAATAAATCAAGTAAAACATATTTGTTGTCGTTTTCTCTGGTTGGGAAAAGAATCTCAACCTTTTTAATCTTGTGCACTTTTGTGATCTTTCGTGACATTCATCTTTTGATATTCATCCTTTGTTTATGATGGAAAATTGGGGCAACGTTATATTTAATCCATCGTAGATGAAAAGAAATTGCATGGTTGCTGTAGTATTGATTGTTTTCAAATGTTGTTTGGTGTGGTAGTTTGTCTATTCGGCTGCTTAGTTAAAGGGACAGGCCCATCCAATTAAACCTATGTTTACGAGATGTTCATACTGTTTACAAAGCATTTTTATTACAATATATACAAACCAAATTTCGCCTTCATTCTTCCTGGGACACTTTTTCCGATGCTCTCAACGTATATGTATACCGTAAAGCTGCAGATTTCAAAGCTGTATATGCAAATTTTGATCGCAGTCTAATTTTACGATAAATTTGCATAGGCAGCTTGGATATTTTCAGTTTTAAGGTATACATATACGTTGAGCGCATTGGAAAAAGCTTCCCGGGGTGAAGGAAGGTGAAATTTGGTTTGTATATATTGTAATAAACATGCTTTATAATCAAATTTGGTTTGTATGTATTTATATATTGTAATAAACGTGCTTTATAATCATTATGAACGTATCATAAATATAGGTTTACTTTGATGGGCCTGTCCAAGGGGCAAATTTCCGATCTTGTGACCTGACACCATTACTTATTCTGTGTTTTAAAGTATAAAGTGTGTAGCCACTCTTGATTAACGTTCGTGTAGTAAATAAAATGAGACGAAATTATTTTTGTCTAACTTATTGGTCACTTTTGTGACCTTATTGGCACCACCTTAGTGTTTCTGGGTCTAGCTTCTTCTTCCTTCTAAAGGACACCCGGTTTCCAGTTGTCTATGCTCTATTCCATTCATTCTCTGCGCACAAACCACCCTCATTCCTATTTACGCATCGATTTGCCGCCGGCAAACTGAGTGCATGACGCACACTCCAAGAAACCAGACAAAATACACGTCTTCTGTTTTTCTGTGAAAATTTTTTATGTTTGCTGTTAATTGAATGTTTTCTGTTACTTTATTGAAAGCAAGTAAGAACACTTTTTGACCTATAGACTATAGAAGGGGGTTATTGAATTTATTACATAGGTGAGAAATAGAGTGAATCACGGTCACGGGAATATTTTTATTGGTTAATCAAATGAGCCGATCCATTATCGGTGAAGTGTTTATATTCCTCTCATTTTCTGTCGTTTTGTTTAGTAGATTAGTAGATCATATTACAAAAACGCTTGCCGAAAGGGCAGTTCTATGTTCTATGCAATGTGTAACAAAAACTTTTGTTCAATATCGTGTGCTGAAGCCTTTTTCTATTGTACTGAACTGAAGTATTAAAGTTACTGTCATGTCACCTGTTACTTTTGTAATGTCCACATCACAGCAGAAATATTTTGTCAATTTTCACTCATTTATTTCTTTTAATTTTTTTTTAGCATTGTGTACTTTTTCCTTCTCTATTTATTAGACTTGAATCGTTTTGACGGATCATGGATCTTGCTTTAATAAAAATGCTGTTTTCCATGTTCCAGACCGCCAGAATCGCCGGAAACTACTTCAGTTTCGAATTCTATCCACAACAAGCCCAAGCCGTCATCAAGGAAAGGTTAGTTTTTTTTTTAACTTCATAATTTATTCTACTTCCAGTGATTGATTGCCTTCTGATTTGTTCATGTACTTCGGTATAGAACATATCACCACGCTGTCACCAGTTATGTAGCTCCAATACCCTTTTCCCTATTTTTCTACATTGTATTTCCTTTGCAGGCCTAACCTAAGACCTTGTTGCTAGTTTTTTTTTCGTCAGCGTAACCTCTATTATTGTTAATTTGTGGATTTGTGGTTTAGCGCAATGTGGATTGTTATATCATATGGGTGGACCATACATAGCCACCCGCTATTTTTATTAGCAATGCAGTATGAGTTGAATTAGTGGAATAATACCAGTTTTTTCATGTTAATCTGTGTTGTTTTGTTGGCTATTTGTGAACCACATGATCTGTGATATTCTATTTACTTTTACTACTAACGTATAACCACACTACTACCGTTTGCCAACTTGGCATTCGGTTTGTACTTTTGAACATTTGACAATTAAAACAATTGTTGTGAGTGATATTTTTTTGAGCTGATATCATTGCCTTTCTTGGAAAACTAGTGATTCCTATTGTTTGGTTGTATTAATAAGAAAACCCTATTTTAATTATAGCCCATAGTTACGTTAATCTCCTATGATTATTAATGGGTTAGTCCACTTTTGTTGGAAGTTTTCGTGGTTTTCGTTTTGCCTTTTTTTACGTCCATATGTTTCTATCCCTATTTTTTCTCTAAACTGACACTTTTGCCATCGCTATACTTAGTATGCAAATCTGAGAGTACAAAGTACCAAAGCACTATTCTGTTGTTTCCGTTCAACTATCAACTTAACTGGAAAAAATACTAAATTTACATCCGGACGACAGTCCGTTGCTTGTCAGAAGTATAAAAAAACTGTTATCTCAGTTAGACGCTTTTGGTGACGCAGCTTCTGGTACTTGGAAATATCGCCCTGCTTCTTAAATTATGTAATCAACACTGAAATAGTACTACGAACCCTAATTGCTACTGTTTATATTGTTCAATTGTTCTTGCTGCTCTGTTTCAATCGTTAGCTGCGTATCCGGACCGGAGTCGTATTCTGAACTTCTCGTATTGTAGTTGTAGTGAAACTTCTGTTTTGTCTGTACCATCACGATCGCGATCACGATCACGTAACACATTCTTGGTTGTCTTTTTGAATGGAAAGGCCATTTCTGTATATATGAATTGTTTGTATTTGTATTGAGTCACCTCCGGTCGATTCTGCCTCCTTTTTCTTTTGAAAAGGATTGCTGACATTCGTCTGATCATCAAAATCCATAAAATTCTGATTTTTTTTATTGCCTATTTATTTATTTATTTCCGAAAATTCACTTTTCAGTCAAATCTATAGGCAGTGGTAGTCTGATTCTTATGGTTATATGTCAGTTTATTAATTTTTAGTCGTCTAAAATATTCTGTACCTCAATATTGTCAATTATCATCCAAAGTCAAAATGCCACTAAAATTTGCGAAAAAACTGACCAAAAAGTTTGCAAGTACACCTAGTATTCCCTATGCTTCACTACAAGATGTGAGTTTTTTTTATTTCGAGTATGTTTCCGTTTCCGTTTTTTTAGAACTTCTTTGCTCGCTGAATACTATTTGTGTTGACAGGGATCAGTTCCATTTTTAGCACGCAAAATGCAAAAGATTCACCTGGTTTGCTTTTCCATAAAATACTATATTTCTTTTGTATATGACATACACATAGGAAATTGTTACGGTGGCAGCATCATAAATCGGGTATATTTTGGATATCACTTTTTGAGCAATCCGACAGATTTTTTAAACAAAAACAAGCTTCGTATTGCATTTTCATAAAGTCAGTTCAGTGCGTTATCATGTTTCTTATTGACACCTTTAGATAAATAAGATTAATATTATCGATTCGTGTGACAATAATTTTACGTCAGCTAATTGTAAGTAGTGTTGTCCATATCGTAGCCGTAAATTTTTTCCTTTATTAATTTATACATTTTAGGGTATGGTACAGTTAGATCATTACCTTTTATTTGTAGATTTTAAGTTACAGTTAAAGTATTGTCTTTTAATTTATATATATAAAGGTTAAAGCTTTAAGCTTTAACCTTTAGTCAACCTATAGTATAGATGATGCATTTCTTAGTTTCAGTCCCATGTCCCAGTGCAAGTGTCTGGTGTAGTAATAAGATTTACGTCATAAGAGTGGTAGCTTCTTTCGAGAATTGGAGTGATAGTGTGAGAGAGGAGAGAGGTGGAGAAACGAGAAACAGAAAGTTTTCTAACTCTTAATTAGTTTATTTGTGCTTGTGGATTATAGTTCCTTTTTAGATGTCCGTGCGAGGGATTCGGTTATGGCGTCGCACGGATCCCACCATGACACCTTCGATTATGATCGAACATCAGAAACTGAACAAATGTCTCCTCATTGAAAATAGCGCCTTTTTGGAGATATGTGAGTTATTTTCTTTAGTTTGCTCTTTTTCCTTAGCTAAAGTGACCATATTATGGTTGGTTGGACTTTTATATCTACTGTTTTAATTGGATAGTTTGTTTTGAAATTGCCCAAATATTTACTGTATGCCGTATCGTATGCTACGAGGTGAAAATGTTTTCGATGGCGTAGTATTTAGTGTAGTATAAGTTGCCTTGAAGTGGTGAGCGTATGCCAACATACTATGCCTATGCTAAATAGTGTGAGAGATTGTAACGGAGGTGAATTCCGGAACTCCTGATCTCGAATCTACCCAAATCTCGAGTGAAACATTTCTCCAAATTCCAGCTCAAGAACAATTCGAAGACTGGAAGAGAGGTTATGTAAAAATTTGTGATGCTTATGGACTGATGGGTGTATTGCGAACATCGAAAGGTATATTTTTTGTTTTGGTTTTGTTAAATTCATTTATTTACAAAGTAGCGTTTTCCTATACTCTAGTCATGCGTTTTTCCGCATGCATGTATGCAATAAAGAATAACGAGGTCTGCATTTAGATGAAAGCTTTTTGATTGCCGTAAACGCAGTTCTTTCGGCTGGCCAGCTCTATAACAATACGGATGTGTATAAGGTATGACTGAGACTACTATTTTGTGCGCTGATTGGAATTTCGGTTCTCTATTGTATATGACTATGGCGAACTCAAATACACTATAAGTGATTAACTCGTCTCATTGTCATTTATAAGGATACGTTGAAATGTATTTTTTTAGGTCACGATGACTGAATTTATCCCATTGCGGACATTCGGAAGTGCTGAGAATATTGATTCTCGTATTCCTGAGGTACGCGTCGGAATTGTTTTCTCTTATTTCATCTTATGTGTTAAATCATATTCTGAGTGAGTGGAGTTAGAGTTGCATCGCTAGTGATTTTCTTTAAACTTTGTGTTTTTTGCCATCTTCATTCGTACAGATGTATGAACTTTTGTATAATTACCTGGGTGAGAACCCTAAATTTTGTTTTGTTTATGCTTATTCATTTACTTATGTTTACTTTTAGCTTCAAAAACTGATCTCGTCTGGGATGTTTTACTTCTCGTCAACACCGGATTTCGATCTCACTTTATGTGCTGAGAAACGGGCATTGGGGAAGGAAAGCGACCAGAGATTCTTTTGGTTCGTCTTTTAAGTTTAAGTTTTATAGATAAGTTGAAGTTGAAGAATTCGGGCTCTATTCTCTACCATTCTTGAATAGAAGTTAAACTCTTCTCAGAGATATACTTTCTACCTATAGGAATCGAGCTCTCCATTTCCCACTACAGAAGTTTGGAATCGACTCAAGTCAGTGGTTACTCAAGTGTATTACGGGGTTAGTTATTTGAGTTTTGCTTTCCTTTATTTACTAACGGTTTATTTGAATGCAATTTGACCTCTACCGGGATGCAACAATTTGTTTTCTCAGTGTTACAGGTACTTGTCCAGCTTGTCTATACCGTAATGTCCGTAATACTGTAATACATTTTTGTTTTAAAGTTTGCTAGTTTTAGTTCTGTCCTGATCCGCACCGTTTATGTGGGACATCGAACTGGAAAGGTAATTTTTTTTTCAGTTTTACTTTTTTTTATATTTCACTTTCGCTAGCCAGCTGCAAATTTGTATTTGGTAGTTTGATCATAGTGCGCATTTGTTCTGCAACCCTGCTTTTCGGCGTCACACCTTGAACCTTGAATCAGGCTATAATTTCCATGCGTATTTCGGAGATGGTCGCTTAGTTGAGAGTCGAACCGTAAATTACCACTGATAGGTTTCACCCAAATCTATATATTTGCATTTGCCTCCGGAGATGGTCAAAGCCAATCCGGAGATGGTTGATGCGTAATTTTAGGTTGCTATCTTTTCTCGGTTGAGTTGTGAACGAGTCGGCACGCGATTCAATGTGCGAGGAGCAAATGATCTCGGAAATGTGGCCAATTTTGTGGAAACCGAACAGGTAATTGGGACTGCGCTTTGTTAGTTTATTACTTGTTTATTGTTTTATAAATAACGATTGCATTGCTATGTGTATTGTATTATTGTATAGAAACTGTCTAACACTTTAGTCTAACTACTTAGTGATCGACACAGGTGTCACATCGGATGGAGTCCTCGGCGCTGCGTTCGATTGAACTTCTTTTAATATCTTTTGTCACAGTCACTAGTCACATTGAATTAAAAGGCAATTAAAAACTCATTCCAGTTGATTGTGTTTGACAACCACGAATCGTCATTTGTGCAAATCCGTGGATCAATTCCCTTATTCTGGGATCAGCCTGGTATTCAAGTGAGTTATCATTATGTTTTTGTATGTCAAAATAGTCAAAGACGTCTTTTTGACGAGATCTGATGTTTCTGGTTGTTTAGAGTTTAGAGATCGCTTATCACTACTTACTTGTACATTGTATATTCAGGTTGGATCGCATAAAGTGAAGCTGAGAGCATTCGAGGCATCGGCACCTGCTTATCAAAGGTAACACTTTATTATTAATTTTTTTTACCTGCTCGTATGTACGTGATTTTTTCATTAAAACTCCATTACGGATCCCTTTTCTCTCATAACTGTCAATGTAAGCTTACATTTATTTGCAGGCATTTCCAAAAGATGTTAAAATACTATGGTGAAGCGGCCGTTGTGAATTTATTGGGACATAAGGAAGGAGAGCGTGTATTAGGAGACGCATTCAGGGTTCGTTTAATTATTCATGCTACTTTTTTTCTTTTGAAACATATATAATGAGTATGCCTGGTTTTTAATTATGAGCGTAACTTTCCGGGTTTTCCGACTTTTTGTGATTGCTTAGCTTATCTGTACGTGAAAGTTCAAGCAGCTAGTTCTTTCTCTGTAAGCTAAAGCTCACTGTTCATTGTTTTGAGTTCTTTCATTGTTTCAATTTCAGACACAACACAAGAATTCACGATGGAAAGATGTCGTCCCTTTTATTGATTTTGACTACCATGCACAACTGAAGGTTGGATTCTATTTTTTTATAACCGCTTTATTTTTGTACTCGTAGTCCCAAGTACTGAACTCCCAGACAGAAATGAATTGATAATGTGAATGGTGTTACCAAATATCCGAGTTTTTAAGTTTATCGCTGAGTTCCAATATTTGGATTTTTTTTTCTATTTTTTCGAGTCTTCTAATGTGTTGTTATTCAGGTGAACAAGGAAAACATCAACTATTTGAAGAGCAAATTGCAACCAATTGTGACGAAGAATGGATTCTTCCACAAAGTTGGCAATCAAACTGTCAGGTAGGAATTGGAATATACGTAATTTAAAATTAACAAGTTTATTTTTGTTGGCGTTGTGTGCTATGTGTCTAAACACTGAATGTTTCGGGAGTTAAAATGATAGTGTTCACTGTTTACGCAGCCTTTGTGGTTTTTTGCTATTATGCCTCAACATTATTCCTTGATTTGATGTCGTTGATGTTTGAAACGGTTATTGCATTATCCTTTGTTAGCGCGATAGCGCTAACATAGTTTGGGTTTTATATTCTCTTTGCATGTGCCATCGTCCCTTATTCGCACTGTTTTAGGCAGCAATTGGGTGTTATCCGTACGAATTGTCTGGATTGCCTGGATAGGACGAACTGTGTGCAGTCGCTGGTTGCTTTGACGGTATGTGGTCCATCTTTCATAGTAAATATTCGTTAGCATTAGTATGGTACTAATCGCGCCCAAGCTTCGCTGTCAAGTTGTATTTACCAATTGGAATAAGATTTAGCTGGAATGTTTGGTTTTTTTTTTCTAACTTTGAACGCTCCTTTATATGGATGTGGATGGACAATCTAGCCTGTCCTCGTATATGTCTTGTACTGATCTCTGCACAAATAGTAGTAGAACAGCATTCGTTTTTTCGTCTCAGTCTCGCTAACGACGAGAGGCCGTGTTACCGTGACCGATACGTATTTTGCATTTAAACTTAAACTAACGCGTCACTTTTAGATTGTCCGTGATCAAGTTGCAGAAATGAAGATCGAATCAACAAACGTGAATACGCAACAGAGATTTGAAGAGGTCCTCAGGGTACGGTAGTCTTTCGAGTTGTATTCGATTTAGTTGGTGATTACGGTACTTTGCTGAAGTAAGTTTTGAGTATCTTTCTAGTTCTTCGTTTCAGTTTCCTACTCCTCTAGTCGAAAGTATTGACTAATTAAATAATGTAATTGGTATCCTAAAATAGTTTTTTCCTTCTTAGGATATGTGGGTGAAAAACGGCGATCAATGCAGTATAATTTATGCAGGAACCGGAGCATTGGAGGGCAAGAGTAAGGTGAGTGAGAGTGTTTACTCTTTAAGTTCTACACGTTTTGAGGCTTATTATTTGTCGCTTTTATTTTCGATTCCTTATTTGCGATTCATTGCATTGCTGTGTTTAATGGTGATATGCTATCAAATCGTAGAGATAATCACGTATCCTATTTTTTTACTCTCTGTGATTAGTTTTTTACTGTTTTTTTTTGTGCAGCGAAACGATGTGTGGTAATTCCTTATTTTCTCCACATTTTCATGTTTTGTATGCGTTCAGATTAGACAGGTCTCCCTCCTATAACAAACCTTTCTTGTTTTCAAAAATCCCTTTATTTATTGTGTATGACGGACTCGCCCCCAGCCCCAACACTTCCTGTGGTGATTAACCGGGTCTCTGATTCGATTAAACTTTGCGCTTTTTTCCATTTCTTGTTTGTCATCAAAACTGCTTGTCCTCTGGTCAGCAATAGCGTTTCGCGGTGTTGAAACCCTTTACCGTAATTTGTGGTTTGTAACTCGAACGGTGTTTTGGGCTTGACCGACCAGACTACCAGGCACTGATTTTCTTGTTGATTAGGCGAGAAAATAGTGTGAAATAGAAAACCAAGTCCCAATTGTAGTGTAGAAAACGATGATTGGCCACTGGTAATTAATTACTCACTTGTTAAAAACAAGACCCAGAGGATAGGGGGAGCGTTTACAATGGAAGCTGTATAGATTGATAACGATTGGGTACACATTTGCTGTTCTGCTATCGTGGGCAGGAAGTAAGCTCATGCCACATTTAATGTACAATTATACTAATAATCAAATGAACTGTACAGTACAGTGATAATGGTACCGAAAGTCTGAGCTACCAATTTCAAACTGAGTCCTTTTTTATAACATACTAGACATGTATTAGTGCTTTTAATTTCTTCATCTCTTTTCCATACCAAATGCTTGTCTTTGTCAGTGCGATCTATCACTTCATTGCGCTGTCGAGTAATAGTTACAATATGAAGTGTGCGGTTGATTAATTCGTGCATCTAGTAACTTCTAACAATTTGTCTCTCCCATAGCTTTTTAGCCTTTTTTCTGATTTTTCGCAACATTTTCACGATCACATTTATTATTTGCATTCTCAAACAATTACGTGTAAATGTAAGGTGTGGCCGGAAACCGCAGTTCGCAGCAGCAGCAGAGTAGAATGAGATGTTCTTTATCACTCTACCGGAATTTAATATATGAAATCTAAAATATAACAGTAGGTATCAGGTATTTATATTTATCTAATATCTAATATAATACACCGAAAATGAATAGAAATAGACCATTTTAACTTTTAGAGAGTTTCCCTGCGTTTATTATTTCATCAATGTCTACCACGACCTGTGGGGCGCTTTTTTTGCATGGTAAAGCAGACAGTTTGGTGCAAAATTACTCTCATTTGATTAAAATTGGGTAGACGAACAGACAATCGGGAACGTTTTCTGAATTGACAATTTGTGAAAATGACAAAACTGTTTCCGGTTTTACTGAATTCCGGTTTCTTCAGGTGTTAAGCAATTGAGCTGCGATCGTTTGGCTTATGTTTTTGCTAAATCTTGTTTCTCACTCGCTATGAATCAGTGCATACACTCATGAAACTGCGTGGCGCGGCGGAGTACGCTTATGTTGCGCGGGAGGATCGCCAGGGATGTGCGAATGGTTCTTTTTTTGGCGCTCTTATGGCAAATTCCCACTAGTGGACCCCATTTTTGGCCTTACTCTTTGTTCCGTTTAATTAAATACGCCTTGTTTGGGCGTATCCCCCTCTGTTTGATCTGGAATAGAAAAGTATAGTATAAAGTATTTCAAGTTTCTTTTCATACCAAGAGGGTAACTGTGAAGTAATAGTGAACTTCAAAAAGAGCCGCCTTTGATATGTCAAGTCTAATTAGCGGAAGGAAATGTGTGCTTTTGTTTTTGCAAGGAGGGCTTGGCAGGCGTGGGTTCGCTTCCGTTGGATAGATAGTTGTTAAAAGTGTGATTTGATTTGCTCATAAGTTTTTTTTTGCAAATTGGATGAAGATGGAAATTATCTTTATTTGCAGAAGTTATGGAATTCCAAACCCCAAGAAGGTTAATTTTTCCTTAGCGAATTTATTTTGCTCGCGGTAACTTCAAAGGTGATCGAGTTAAACAAGTGTGTACACGGTACTAAATTTTCTGCTTTGTTGTTTTTACATCTTGGAACAAAATAAAAAGGTTGTATAAGTTGCGTACGACTACGACATAGGGGAATGACTTTTCTTTTGCGTCGGAGCACTCATTGCAAATTTACGACTTCAGTTATGTGCTTTACTCCTCGTGTTATAGTGTTGCAAAAGTTAACTACAAACATCGTAACATGTGTGACCGAAAGATTATCTAAAGATCTGTTAGTCTTGGACGTGGTTTTCTTTACAACAACCTATGCGCGTGTTAGCTAGGTTTGCAGGTTTGCTATGCGCGGTATCTAACAATAATCTGCTAAAAGAATACAATTTTTTTTCTTTGTTGCGCTAGGAAAGGTGGGCGTAAATGGTTTTGTAACAAAACTTTTGGTACTATTATCTGTAGCATTAATTAATAGGACAGAGGGATTTAAACGGATGTAGTGCGGATGTAACGGATAACGGATTCTTAGACGTAAGACTGAAGTAATATGTTGTTCTATCAAAGCATACCGTAGCAGTAAGACTGCACTGATTGATAGGTGTATTGTTTATGCACGCCAAAAGGTACAAGAGGTATGCATCAGATGTGACACGGCGGTGATATGCTATTTTAAAACAATATTATTTTGTAAGTTGGTTTTCTTGGAGTGCATTTTCCTCCCAAGTAGGGATAGACTAGAAAACACGTAGTGTTCTAAGATAGTGACAAGTTGACCATACATTTCTGCGGTGAAAGTATTAGTGTCAAGATGTTCTTCACTTCCAGTTTCTTTGTGAATGTAGTTATGTAAATGTAGTCTAGTTACTTGTTGAATTCGGAGAATTGTAGTTTCCATAATCATCGAAGTTTGAAGTTTGATGAACACAATTACAGTAAATGTTTATTCAAGTACAAGTACATTAAATTGAAATATGTTAACATCGTATCTTGTTTGCACATGGTGCATGTCCATTAGTGTATTGAAATAATTGAAATAATAAGATGTCAAATGTAGAAACATTGTAGTCAAAATAAAAACCTATGCCCTGAGTTGCTTTCCTGCTAGTGATAGTGATATGATATACAATACAATTAAGTTTACTTTCGTGCTTTCGTCTAAAACTAGTTGATGCTATTGTATTAGATTTCGACGACGCGATACTTTTTACGATCGCTTTAGAGAAAAGTCTGGGATTTAAGAACTGTTAGAGAAGGAGAAAGGAGAGAGAAGTTGTACCAGGTTTTGCACAAGCTTACTTTTGAAGAAGTACCGAGAAACTGATAAAGGGACAAATTGCTGGAAGTGAATTTATGATAAGCTTTATCTTTTTTTCCGTTGCGAAATTGATGAGCTTATGGGAATTTGGTAGAACGGCGATGGAACCGCCTTTTTTCTTGATAGACAAATTGTACCTGATATCGCGTAGTTTTTTGGGAATCTGTTTCTCGGCGTTTCTGCTATAAGGCTAAGAACTATTCAGAAAAGATGAAATTGAATAAATATGGAAGATCATTGGCACTGAAAGAAGCAAAGCTTTCGTGAGACGAGCGGCTTTTCCTTGGAAAAGCGGCATAACTAATGGAGATTTGAAATGTACAAATATGTATATCATGGATGGATTTTGGTGCCTATGCTAATTTCGGGGTCTTGGAATTCAATGTTTGATAATCCATAAGAGGCTGTGGTTGGGACCCAATCAACTATTACTTATTTGCGATAATCACTTCCGTACGAGTACTCGTTGTCCAATGCGAAACGCACGAAATCGTCGGAAGAAGCGTAGGGAGGGTCAACACCGTGGTATTTGACCTAAATTTTTGAGTTTAAGATATGCTATAGGCTCTTATTATATTCTTCGCGGTGTTGTTTCGCAGTTGGCTATGTTAATAGCCCTTCTCAAGGAATTTGAAATTTATTCGGCTGATACCAACCTTAGACCCATCGCTTCGGTACATTGTGAGCACGGGGAATCGGTAGATTGGGTCCTGTACCTTGAAGATCTCGTAGCCGGTTTGGTAGTACTCGAGCGATTTCACCTAAAGAACAATACAATACAATGCTATGAAACTAACATTGTCTGCATCCAATGGTTGACTATATTAATAAGTTGAAACGTAGTTTTTGGAATCACCATTGCACCATATTATTAGGGCTCATTGTCAATGTGTACGAGTAGATGACCTACGTTTAGTTGCGTGGACATGACGCATTTATGACTATAAGTTGAAACGTAGTTTTTGGAACCAGCATTTCACCATAGAATTAGAGGGCGATTAGGGCTCAGGGTCAGTGTTTACTAAATTAGTAGTTGCGTTTGTGCAATGACGCATTTGTTGAAGCCTGAAGAATGCAAAGTTAGTACCTTAAGTCCATAGTAATCGCGTAGCATATCGGCTGCTTTCTGCAACTCTTCGATGGTCTGCTGACTTCTTGGGCACAAGCAACTGTAGACGAATACCAGAGCTGTATCTCCCTTGCGGATCTAAATTAATAGTTTAGTTGATCCCAGGTTGGTGGATTGTTGGTGGTCGCAAGGTAAATTAATTTGTCGTAAGTTGAGATCGAGGAAAGGAAAAGTCACTGAAGAATAATAAAACTCACCTCATCGGCTTTGTAAATTGGTTGGATTGGCCATTGTGTATACTTCTGAGCGGAAACTTCGGCGAAGATCTTGAAAATATTTATGAGAAAAGTGGTATTTTTTATTTATCGGAGGATTTTTCAAAAATTAAATTCCCCATCGCTCCGTGGGTTTCGCGCTACTCAGCTCACTGAATATAACAACGTGAAAATTGAAGAAAGTAAGAAAGCTTTGAAAATTATGTTGAAAGCGTACCATGAACAAGACGACAAAGGCGATTTGTGTTTTCATCGTTGTTGTGATAAACGGTGAAAGATAGAATATTTGATTCAGTAGTTTGGTAGTGCTGAGCGTAGTCTTGAGCTGCTAATTGAACTTTGACGGTTTACACCAGTTCTAGATCCTTCTGAGCAACTTTCCGTAGATAGAAGGGGAATTCGGAATGAGTTGTTTGTGATGTCGTTCCTCAGCTGACCTTTACTATATATAGGGGTTTGGGTGGGTGCGCTGGCCTAGGGCCGCGGGCTGCCTCTGGCCCGCCCCCGCCATGCCGCTTGCCCACGCCTTTGCGTTTTTTGTGCCGTCGTTGCGCCCGCGCTTAGCTTCACCGGAAATGGTGATTTGCCGTGATGTTTCGAACTGTCATTTGTTTCGGTATATCAGTTCAACGTGCCCTTTTACCCTTTCATGTTTGCACTCTCTTGTATTTCAACCGGACTTCTCTGCTTGCTGATATTCTTGCCTTGTGGAATCTGATCTCTCGTCTATGTCTGCTTCTCTGGAAAGACATATCTAGCTTTACTCTGTGTTTCTCTACCACTCTCTTGAACCCTTCTGTTTCCGATACGCGTACTGTAGCGGTTTCCCTTTTTCTCTGTGCAATAAAGAACACCAAACCGATTGCCGATTATATAGTTTTTTTGTAATGAGGAAGACTAATGAGATGAGTGTTTCACTTTTGCATACCGTATCTTGCATGTTACAGTGACCGCGTTGAAAATACAGTAACCAGTAATCATTAAGCGTCTTACCTTTTACCTCGGGATGATATCGAATATCGGATAATATCACTTCCTTTTGTTCAATAGTTCAATATAACAATGCTGGGTCTGCTCAACTGTTTTGTTTCAGAACAGCGTGCATCAATGAGATGTGTTCGTTTGGTGACTACACATACACATTTAGTTTCACAGCTTAAGATATGTCCCGTTGTAGTTTTGTTCTGTTTTTCCCTTTCCGTCCCCAATTCGTGTGCCATCGTCACAACAGTCTCCAGACTGTCTGTGTTGCAGGCCTTCGCCCGCTCCCTTTCTCTCTCACCCCAGAGCCCCATCAATCCACACCACTTTTTCTCTCAATCGGAAGTGCAAAAAGTGCATCACTATCTTATTGTCTGACTTCCCGATCTCTCCTCTGAGTACACTCTATTTCACCGACAACTTTTTGCAGTCTTCCGTTCGCATTTCTGCAAGTTGCTACGTGATTAATAGCCATCGTTTGCAATTCTTTGTGCGAATCTTTGATATTCTCCCATTTCTTTGTTTGGGCTTTTTGACGAGGTGATTCTGTGGGTTAATGAAGATCATTGGAAAGCAATTAATGAAATGGGAATTGGATGTTTTCCTGGACCGATCCGGTATACCTTTTAGTATGGCTAATGGCTGTCAGCTGATAGATAGAACCCGTCTGAACTGTATCGAGAGGTACACTGGAGTCCTATTTGAGAGTACAGTAACTTTAGTGTAGTGTAGAACTGGTTGACCAACATCACTACGGTGCATTCGGGGTGGTGACCTTATGGGATGGAATAATATGATGATGTATTTTAGTTCAAAGATGCCTCGCGGTCGTTGGCCAGAACCTTGCAGAACAACCTTATGGATCAGTCGAAACAGGCTAGTTTTAGTTTTAGGTACACGTCTTTCTGGGTGCTAAAATTTAGAAGGGGATTGTTCATTAACGACGTACATGTTAGCTGCGAGTTGCAATAAGTTATCACTGTGATTTATGCATACAAAATTGACTTTAGCTGAAAGCTGTAGTTGATACTAGCGGAAGTGCGGAAGATGCTTTAAAACTTCGCTATTCTAGGAATCGTTTGATTTGTTCCTTTCCGGCACGGCATTTGAGAACAATTTGTTCGACCGGGCCTCCAATCTACTACCTTCTTCTTTGATCCAAGGTTAGTTATTACTGTATGGTCTGTGATATTTATCCATCAGTTTTGTAATGAACAGGCATACCATAATAGCCCGTAGAAATAATTACATGTCTTCTTTGATTTTCGACATACAGTAACTGTCACCTTTTACCAAATGAAAGCATCATGCAACCTGGAAATAAATTATTATTATTATTATTATGTATTCTCACTCATAAACCATGCTTTGTTTAACTAACCTTGTTCTTTTCACAGACAGTTTCTACTTTTTCGGTACGTTGTTCCATTAGTTGTGTTGTGGTGTTTGTGACTTGTGATTCGCATCGATGTTATAGTTCGGTGGTTAAAAGTTAAAATTGTTTGGTTAGTGAGGTGAAATCCCAAATAGGGATTATTTTCATATCCTTTGTTAATCAAGCAATAATGATTGTTGTTTATCGATGTTGTTACACAAAGTGTATCCCTCAGAGGTGTTTTGTAAGTTGTACCTTTTGATAATCTGTTATTAAAGAATATGCGGACGCAGTGGAACAGCTTGTGGAGCGAAGCAGTGAGATAACACAGGACGAACCAATTAAGGTAGCGGTTTAGTTGTAAGATTAGCATTTAACAATATGGTTGTAATTAGATTCTGATTTTAATGACAGCTGCCCAGAAAACAGACATTTGATGTTTATAGATCTTCTGTGGCACTTGGAATGTGAACGGAGGGAAGAATATGCACAATGTTGCCTTCAGAAATCAGGAGAAACTGAGTGATTGGATATTTGCGGATCAATCACATTTGGGTACTGTTTTAGCCTGCATACTGTTTCCCATTGTCCGCATACTAACACAACAACTGGGGAAGTACAGTAACTTGCCTTGGACGGGATGTAGTAGTTGGTAGTTTTTTTCTGTCTACTAAACTTTTTGGTTTACATGTCTTTATGAATTTGAGGGAATTATTAGTTATGCCGAGACTGGCAGGATTAACACATTTGATTGTGAGTTGGTGAGTTCTCTTCAACAGTTCAAACGTTAAACTTTGCCGCAATTGTCATTGACGTGTTCATTCGTGCTCTTTTTATCCCAGCCAGACTCATGAATATCAATATGTCCACTTTATTCAGTATCGGTGAACGACCTGAACGAAGTGCCTGATGTGGTCGCAGTCGGGTTGGAGGAATTGGTCGACTTGAATGCGTCAAACATGGTCAAGGCAAGGTGAGGAGAAGGTAGAGAATCCCTAGTTCAGAAGTCCGAAGCGTTTCAAAGGAAGGTGTGTAGAGGCTGCCCGTTGCCGTGTGTGTCTTGCCTCTGCAGGTCGTATGTCTTGCAGTCTTGCATAGATTGGTCTGATCTACCGGGTCTATTTCTAGACATTCATATATGTGGTCAATTTCTTTGAGTTATGTGGGTTTTAAATAAATAAATAAAATCTACATGATTTAGCACCACAAATCAACGATTGTGGCTGGAAGGATTCAGGAAAACCCTTCACGAAAAAGCGCAGTACGTGTTGCTGGGTTGCGAGCAGCTGGTTGGTTATACTGTTCTTTTAAGATTTCAGGGGGATAAATGATAATTTTAGTTGTTTTATGTGGCTATTCTCGCTGGTAAGACTATTCTTATACTTTAGATGGGAGTCTGTTTATTCCTGTTCGTCCGACCGCGACTCGCTCCATTTTTGAAGGATTTCGCTGTGGGGAATGTGAAAACAGGCATGGGAGGAGCGACTGCGAATAAGGTTAGAACACTGGATACATACTCATAAGAGGTCTGATTTCGATATCGACAATTCATTCTATTGATCATTGGATGATTTCGATGTCGGATAAGTAGATTGCTTGCCTCACTGTCGCACATAAAAAAATCGCATATCAAACATAAAATCATTGTAAATGAGAACATAAAGCTTATTCCAGGGTTCGGTGGCCTTTCGAATGGTGATTCACTCCACGTCGATATGTTTTATTTGTTCACATTTTGCCGCCGGACAGAATGAGGTTCGGATTCTGATGTTTATGCGTAAATTTTGTTTGACTGTCTTTCTGTTAGAATAGAATCATTTGTATCATCTGATCATCGGTCTTCTTTTCAGATTCGAGACCGTAACGATGATTGGTTATCAGCTATGAATAAGATTCGTTTCCCACAGGGACGAGGTATCGCTAGTAACGATGTGATCTTCTGGCTCGGAGACTTCAACTACCGTATGTTTCTTTGAATAATGAACTATACATGGGGCGTACACATCTGTACATCATGTGCTCTGTAAAACGTATACTAGATGTTGAATATTGAAATACGTCCGATTGAAATACAAATGTTCTCGTTGAATGAAGTATTGTATCAACTATGAGGTTTCTTTGAATCACAAATATTGTATCACATATGAGGCATCTTTAGGTATTTCTATAGGACGTGAAGATGTGAAGCGCGCCATTTCAATTGGTCAATATCAGGAGTTGGTGGTGAACGACCAGCTCACCCAGCAAAGAGCTCAGGGAAATGTAAGGAATTGAAAGAATACACCGATAAAGAAAGGTTTCTCTCGTCATGGGGGTCCGTCGTTATTAAAGTACAGTAGGCGCGTGCCAAGCCTTTGGACTCCCGAAACGTTGGTGATTAGATCATTAGATGATTTGAATAAAGATAAGAATTTTGACTTGTCTTTTATTCTAAAACCTCGGGAGTCCAAAGGCTCGGCACGTGCCTACTGTACTTTATAGATGCGATAGCTCGTTCATTCCATACAATTTCATCAACGCTATCTTGCAATTCCAGGCTTTTGTTGGTTTCGAAGAGGGTCCTCTCAACTTTGCCCCAACTTACAAATACGACACCTTCTCTGATGACTACGATACAAGTGAGAAGTGCCGAGCTCCAGCTTGGACGGACAGAATTCTCTGGAAAGATCAGAGAGGAAGTAGGGCTGGCACAAGACTCATTTGGTGAGTTGCATTTGCATGCTATTAGTTTTTTTGTAGAAATTGTGTATAATCCAGGAAGTGGATAGCTGATGACCATAAATGCAAAATGCTGTTTCAGCTACAACCGTGCCGAGATGAAAACTTCAGATCACCGTCCCGTCTACGCACTCTTCCAGATGAATGTGTACAGAGTGAACTGGAAACTATGCGAGAATTTAGTGGAAGACGTTGTTGCGTGAGTTTTTCAATATCAAATGAAACGAGCGGTCGTGGTCTATAAGTGCCTTGTGAACAACTAGTTAGGTTATGTACTGTATGGCATAACACCCTTATTCGGAATCTTACATTCAGAGGCGTGATGGTAGTGGAAGTATCGTAATTTCTACTTCAGGTGTATGGGCCCTCCGGACGGAACAGTAATCTGCACCTTGGAAGGTTGTCGAAACTTCCCACCAGAGTCGGTCTCTGAAGTTATGCGGAATGCGAAAGAACTTGGAGTCAATGTACTGACGACCAAGTGAGTACGGTAGCTTGCTTTTTTAGGAACTTGAGACCAGATCGCAAAATCGCAGTCTATGGAAAACATTGTGTTTAGGTTGGATGGTCCCGAACTCTGGTTGATCTGTTCGTCTGGAGAATGTGCAATCGCAGCCCTTTCAATGGACGGAGTCAAGTTGAATGGGAGATGGGAATTGGGGGTTGCATTGAAGTAAGTTTCCGGTATATTGTTTATACATTGATGTTACTGCCAGAAATAATGAAGATACATAATTTCCTGATTGTTCACCGTAAATGTTCGAGTTTTTTACGCACATCGACCCTCATATCTTCACTGTTTATCTTTCACAGATCTCCCAATTGGTGTGAGAACGTGAAACCCCGCATTGCACAGTACGATACTTCCGGTGAATCTTTCGAAGAAGCGTCAACTGAGCTGCCGGCCAACATCTCTGCGGAATTCATATTTGATGGTAAGCCTTCCGCTTTGTTACGGAATTGCGATATGTGTGCACAGCCTTATTTTCACCTTTGAGTGCATTATAGTGTTTCGTTGCAGCTTAGTTCGTACAAGTTATTAACAAAGTTGCATTTAAAGTGTAGGAGACTTGGGCGTACGAAATAGGATGAGATAGAATATATTATAGAAGACGATGACGAATTGCCCGTTCAACTGAACCGAATGGCTCCTCCTGAGAGACCTCGGCCGCCTAGCAGAACCGATCGCCCAATCACGGTAACTTTATTCATCGCCAGTTTTTTTGTTGTTATTCTGACTGTTTTCTTTCCCATCAATACTTTTTTTGTGTCATGTGTAATAGAACGCATTCTTCCATCTCGAGTAATATTGAACTGTTTCAGCCGTCTATACAAACATAAAGGTATACAGTACTGTCGTAAAGTCGTTGTTCGTCCTTTCCTTCTTCCACTTCTGATTTGAATTGCTGTTTTGCATTGTGATTGTAGTTGTACTTACGTAGTCGTGCCCCAAGTGCTTGGTTTATACTTCAATGACGATGAAGCATGAAAGTGAGACAACTTATAGTTCTACTATTTCAGGCGAACGGCAACGCCTATTCACGCACGTCGCCACACAATTTCGACTTCTTTGGTGTGTATTTTGACATAATGCAATGGTAGCCATAATTGTATGAATAATAGTCAGTATTGTTATGGCTGACAAACTGAACCTGCTGTTGTACTATAAGTGCTTAAACATGCTGTACTATGAGTATCGTCGTTCATTTTCTATTTCTCTTCTTTCAGCCTCGCCCAGTTCTTCTCTGTCTCCGGTTCCGTCCATCCCACACCGTTGTGCCCCAGCCCCTCCTATTCCCGCCATGGCTACATCGGTCCCCAGTTCTTCTCTGTCTCCGGTTCCGTCCATCCCACACCGTTGCGCCCCAGCCCCTCCTATTCCCGCCATGGCTACATCGGTCCCAGTTGGTGGGGCTTCGTCTTCTAATTCTACATCAACATCAGTGAGTGGATCATGGAATGAAGCCACCAATCCAGACCCTTGGGGACTAGATGCCTGGGGTGACAAAACGACTTCATCAAACAATTCACTCAACATCCCCGAACCCTTCTCGCTCTCAGTAGGGCCAAAGGTAAATGGCAATAACAATCCAACCAATGTGCCTCCACTGTCTACAAGCTATCAACCTCCGTCTGGATTTGATAATACTCCATGGCCAAATACCAGTGCTTCTCCTCAGCTAGGACTACACCATGTTGCCTCTGCACCCAATATGAGACAAGGGCAAACACAAAGACAGATTAGTGTGGATCAGGTTCCCCGGATACCACCTAGGCCTAAGTTTACCAACTGGATGCAATAGTTCACTTAATCATTTCGAACAACACACTATCGACGAATCAAAATATAAATTAGGAGCATGCAAAGGATAATTTATTCTGATTTAACTATCTTCATATTTGATCAAATGTGTAGGTGCCTTTTACCTTGTTTTATCACTGACATATTTTTTTAGGGTTTGATGGCTTTTAGTGCTTATGACTTACGAAACTATAGATTTTCATCCATGTGTGGATGAAGTACCTTATTCTTATTTGTACTGTAGTATTTAGCACATAGTTGTCCTCTTATTTTGCCACAATTCCCCTGTAAACGGTTGGCTTTTTCTACTTACAGTTCGCTTTTTAAAATAAAATGTTAAGTAGGTTGTAAGCGAGTATTTTAGTCGTGTGCCATAGTTCATTGCTTAATTACTCTTGAATGTAATACAGAATAGGAAAGTATTTAAATTTTTATTGTTGTTATTGGTGCCCCAATTTACAATTCTTGCCCTTAGAAGTTGTGAGTATACATATGTACAAATGTACTGTAGTTGTTGTGTAATTCAGAACGGTTGTGCGCTAGTCAGTTTCGGTCGTATAGTTCGGCTTTATTTGCAGTAAATTATTTATATACGCATGTTGCAAGTCTGTGGAAATGTGAAACGCAAACAAGGAAAAATATTACATGTTCAGAGTTTACTTCAAAAGATACAGTAGTTGAGACAATATTTCACCGTTTGGTAGTCTTCTTTTTGTGCGAATTTGATTTGGGTGAGGACGTCGTTTCAGTTTCCCGATCAGAGTACTGAAAAAGTTGACAGTTGAAGTTGAAGAGGTTTTAGTTACTTGTGTACGACCCGCAAGAGGGAACCCGTTTACCTAAACAGTAGCAAAGTTTGCACTGATTCGTTTACCTTTAAATATTGCAACATCTTTTCTCGATCCTTTGTATTCACATCCATAGAGCTTAGCATTTCCGAGAGGTACACGGTTGCAGATCTGAAAGTAGAACAAATTGTACAATTATAAAATGAATCGACTATTCAAACGAAAACTCAAATCACAGATATGTTACCTGAGCACTTTGTCCATTCCTAGGAAGAGAGCCGCATTAATGAAGGGGAATAATGTATCCGATTCTTCCAAACGATACAAGAAGAGCCTTTGCCAGTCAGCGAGGACAACCGGAGTCGGAGCCGCTTTCGCGCAACTAGGAGTTCACAGTAAGAGAAAGATAGAACAAACATCCGTGGAAGAAAAGCGGTGACGGGAACAAACTTCACAACAGTACATGAAACAGTACTGTTTCGTACTTTATAAACACAGGAACTGGAACAATCTGTATGGAAAAATGAAATAAAACTACCATACTGAAACTCGTTTCCAGAATGTTAACAAACAAAGAATGGCAAATGACCTAGTGTTAAAATAGCAACACACCGACTGCTCCACTCCTGCAGTGCCTTCAATTGTTGTGAGTGAACCCTCAGTAACGGGGTGGGACCAACAAGTTCGGGCAAACACCCAATCATATCCGATAAAGTTGTCGAGTTTCGTGCAATCCAGCCATCACACTCCAACTGGACACCATCCGACGATTCCAAAACCAATGTTTTCAAACTAAAGGGAAAAATTATTTCAATTATCTCAGATTGATTTCGACCGTTCCTAACGGCTCGACACGACTGATCAATGACCTGCATTTGTGGCTCACACCGAAGTTCAATGCGTATTTTTCTTCCATATTTACGGCTTGCATTTCCTTATACAGCCCCATCCGCTGCCAACTCTTGTAAGGTAAATTCAAATCAAGTCGAATAGAAATCTCACCTCTGAGTAATGTCGTTTGTCGAACAAGATGCATCAATTGTAGAAGATGAACTGAAACAATGTGTTTGCTTTCAGAGGTTCACAGAAAGAAAGGCTTTACATACTCGGAGAGAGCCAAACCGATTGTGGAATAAATAAAAAATATGTAGCCCCCACCTGGGTTCCAGTCTGCACTTCTCTTCGCAATAATACTGCATCTCTGATTCAATAGTCATTGCAAAACTGAAAACAACGATAGTTATAGATCACAGAAAATACAGTAACAGTACAAAATTCGCGGTGTCACATTGCTCAATTTTTAGATAAATAAAAACTAACCAGTAAAGTAACAAGAAATGCGACTAATATGCAAGATAAAATGATTCAAAAGAGGCGAATTGCCGGCTGAAAACCAGACTGGGTTACGATACATCGAGTACGAGATAGAAAGCACAATAAAAAACAAGCAACTTTACTTATTAATAATTTTGTAAATCAATGACACAAAAGCACAACACAAAAAGGAATACAAAGTGGTCAATAACAAGCAAAGTCAAACAAAAAAATAAATAACATGTGCAAAACAAAGAGCGAGAGAAAACGGAAATATGTTCATAAATAAATCGAAAGACAATCATACCAATAAAAAGTGAACAAATGAAGCTTTTACCTAACAATAAGTGAGGATCAAGAGCAAGAAAATAAATATTCTATACATTCGAAGGTTCTAAACTACATTTGAGTTAACATAGCGGAATGACAACAACAATAACAACATCAAGTAAACAAAAGAACTCAAATCGTATGGAACAAAGTAAAGAAGAATAACAATATTTACATGCGACGAAAGGAATGCCAAAATTAATAAAACTAAGTAACTAAAATATCATTTGCAAGGGCAACAAATAACGCGGTAAAAGCTAACATGAAACGAGCTCACCCTAACATCAATAACTACAAATAATAATGGCAAGATGAAACTACCAACTAAGGCTCAGGATCTCTACCAACAAAATATGGAAACAAAAACTCACTGTGCGCTGGAGTAACTAGTCACAACGTCACTAGTCAGCAAGTCTAAGGAGACACACCAAATTTGACAGTGAATCGCGTAGAAGGCGCGTTCGCGTAGCTAAAATGGTCAACAATACACTGACGTAATACTTCTGACTTCATAACATACGCCACTTGCACACACAAAAGGTAGATTCGAGGCAAGATCAGAGTAATTCATAAAACGTTGTCGGGCACATAAAATACCGCATTACGTACTTCTTCTCGATCACCGATATGTCCATGTTTCATAATTACACCCCTTTTGCATTAAAATAAAAAATAACATAACTCACTGCGGTTCGTCCGATACAAAAGTCACCCTTGGCTCTTCGTCAATGTCAGTCGAACATACTCGACTACCCTGAAACTGGGTTCTGGTATAAAACATGTATTACCATTAACTTAGAGATCCATCCAATCAAATAACTATAGTCACGCTACAGCCCGACACCGAGACAAGAAAAATCTAAATATGCATAAAAAGTTCCGGAGAAACTGACTTCAGTATATTCATCCTCCGGCACTTCGATTATCTGAGGGCCCACATTAGGTGGTGGTTGGCAATCGACGCCCACATAAGCCCTTGATGGGTCATAATAGGGCATGTATGGGACAAACTGGGTCCCCTCGGGGATATTTCCCTCTGTCGGATAGACCATCGCGGTAAGAGGGTAGACTTGCTGTTCTCTCATCGACAACTGCTGAAGAAGAAAATATATAATGACGAACATGGTGTAAAGGTGAATGTAAAAGACTCGGGAACAGAGAAAACCGTAAAGCAAACCCGAATTATTACAATGAAAAGAAAAACGTACTTCCATGGAAAATGGCCGGTATTGATTATCGTTATCGTAAGGATTCTGATTCTGGTACATGTAGACAGGTTCGCCTCCATAAGTAGCACCGCTCGGAGCAGGACTATATCTGGCGGCCTGTGAAACAAGAATGACTAGGCAATTGCACAAATACATTGGCAAAAGGAGGGTCTATTGCCGATTAATCTGGTCAAAATGATGGAAGCTTGCGGTAATGGGCGTGCAGCCACGTAATAAGAGTAGTTCTTCCTCAAAATGAGGTAGACCACTCCCTCTATTCTATTCGCAAGGTGTAAGATCGTCCTAGCCATTGAAAGAGGGAAATACATCGTTCACCCAAACTCCAAAATCCCAGCGAATAAATACACCCCATGAAACATTGAGCCGGAAGCACACGAACACAAAGGTTTACGGTTTACCCCCCTCCAATCACTTCCCATTTTCGACAAATTATGTTTGGAAAATGGGAAATTCAATTCGTGTATACCTCATCATACTGTGAGCCGGGAGCCGGTGATTGGTTTCCCTGATAGATATTGTTGTTGTCACTGTACGCTGGAGCATGTGTTGGAGTCACTGGGTAGGAGGGCGCGAAAAACATCGGAGCTGGACGCTGAGGAATCGACGCACCGGCAGGTAGACCCTTCAACCAAAGGTACAAAGATATTATTTGCGATTATCTGTGAGTGAATCCCTCTTTTTTTTTGTCTCTTGAGAGGGAATCCTTTCTGACCATTGGGTCTTTTACTTAGCTCCCACTAATCAACACAAGCTTCTTTCTGTAACACCGATGACACACAAACCATTGGTGTCTCGAACTCAGAATTCAACAAAACACATCCAAAACACTCAATAATCATTCCAAACAACACAACTACAACCACTACCTACCACCCATCAAATAAACGGCCAAGATTATCTGAATAATGCACACAAACCTGATTTTGATAGCCGTGGTACACACCATCCGTCTCCATATTCTCCACAGCTTCAGGATACGACCTCAGTCCTTGACGCTGCCAACCAGCACGCGGCTCAGACACGTGCGAGTTCGACTCATTGTGCTGAGGGTGAGGAGTCCGATCAGAAGGACAACAAGAACGACATGAGTGTTCAAAGTGACCGTGGTAATGATCAATCAGGTGCGGAGGTGGTCTCTGCAAAGAATTGAAAAAAAATGAGGAGGCGCTTCCCATGGTGCTAAATTGAAAGCCCTACTCCCCAAATCACAACATTCCAGGAAAGACAGTACTGGATTAGAGCTGCTCCGAAAAACGAGACACTGAATTCTACATACTTTGGCTGGTAGCTACGAGCGCTCATGCTCATGCTCTCTGAGCTGGAGTCCGAGTCTCCGAGATTAAAAAACAAATGATAAACAAACCACTCGCGCGTGACACTCATGACATCGGGGGCAGTTGCATGGAGGACACAATGCACACTCATCGTAAACAACGGGAGGAGGCTGAAAAAAAACAAAGGTGAATCTCTCTAAATGATTTAGGACTTGAAAAATCCTGAACATAATGATAGAACGAAAAGACGTAATCAATCACTCACTGTACAAATCATCTTTAGATGAAGCCATCTAATCTACTAGATAAACATAAAAACAAACAGCCAACCCTTCTCGTTTGGTTTGCATCTTGACATCTATTATTCCCGCTCCGTTCCGATCCACATGATGTACAATAAGTCGACGTCGACGAGCACATCCCATTTCCACGTCTATTCTCAACCTGAAAATAAAAACTCAAATTGTTGTCTTCAATTACGCGCTAACGAACCCGACTTACCCGACGAACTTTGTTTTAATAAAGATTTCTAAACACCTTAATACGCGCAAATCAATAAACCAACCGTTCTGAAGTTATTGTTACTAAATCCTGCACGTCCGACATTTCCAACTCGTGGTCCTTGTCCTCGTGACTAAACATGCATTGTTGTAGTTTTTTGTTTTGTTTTGTAAATTGCTCCAAACAATGTATAAGCACATCCACAATATACCAGAAAGTTACCTGGTATCGCTGAGTCTGGCCGATATTTGTGTTCTGTGTAAAGTCTCCCTCTCCCCGTTTCACAACGTTTCCAACTCTTGGCGTATAGCTATCGAAAGCGTATCGCCTGTTTTCTGGCTCCTGTCTCGAACGCGACTCACTAAATAGAAATAATGAACAGAAATAGCGGGTCAAAAGGACCCGTTCAGTTTTTGCTGTGGAAGTAGAAAACAGAAAACTATGAGGAAGAATAAAACTGAAAACTAACCTTGTTCTGCTCTGAGTCCGTTCCCAGTTTATGTTCGGTTTCGGTTCTCTATAGCTACGTGGTTGTGGTTGCAAATTCACTGACAGCAGAGGTCTTGGCATGACTTGTGGTTGGAATCCGACCACTCTCTGTTCATCTCGTGCAGCTCGTCTCCTCCACTCGTCGATTGGAACAATCAAACTTGCATCTCCAGCATCCACCGTAGGGCAACAGGTCTAAATATGGTACTACATTACATAAATGCTCTGATCCACCGTATCTAAGAGAAAAGTACAAATACAGAAAAGGTACACATAAGAACAATCGATAACTACTGAAAGTGGCATATTCCATTTGTTGTTAACTCACAAGAATAAATAATCGTCTTTTCTACGCTTTATTAGCCTTCAGAAAGCAGATAATGAGGTTATAAAACAAGTAAAACATAACTCCAGACTATAGCTGTTAAAACGACTCTAAAGAATTGGAACGAGAGAAGGGACGAGGCCAGTGGGTATGTACAGTGCCACCAAACAAAACTCAAAACATATACTATTTTCGTACACCATAAATAATGAGGAGTAACAGTAACAACAGACAAAATGGAAAATTGAAAAAAATGATAAACACACGAAGCAAGTAATGTTTACGTGACTAAACAATGAACAAAACAAATATCCACATAACAATGACAAGTAACGAAAACAACAATACATATAATATATAACTGGGTGCATGAAGATACACGTATTAATACTCTTTCCATTACTATCGTGTGCAGAACTAAACTAGCAGCATAAAACATGTACAATAAAATACCGGTAATTACAAATATGAAATATGAGACTTAATCAAAGGGCATAAACCCCGTGCGTAAATGGAGATGGACTTCTGTGGCCATATACAAGAACAGTGGGAACCTCGCGTTTTGTAAGTTCCCTCTTTCTCTCCCCGCCCACGGGAGGATGGGAACCTATTCCGGAAGTTCATGCATACGACCACTAAGCTTAGTTGGAGAAGCAGAATCACAAGTATTCATGCTTGGAACTTTGGAACAGGCTCCAGATTAAGATTCGGTTTTTTACGCACCGGTTCATGCCCGTGAATTAAGTCACTAAATTGAGCGTACCGCGTGCTGTAACCGATATAGCCGGACGACGCCCTCGTGGCGGATACACATGGCCAGATATCCATCCGGGGTGATGGCAATGTCAGAACAGAAGTCAAAGTCCGAGTGGGGAGAGTCAGCGCCACGACGGATCAGACCCACCGGGAAACCAGTCTCGTCGAACAGCTAAAACAAGTTATTTCACTATTAAACCATCACATAATGATTCTCAACATTTAATCATTAGGTATAAACACTCACCTCATCAGCTGTTTGTATGCTAGGCAGAAAAATACAATCCACTGTAGCTTATTCTCATTATGTAGTAATAATACTTATCAGCTGCATATCTAGTCAGTATGTAATATGCGAAAAAATAACCATGAGAAATTAACTAACCAACTAACCCAATCAATCAACCAACCAACAAATGAACCAATAAATCATAGCAATGATCTGCCAATTACAGTAATAACCAAAAGTCACCTGTAAACTGTGGGCACACGCATCGTGCACTACTGCCCATCCATTCACGTCCAACTGAAAGGCAAATTATAGTGAGACGAATTAAACATAGTTATTAGTTGATTGAATAGGAACAACTCTATGTTTATTGTTAAAGGATCGCAGTCACTTCAAATTCGCCTTTTTACTTCAATTATCCATAAACATGAAAAAGCACCTAGAAAAATACCATTCCGGTGTCAATTTCCTGAAAAATTAACCCAGGAAAAGAAATCCCCTCGGTTGCGTTCTAATTACGTACAGTATGACAACGACAACTGAGACAGTCGGGCAGACACTTTCCCTCTTCCCCGATTTTTCTTTGTTTTGTCATCATTGGCAACCGGCCAAGTCCCACTGCGATTTAGAAAACACCCCATTTTGTCTAAAATCAAAACTCAACCGAAGGGATTTCTTTCCCTGTGATAAATTTTCCGTAAATCAGTATTGGAAAGGTATTTTTCTAGGTATCTTTTTATATAAATTAATAAGTGAAGTAAAAAGACGAAATTGAAGTGACTGCGATCCTTTAAGGACATTTTTGTTACAAAACAACTATCAGTGCTATCGGCATCAGCTAGCTGAGCTGTTTGTCTAAATATATTCACAGATCTTAGATCTCAGTGAGTTCCTGGGAATTGGATTAGGCGCTCGACGCCCTGGTTCGGGCAGAATTCACATCAACAAAAACAAAAGAAAAATGTAAAGTGCAAGCACCTGAATTCCGGCTACGTAGGCGAATCCTCCGAGTTTTTCAATTTCTGGAGCACGATGAGCCAGAGAGCGAGATCGAGTGTGCATCTCATTCGCAAAGTCATACCTTGGACTGAGAGTTTCTTGATTGTCTTTACCGGATAATACATCAAACAGTATCCAGCGAGCACCTAAATAACACCATAATACAAAGAACGGAATCGCAGATCCAGGTTTTCAGCAATATCAGAAGAAACTTAACAAGAATCCTAAAGCATCGGGATGACAGTGTTTAATGGACTACTTGCATGGACAAGGAATAAGCCAGCCGGTGTTGTCCTCACACCACAGCATCGTACGAGACGCATACGCTTTACTAATGCCATCAGCTAATGTAATCAGTCATTAGTTCTTCGGTATTGGGCTGCGTCTTTCAAGCAACAGTAAACACTCATAAAAACAAACCTGGCAGGTTTTTATCAAATCCAAGGTCTGTGACTGCAAGCTTGCTCCCGACACATGACATAAAGGATATGTTTCCATAATTGTTCCTTGCCTTCACAAATGGTGCTTTGGGAATTCCCAGAGAACGGTAGTCATAGGTTGAAACGATCTGAAAGTGGAAATGTAAGGTACGACTGGTATTTTAGGAAGACGTAAGGAACCGCGACGTAAGGAAATTTTAGAAAGTCGTAAGTCTCAAGGAATCCCTATTTCTAAGACATGAAGCATGAAGCACTTAAGACTAAGCAACTACCACTCAACATCAACATGGGATAGAAAAAAAAAACGAAAAATAAATACGACACCTTCTTTTCATGAGGATCGTAGAAGACAATATTTCCCGAACCTTTATCGAATGTGACGACATTTCCCTTTGGACTCACAGTCAAACCTGCAACAAAACACAGCTATGACCCGTTTAAATTTGTGATAAAATCAGAGAAATGGTTCCCGCTCCCCCTTTGCGGCATACGCTCCTGACTTCTGACCTGACAACCCTTACTCCCACGTAGGTTAGGAGAACCTCGGGATTCTAAGGGAATACCCGACGACAACATCCATCCATGCATCCATCATAGGTGATGAAGAAAGAGCCAATGCCTTTGTAGACATCAAGACAAAGTGTATGTCGTATTGATAATTTGGTTCTACTACAACCAAAACGCTCATAAATGAGCTTTGTGATTTATGTGTATATCGCAACACAAGCAAGCAACAAGCAAAAACAAAGGTCTGCACATTAAGCTAAACCGATAAATAAACATCATAGTTACACAAGTATGACCTGATAATGGGTACCTCGGCAATTCGTGATATTCCATATACGTTCGAAAGTGCATCCGGCTTGTCGAGAAAACTGGGCAAGAATAATGCCGCGTCCATCAAGTACGGCATATCTAAAAGAGCAAAACAGCTGAACGCGACAAAAGCAGCAGTCACAATTACAGTAATAAGCTATTAACTTACACTATTAAATACCAAACAATTCTTCATAAAGTAAGATGTAACTAGATGTAAAACCCACTGTCGTGCTTTCACAATGACAGAAATTGCTGTTGGAGAAAATAGATCGGGAAAATTTTTCTCTGAGAGCCAATCAATGTGCGGCGAAAAGGATGAGCCATTCCAATTGATCAATATCACCTGAAAGGTAAAATATCTATTAAATATTTAATCAAAGGGCAAATAAATAACACTAAATTCGAGAATCTCAAATCTCTGCCTCAGCAGACAAACACTCCAAATATAGTGGCACTGTGGCACTATCTGACTGGCACTATCCCAGGCCCTTCCAGATCCAGACGTAATTCGTTGATAGGTTGACTAGTAACTTGTACAGTATTAGTATACCCTAGAGTCACAACTTGCTTACAATCATCCTTATTCTCCAAAACAACAACAAGTTGTGCAAAACCCTAATTAAAAGTTGTATTTTAAAATTAGAACGTTGCATTCGGACATACAAATCCACGACTGATACGGGGTAACTTAGTTTTACATGAAAAAGTAGGAAAAGACTACGTCTAACCATAAAACTAACTGTACCTTATTAGAACCTTGTAGAGCTACAAAATAGCAGTGGTTCTTTTCATCAAAGCAGACGCCCATTGGAAACGACGTGTGTCCGTTACTTCTCACACTTCGCTGTTTTACTAATGGATGAAGAACCTCAGGTTCGGGAAACTCAGACTGGGCAACGAAGACAGCTTCCATTGGCACGCTCGTCGCCACAGAAGGTCGCGTGCCTAAACGAGCGAGGTGTCCTCCTCATTCTTTTGTATACATCATATTAGTGTTTGCCACAGATGGGACAAATGTATATATGCAAGGCTAGTGCATTACACAGATACGTTGATACCGCAAATGATTCATACCAACTCTGAATAGCTAGCCGGCCAAAGGCTACTTTGCTATAAACTACTGTTGTTCGTAGCTACAAAGCAACTATTGATGTGCAATTATCCTTAATTTAAGAAAGCTTGAGGTAACCTCCAAACAGAGATGCTAATAAATAACTGTAAAAAAATTGTTTACGATTGCAAAAAAAGAAACCTTTTTTCCACTGACAGGTCTTTAGGTCGATGCCAAATATCTTCGTGTAGTTTACTGAAATAAGAACAGCTGATAACGAGAATAACTGAAAGGGAACATATTTCACATTCAATAAAATTTTATGGACAAACCAAAACTAAGAACACATGTTTTCAAAACAACACCAATAAAAAAAAAAGAAAAGAAAAAGAGCCAACCTGCTGAAACAATCTTTTCCTTATCGCGTTTAATATTTTCCTCTTCATCCTCAGAACTGTCACAAAGCGTGCTTCCTGACTAAACGACACCACTCGTTATGGTTATGGGCCATAATAGTGTAACCGAAAAAACTGCCGGTTTTGAAATTGAACTGCATTCTAGTGTACACGTACACGAATTGGCGAAGACAAAAATCAATAACCTCATCTTGTTCTTCATCTTCACAGGCAGATTCTCCCAAACATACACTCTCCTCTTCCTCAAGATCTGCATCATATTCCCCTGCATATGAATCGCACTCACTCTCGTACGCATTCAATCCGTCAGCGCTATTCGACCACTAAATAGAACACTTTTGCAGCCACCATATAGCAGGAGTCGTTATCGTTATCGAGCCACGGTGACTTAGAGCTTTCGCTATGATGAAACTAATTTGGTGGAGCTACGGACAACGGAAACTATGGTTTGCTACAATACCGTTATCAAATTAGGCGCACCGGCAAAGGCGCACCGGTATATAAATGTAAATAGAATAGCCACATACAGGGCCTAATAAAGAAAAAGGCTTACCTCGGAATCATAACCTTCGGGCTCACAGGGAGTGCCGTCAGATGCAGTAACACCACTATTGCTACATTCAGAAGCACCACACCTATCGACTTCGGCCAAAGCGTGATCATTTGGCGGAACACGAATGTTCCCTTTCACTTCACTCTATTAAACAAATCAACGTAAAAAAATCAAAAAAGGGGCTAAAAGGGAAAACATATAAATATATCACGCAATTTTCAGAAACAAACGAAAAACAAATCAGACAGCTGAGACAGCGCTTTTTTGCCCTTTATCAAATCTATTCACAAGCATACTGGGAAATGAATCTCAATACATGCACTCCAAAAATAAAAGAACATTAGATTCTTTTAATGAAGACTAACTAATATTAATTAGTACACACAAACCTGGCACTCATTCCTCACATCGGCTTCTTTACCAAAACAATCATTTGGAAGTTCGATATCAGCTAAACCTAAAGAGTTCACGTGTTAAAGACATCTTAAAAGAAAGGAGTCAGCGAGGGCGCGGTATTTGCAAAAAATCGCAACTACTGTCCTACAAAATGACTTTGGAAGTATTAAATTCAGAGAGTGTGAAATAGGGACTATTATTAAGATCATATCATAAACGTGATTTTACTCACCTTTAGCAGGCGGCTGTAATGACGAGTTGGTCTGAGTAAAGGCTATTCTAGTGTTCTTCGTATCTTCATGAGTAGAAGTGGACACATTCAGTAATCTATCAAATTCCTGATCAATGGAGTCACCAACCTGTAAAAATCACTGTATCATAAACAAAAACAGTCGGACGGACATACGGCCACATCTCACATACACAAGTTCTATAAATTGGCCAAAAGGCCAAAACAATTTCTTTCACTTACAATTCTGAAACATTTCTCAAGAAAACAAAGCGCTTAACGACGTACACATACATAGCTCGGTTTCTTCTGTATAGATTGTGTGGGTGCCACATGACATTCTTCTTCATGACCGATGCTAAATAAGCTGAATAACAGTAAACAAAAACAACCCAATCCACTTCGGACTATAAAAAAAAACACAAATAGTTGTTAGCGAAAGATGATTGCCACCCTGGGAGGCCTAAACCACTGAACTACTCAACAACAGAACATGCAAAAAAAGAGGTCAAATGACAACAAAACACCCACCTCTGTCTCTCCACCCTTTCAGCAAAAGTTACTCTTCGCCCCGCCTTCTTCATTTTATTCATGGAAACTCCATCGAACTCACTCATTCTAAACATATCAGTTATATTCGCAGGAAAGAAGTAAATCTAAGAAACACAAGTTCGCACGTACCACAAACAAACAAATGACAGTACTTTTCTTTGGCTGAGAAACCATATAGCAAAGTGATTAAACAACTGGAAATAGATATTAAATATTATTATTGTGTGCAAAATATAGAAAATCTGCAAATAGAGAAAAGGGAACAAATGAAGAAACAATGCTAAACTACGATACGACGCTGAATAACATGCTGTACAATGTGAGAACGGTAGAAAACACAAAAATAGAAAACCGACACATGAAAGAACGAACTGCAGTGAGAATCATTTGCGCACCACTACATTTTAACGTTATACATTGTAAAAAGCTAAAACACACCAGAATAAGTGACGATATCGCAGACCTGAATGTATAAATGAAAAAAAAGTTTGTGAAACAAAAAGATTATATCAAAGTCCCGTAAATCCGTCAAGAAAATCACTGCCCTCGAATGGGAAAACAACTATAGACATAGACTAGGCAGATTGTAAAATCAGGTGTAAATATCAAATATACAAATATCAATCACATCAAGAAACTATTCATTAGTAATTATTACCAACCCAACAACTGCAAATCCGCGTGAGAAAGTAAACACATCAACTCCTGAAACAAATGGAAAAATCGTATCATAATCACTACGAGAATGACTGAACTTATGTTTATCCCTTCCCTTACAAGAGAAATAAAAAAGCAATTACATACCATACATGCATGAGAGTGACAGTTAAAATGTGACATTATATTAGTACATAAATAATATAAACCGAATTTAAATAAGAACTCACATTTAAGCTTATAGACGAAGAGGGAAGGTTGCTTTGCCGACACAAGGAATAAACGACCATCCTGGGACACCGCCATATCAGAGATGTACGGTAAATCACTTTTGGAGACTTTAACAAACTCCATAGGATGCATCTCGTTATCAAAAAGCTAAAACAAAGTACAACTAGTCTTATTAAACAGAAATCGATTCCAATCATCTTATCATCATTGCCAGTTATACTTTTATTTTATATGAAAGAAGAAGGTCGATCTTGTTTCTGGTTTCACGTTGCGAAAGCATAAGTTTCAGACGTTTGGTGTAAGTAGGCAACGTTTTCTGCGTCTTCAAAATATGCCATAACTTTGAAAGATACGCTTCGGGATCATATAAATATAGTATTGGTGTGGTGCTAATTTCGAGAACGGAAAGTCAAATGAATGGGTGCGGCGGTCATAATATGCAATTGCGATGTATACAATGTTACCTGAATAGAGTATGATTTGGCGTCGGCAATCAGTGAATAACCATTTCGATCAACCTGAACAAACGAGCAAAATGAAAAGTAACATAATACACAATTTAATCACATTTTCGATTTGACAAATTTGACTATTTCATATTCATAATAACACAATCAGAGAATATCACGGAAAGCTTTCATAATTCAAATCGGACTAGTTCGACGATGAAAACGTTGACATTTCACAATAAATACACAATAACTTGGAAGTGGAAGTGAAGAGAACATCTGAACTACCTGCACTCCACTGATATATTTAAATTCTCCCAGTCTTCCAGGTTTACCAGCGGCACATTTCGAAGACACCAATTTAATACGTTCAGAGCCGCTTTCATCACTTTCTATATCCCACACAGAGTAGAATGCTGCCGGTCGATCTAAGGACGAAAACAATAGTATCAACGTAGCATGCGTGATTTTAACCACCCTGTCACAACCGGTAAACGCATTCACTGCACATAACAATACCACTTAAAAAACCAGGGTTATGTTAAAGATAGCAAGAATTTCTATAACCAATGTGAGACAATTAGTACCTTCGACAAAAGCACTTCCGAGATCCGTTACTATTAGCCGGCTTCCCACAAGACTCATGAAAGAGGCGTTTCCATAATAGGGTGGACATGGCACCAGCACTTCAAACAGGCGCTGTAATGCTTACAGTTTACATACAATACAACTATACAAAGGATGGCTTGCTTTTATGGTTATGGAAAATAGTAACATAGTAAATGTCTCATTCGGGCTATAAATTATAAATTCGTGAGTTGGTCTGTATTATAGATGCGCTAGCTAGGAACATATTACAATACGATGTAACCATGTAACGACGATGTATAACACATCAACTACATAAATTTGGAGAATCTTCGGATATGGTATAAACTGGGAGTGTTTGATGCGCTACACTACAGGTACATAAGTTAAACGATAAAGCGTTGGTGGCAGATATCACCACTCACCTTATTCACACATCCTCTTTCCGTAGAGTAAGCAACTAACGACTTTGACGACCGATGAAACGTAATAGCAGCACCTTTAGGAGTCACTGCAAGACCTGAAGAGAAGACACACTGACACACATGTTAATGAAGAGAAGACGTTCGACAGCACAGTGTATATTCAATTCTCCATCCGAACGACTGAACGTTGAACGCGCCTATGTAGGAAAGGAAATATGGCATTAACTATTGGCACCTGGCCCCGGACGGGGACCGAACCGGAACCCGAACCCTCTCCTTCACGGTCTACACTTTTTCATACTTTCGCTGCCACTTAATTTGCATAGCACGCGTTACCAAGACTTGCACATGACAGCCGAGCCGTTATATGCAGGTAGGTAGGTAGGTTATACGTATAATTAGTAATTAGTGAAAAATAATAACACACCATGACTGAAGTCCAAGTCCTAGTTACTATCACTGTACTATTGTACTGATTAGGCAAAAAATTAAGTAAGTGATTAATTTCGAACTAGGCCCGGCCCCTGCGGGGGTTTAAAAGAAATACACTCATGCCACATACCTCTTCCCGACCCAGTAGCAATTCGTCGGTATTGAAATTCAAAAAACCTCGTGGCAAAATTTGGCAGGAATTCAGCAATAATTATGCCGCGATCGTCGAGAATAGCATAACTGAATAAAATATAACAATTTAACCGAAATTAAGCAAATTGTGAATTGTGAATCACAGAACACATAATTATAATAATTTAACTTCGTCTTGTTACAGTATATAGTTACACTAAAAGGTATGTAAAATAAGAAGAAGGGGTGATGTTTCCAGTTTACATACATAATATACCAACCTGACGCCCGACTGCACTACTCTAACAGAGGTTGGCTTCATTAGTTCAGGAAAGGTCTTTCGGTTGATAAGGTCAGAACCGAATACCGTATAGTTATCCGCATCAACCATTTTCACCTAAATGAGCTAATTGGTCAATAAACAGCCAGTGATATTTGTTAAAGGCTCGACACATAAAATTTTGCGTAATGTGTAAACACAGTATTACTCAAAGATGTCTGCGGAACCCGCTTTACATAATAAGCACAATTGGGCGAATGAAGATTTAGATTGTGCATGTGCACACCCGGAAACCTCTTTATGCCCCAGATTTTGACTTTTGGTATTTGAGTACCTCTTCATCTAGTTGTGGATCTTCATTTGCTAATAGCTCACCCAATTTTATAAACAGACAAACACTGTATGCAACATAAAATATGAGACGTAAGCATATCATGTAGTGTTAGCTTCAAACGGCTAATAACATTGAAAACCGGGAGCAAAGCGTCAGGGTGAGTTGCACTGCTACCTAAAACACCGGCCTCCACCTCGGGCCTCTTCATGTTTATCCAAATTCAAAATGCATAAAACCGACCGTATTCGACCTTGCCATGGCCACAAAGATAATCCTATTACGGGAATCATACGTCATTCCATACGATCCATCCGGGGACTGCATGCTTACGCGCACTCTTTCTACCACATTTGCTTCCAGTTGTGAAGCCCCTCGAATCCGCAAAAGGTCAGCTGGAAAGAAACACCTGTATCTTTTCAATTCAAAAACAAGAGTGTTGGCTAGTTGGCTTGGCTACTTGGCTTAGTTGCTATTGGAACATCGATCAGAATTTATTCAGAAAGTGTCGTACGCGAGGATTGGAAGCTGGGTAATCGCATCTGAGTCCCTGCCTGATAATCTAAAGAATGACCCGTCAAACATTATTTTTAGAAGCCGCAATTCAATTTTTGCATTAACGAAACCAAAACTGGGCAATGGGAACGAGGAACCGGAACCGCTGCGCACAAAAGGCAACCTCTACTCAAGCTGAACTCATACTGAAACTCCGATTGCGACGTTTTTCCATAAATATAAAGGTATAGGCGTGAAGGGTCGAAATTCCGTTTTGTTATTGTGAAATATATTGCAAATGTAAAAACTTGAGGCAGGAAACATACGTGAAGAAGGAACAAATTCAGTGGATCCGTCGACTCCATTCCTAGAAGCTACCATCTGAACGAAAAAGAATCACGAATTCCCACGATAAAATTCAACATGATTACGATAAATTTATATGACAGTGTATAGCAGCGACATAACGGCCGAATTTGTAGCGTAACTTGAGCAACTGTATTTCCACATATTCTATGCACATGAATATACAAAAATCGCGCATCAGACATTGCTGGTGAAATGCAGCGCTCAAAGAACGTTCAAAACTCGAACTGTAAAAAATCAGACATGATCGTCGAATTGATTTTTCTCCCCATATTTTTGTCACTATTTCGGGCAAGTTCAAAATACATCTTTCTACAGTAGTCGGTGCAATATAGAATATGGCCACGAAAATTAGCATAAATTATTTTAAGTAAATAATCTAATTTTCATGTGATGAAACTTGCACGTCATTCTTGGTGAAATGATTCTGAAGGCTATATTCCTTCTAACTTGTTTAGTTCCTGTACTACTCGCGGTAGAAAAGGTTGTATTTTATTTTCAACAGAAGATTGCAATGGGGGTGAAGTTCACACAAAAGGGTAAACGCAACTCTATGTCATGACAAGGATTCATCGTCGCGGATGCACCCTTGCTGAGAATCTAATGTACATTAAATCATTTCAGTGTCCATCTCCTCAGAAAACTCCACTAAACAAGGAGGATCGTTCGAAATCAACGGCTGGTCGACTTGATGCTGTATTGGGTGGAAAGATTGCCCTTTGGGAGAACTTCCTCAGCCCCACTGCTTCCAGTCAGTCCTTTATTACATTCCATTTTGTGCCAGAAATATACAAACTGGCAGCTGAATTTGCATATAATACGTGGAAATGCAGCTGTCCAGCATAGTTTCACTGTTTCAAGGGACGCGGTCACCGTTTTGACCCTTATGTATACTTTGTGTTTTTATTAACTGCACAGTAGGAAAAACATAGTGTTGGAAAAAATCCGACGAAAAACGCTGTTTTCAGCGAGAAATTCATTGATTAAAAAAGTTACGTCCGATCCAAGGGCCACAGTTAGCCGCGTCCCTTTCACACATCCACATAATGAATGCGTTTGTAAATATGATTATGTCTTCTTTAGCACAACAGTTCCTGACATTTTCTACTGCTCTGACCTGTTCACCGCTTATTTTGATCGTATGCTTTGCTGCCCTAATGTTTTGTTGGGGCCCATTGTTCCACCCTGAGTTCTTCTACGCAAATGTCCAAAAGGCCAACAGGAAGAGGTATTCAACTTTCATAAGCAGAGAAAAAAGAGAGGTATAGAAAGATAAAAAGTACAACACACAACTTTGGCGACAAAAAAAAGGTGGGCCCAGGTGTGGCGGCCAACCCATTTCAGGCCTGAGTACGGCGATCGTCAACGTTCGTGTGTATTTTGATTCGCCTACACCTGACCTACACCGGGCCGACACCAGACGCACCGCTCATCTTTTCTGTGTCCCTCGAGCCACCTTCCCCTCTATGGGCGAGTTGTAGGCGAGGTGTAGGCGGCCCACCCTTTTTGGGCCCTAGGCCGCACACCGGCCAAGTTTCCTCAGCGTAGAGAAGTAGAGAAAAAAGCATGCGAAAAATATTCCTGTTTAGAATTCGCAACGTGGTATCTTCGAATATCAGTATCAGAAAGGATATTGCCGTGTAAGTCTTACTTTCCCAGTAGGGCAAATCGATTGAACTTGCAGAATGTCTATCGTACATATATAAACATCATAATTTTTTGTGTTATTAGTTATGCACATAAAACATGCGCATAAAACTGCACATCAATGACCACATCCCTGTAATGGTTATGGCTTATTTTCAATAAAAACTGAAGGTTTTCATACCTAAATGGTTTTGATGACATTTTTATTGTGTATTTCTTCATTGCAGCGCTCCTCCTCCAGAAAGGCCAACTAATGTAAAGAATAACGGACCCATGTGAGTTTAACACTGGGTAGTGCTGTTTCATATAAAAAGAACACAATATGAGCTAATCACTATCGGAGAAACTGAAAAGTTCGGGAAGAAATAGTGCTCCAGCATGAGAGACTGAGAGACTCAGAGTGAGATACATAAATAAAAATAAACTTACTATTTCAGGGCTCCCGACAAGAAGCCAATGCCTCCCGGGTAAGGGTTGATTACGGTAATGAAACGCCGCGTTTGTGCCGCGCACTTAACTCGGAAAATGGGTGTGCTGCGAAAACATGGCGCCCCTGTGGAAGACGGACGGCGACAAGTGCGCCAACTGGCATGCGCATGCCTTACGAAGCTAGCCACCGTTAGGGGGTGATTTAAAATATGACTCTGGTCCACACAAATGTGTTAAATTGAAAAGCTTTGTTTTTCAGCCCCGGCCAGAATCCTTGGTAGAAAACACAGTTTTTTTTCGTGAACGGTGAGTGGTTTAACTCAAAATATAATCAGCGCTTTTTTAAACACATCGTAAGTTTTAACAGATAACATTTCTCTCAAAGCAGGTTAATTTATATATACTTGTTTTAGGTGCAATTTTCGTGATGTCGCTCTTTGCTAATGTAATGTATGTGTGGGAAAAAGTTTACAAGTCCAGACATCTCTTCGATAAATAAACATTTTATTTATCATGAGATATTTGCTGTAGTTGTTTCATTCGTATACTGGCCGGTTTTTGAAAAGCATCGTGGACAACTGAATCCTTACTTATTTATGCTAATTTTCTCGAATTTAGCTCGATTTTTTTTATTCCAATTTATGTTCATTTGCATATGCTACATAAGAATGATGATGTCCTCGATGCATTTCAGAAACCGGCCGATATTTCACTTTAATTTACATGAAAAGTTAAATAAAAATTGTGTCATTCGATAGAATATGGCATGGCCAGAGCGCTACAGGATAAATAAAACCTAATCATACCTAATCTCGATGTAGTAAAAATATAAAGGGAGCAATGATACACCACAATTTGATAATGTGAACACTATATACAATTTGAACTGAAAAACGTGGAATAAAAAAAGCGTGAAATTTGACGATAATAAATAAATAAATTGCAATGCATGGCTGGTTTAACTTTGTGTGAGGGCAACTATTAATATGAGTGATTGAGGTATTCTAAAGTAAAAATAATTTTCGTAAAATAACGGTTTTCCGCGTTTGGGTCCTTACGGTTGTTTTCGAATGTATTCCTATAGCCTATAGCTAGTATATCTGATCAATAACCTAATGTTCACAAGATAGTTGCGCGTAACCCACAGGGTCATTTGTACTGTTGTTCTTCATTGAATAAATTGTAGTCACGTCATGAATAGGCCTTGTCAAACCAGACTTCTTCTGTGACTTTAGCGTGTTTTCTAGGATTCTGGCACTGTCGGAGCACCATTATATTTTTGTGATTTCCAGAAATGATTAATAAAGTAGCCGTAACACTGAGCAATTGTTGAAACCTGAAACAGTTGTAGAAGCAAAAAAAAAATTATTCCTTGTTATAATACAATTTTTTTGATACATAAAGAGTTCTAGGAAACGCGATGTTTGCCAATTTGACAGAAAGCATGCCACCGAAACAAATAGGAATTACAGCTTTCTTCAACCTTATATGATACATTTGCCTGCCACAAAAAACGCGAGGCGGTTGCCAGTTCCTCGCGAAATGTGCGCGGCTCCGGTGTGGTGTGCCATGCCGTAAGTCTTCTAGTAGTACCTTATCGTAACAATTTGCTACCGTACCTTACTGCAGCAGCAGGCATTCCCCGTGTTTTGATTGTGTGACGAAAGAGACAAAGTGCAAGTTTCTCTTTTTCTTCCGCAAGTAATTGACTGGATTTTAGTGACATCTTGTCATTCCCTGCAATTGTTTGTATATCATTTTTCAAGCACCTCTAAGAATTAACAAATTAGTAAGGATATACATGGTAAAGTCATAATCAATCATGTAGCGCACTTTGCGTGTACCAAAAAAACTTCAATCTACGGCATCAATCAATGAGTTACGGTATACGGTATGCGAATACCCAGCGAACTAACACATACTACGAGTTACGTAATGCCTCATATATAATGACGCAGGTTTTCAAAAGCTACATAACCCTGTGGTGTTATTTAATAAATACATAAATAAATAAACATGGTTAGTATAGTTTTCGTTGCATGTTTTGAGATTCCTCACCGTAAGAACAGGCAACAATTCCGCGAATGAGGAGATATTCCGTGAATTCGATCTCGTTGTCAATGAACAAAGCGACCTGCCGTTTGAACATGTAATTGCGCGCATCAATCGGCCTAAAAAATTACACACAATAAAATCTAATTGTCAGAGTGATCAGAAAAGTCAGAGACCGTGAGAGACCGTACCTAATCTTAGCTAAGTGAAAGTAATAAAAACTAACGTCTCGTCATAAAATTTTGAGTTGGATGAATAAAGGGACATGATACTGTCACTCTTTGAAATATACGTTTGATAGCCGAGGAAGGTATTGGCACATGTGATCACCACCTCCTTGAACCACTCGATCTGGAACACGAGACATACAACCTGAGCCTCAATAGCGCATTCAATTGCAGCAAAAACTCGCAGAGTTATTTGTCGCAGAACGGTTCCACGAGCTACCGCAGTAAAAACGGGTAAATTGCCAGACACAAGAACCATTTTTAACCAAAACGAGAAAGTGTCTACCTTATCTGTGGTCGACAATTCGCAAAAGAATGAAAATGTTTTCAGATATTCGCCCATATTGGAGAACGAACGAAACATGTTGATCATATGAGATGGGTAGCGCTGATTCACCTCGTCAATCTGAATGAAAATTATGCTTATTGTTAGATATATGATATATTCCTTTAGACTAGTATAGATTCATAATTTAAAACAAGCACAAGTGCAATATCTAAAACATTGAGTCAACTAAACAAGGGGTCTCTGGCCTCACTCAAAACGAGAAATGCAAAAAAAAGGAAAACGGTTTACCGAAACGATGGGCGTGGCAGTGGATACTGGAACAAGTAAATCGATGACATAAGACAGTTCCGGATGGTAGATCATCTTCTGAGCTTTTAGGAGATTCGACATCAATTCAACAGCTTGGAGTCGAGAAAGGGTGGAATTCAGATAGTGGCAGTCTTCGAGCTGAGGACTGGGAGACTGAACAAGGTACAACTATTACAATATGATGAACAAGCTCTGGTATCACCTGGTTCTTTGGGCACCAGAGGCTATATATTCACCACTCAATTCACCACTATTCACCACCCGAGAGGAACGATCTCTATTTTCTCCGTATGGGGAACATCCCCGAGTGAATCGAGTGTGGGCTCAGTGATCATATACACCTACATTCTTAGAGCTCGACGAATGCTTTTCCCCACTTTTTCGGAGATATGGAGCAAAGATCTACCTTGTGTAGTGGAGAAAGAGACTTTTTCTTATCGATTCTCGCCAAATAACTCTGAAGAAGGCAATTGGAATCAGGATCTTCTAGTTGAATTGCTGAAATAATTAAATACAGTTAGGGATCTTGGCCGGTGCGCCGCCTACTGGGTTAACTCCTACCCTTCACATACATTTCCCCGAAAGGGGAACATGAATCCAGGGACACAAAAAAAGGTCGGGCGCTGGTGCGCCTTGCACGGGCCAGTTGTAGACCACGTGTGAGCAAACGCTATGGCTATAGTTTCACGTTTGGGACTGAAATCGGCGCCATATGGAACCCTAGCGTTCTTTGTTCACGCCCGCAAAGTGTGCGCGTCCCACTTATAGCCCGCCGAAAAGTTCCCCACAATCAGTAAAAAAATAAGAAACTACCTCTAGGGTCCATCCCAGCTTGAATGCATTTGTCATATCTGCAGGATCTGCATACTCTGGCAGTGACTCCAGATTTGACAGCGCAATTCCCATTTTTCTTACAAATTAACTTCTTTCCTGTGACAACAATACGACGGAAATGAGTCTTGCATCCATTACATGAAGGCGCCTAGAAGAAAAGGATAAATAAGAGCATTACTTTTTCGTTCATTACTAAACACCTAGCGCATTGGATGTCAAAGGACACATGGCACCCTTGCATTCAGGGGTGTCCAGTATTCCATGTATGTTCAGATATAACATGGAATGTCTTGGCAAAGTCATTCCATCAAGTTTTTACGGAGATTAACTTGCCTATAAGATAACTCTTACCCCATAGTGATATCCGCCGGCTGGCCCCTCACAAATATCACATATTGCTGGAGGATGGACAATAGACGGCTTCACAGGGGACTTTGCTTCACGTTTCACAATATTCTTTCGGTTTATTCTCTGTTTAAGCGTCTGCGTTGACGGGTCAATCAACACAGTTGGCAGATAAGTCGAAGTACTGGGACTGGAATCGGAGTCGGCCACGCACGGCTTGACGTCGGAATCCTAAAACAACTGCTTTAATTCAATTCAACATTTGAAATACTTTACACAGGAGCCATCAGGTACAACCACCCGTTCCCTCATCTTTGCTTTTCCGGGCCAGACCCCTCAAATTAGGAAAAACTATATGATTCTTGGACGCATCATCGTAGTAGAAGGCTAAGCTAAGACCCACCTCACTTTGATCGACGTCTTCAAGAGAATACTCATTTTGTAATAAACTTGACAAGTTGGACTGCACACACATTTCGCTAAATGTAAAATAGATATATACTTTGTGTATGCGTCACAACGAAACTTGGTTGGTGTTCAGTAAAAAAAAGGTGGTTCGCCTACATCTCGCCGCGCACTTCGCCCAGTCTTATAGCCGAAGCCTCGCCAGGTCCGGGCGAGTGCACTGTCTAACCTTTCGCAAAAACCGGTCGGAGATTGGGCGAAACCGCCGCGCCCTTTTTTTTAGACAGTATTTCTGTTTCTGCATGGTTTTTCACATTTTCGTCCCGTCGGTGGCCCGCCCTTTCGCCGGGCGTACCTGGCGAGAAAATAGGTGTATGCGAACAACCTTTTTTTCGCCGTGCACCATCAAATTTTTGCGTTGGTTACATCTAAGCGTCGTGCAATTTTTCACTCGAGTTGAACATTTCGCATTTTAGTAATACCAGGGAATACCTCTCTGAATTATTTGGAAAATTCGAAATAAGTTGTATTCTGGCAAAAGCCAGCGTCTGCATTCTACATTTCGACAGTAATAAAGTACAAATCATGTATTTTCACGGGTCTGCCACCCGTGTGTATGCACGAACCGTGGGAGCCTTCCCGGTTGGGAGAATTTCTCTCTATGCATCACTGATTCGCGTGATCCCTCTCTTTCTCTCACCGGGAGGCTGGGGGCATTCTCCCAGTGTTCGCGCATACGGTCACTGGTCATTCATAGTAACAATCTCACCTGGTTGGATTTAATGGTAGAAAAATATCATCCGAAAATTTGTTGAACATTCGGAATAGGAAAAGTTTCACTGGAAGGAGAAAAATGTAAAAATAAGACGGAAACAAAACTTGGAACAAACGCGAGAAACAATGGCGAAAATCCAATGAGCGGCACGAACAAAAGGGATCTGCGGGAATTAATCAATATAAGGAATTATATATATATATATATATATATATATATATATATATATATATATAAATGAAGAGAGTGTGAAAAAATAAAAAGCGAATAATGTATCATGTTCTAAGATGAAACCCCGTTTCGTCCCTAAATCGTAGACGAGGGTTGTTTTACCCGGCTAGGGTCTCATCAGTGCGATGAACCGGACTTATAAAGAATGAGCGGCACGAACAAAAGGGATCTGCGGGAAGTAGATTAGATTACGACTTAATTCAAACAATCTTTACCGGTTGCTAGGATACAAAAAAAGATCAACTTATTAATAAATCATAAAAACAGCATGACACAATTAGAAATATAAAAGTACGCTAGACTAGACAGTACAAAAATATGACATGGCACCAATTAAATTGAGGTACATTTTTTAGAAAAGGTGTTGAGGCTAATAAAGAAAAAAATACAAGAAAGAGAGAAGAATAGAAAGTGACTTTGTTTTTTGGAAAACTCGAGAAGCTGATAATATTTTTTTCGTTTTTGAGGTAAAGCAAAGTTCACATCAGAGAGATGACGGTATAGGGTATAGGTATAGAAAGCATGAATTCGCCAGAAAGTTGCGAGACAGAGAAAACCATGCCGCGAAGCAGCGAAATTCGGCTGAAAGTAAAAGTATGTACTGTTGAAAACTTAGAAAACTCATAAATTACTAGAAAGGTATATTCCTCCACGAAATAATTGTAGTTTATACTTTGATATTTCAAAAAGCGATCACAAATTCAATAAAAAATTTATTAAACAAACAAAAAAACAACAAAAAGTGAACTTACTGAGTAAAATAGAATGTAGGACGTAGAAATGTAAAATAACCCGGAATATAGTGAGAGGGGAAACTGAGGCTCATATGAAATAAATCACAAACGAAGGCCTGGAATAAACAATGAATATAAATAAATATACAAAAAACATATGTACAAGTAATTAGCACATGGCCCATGGGAGGATCAATAGGGAGAAACTCATTTTAAAGGATCGCAGTCACTTCAAATTCGCCTTTTTACTTCAATTATCCATAAACATGAAAAAGCACCTAGAAAAATACCATTCCGGTGTCAATTTACTGAAAAATTAACCCAGGGAAAGAAATCCCCTCGGTTGCGTTCTAATTACGTACAGTATGACAACGACAACTGAGACAGTAGAGCAGACACTTTCCCTCTTCCCCGGTTTTTCTTTGTTTTGTCATCATTGGCAACCGGCCAAGTCCCACTGCGATTTAGAAAACACCCCATTTTGTCTAAAATCAAAAGTCAACCGAAGGGATTTCTTTCCCTGTGATAAATGTTCCGTAAATCGGTATTGGAAAGGTATTTTTCTAGGTATCTTTTTATATTTATCGATAAGTGAAGTAAAAATGCGAAATTGAAGTGACTGCGATCCTTCAAGACAAACCAACTTAAAACGGAATTTGTATAATAAATCTATTTAGATAAATATATGTCATTTAACTAAGAAACTAAATAACAAAAACATTAGATTTCCACTTCCAAGCCTGATAATTTCTTTTATGAATCAGAATTTTCCAAAAAAATCTCATCTATGATTTTGGAGCTCTTGTGATGAGGGTTTTCTGCCTTCTTCAACATCATTATATTACGGTGGTTTCCAGAAATTGTCAAAATTGAAGAAATTACACCAAGAAGCTGTTGGAATCTGAATAACTCTATGTTTAGATACGAAAAAAAATTAAACAATAAACAGTAAATATAGCGGACACACGAGTTTTTCTTTCTTCACCATCTCTCTTTCTTTATCATCTAATCTATCTTTGGTGATCACTATCTTTGCTAATAGATAACACTTTGTGGTACTCGGATGAATTATCCAAGTTTTAACGAAATATGGCGAATTGACCGAAATTAATGAAAGAAGTGCAAATAACCTGCCTTGATGCTGCCACAGGCATTCCCATAGTTCTGTTCGTGTGTCGAAACAGACAAAGGGCCAGACTCTCCTTTTCTTCTGATATTAATTGACGAGCCCGGCGAGACATTTTATCATTTCCTAAATTTGCACATTAGACAAATCAGAGAGAGCGAGCGAGAGAGAGAGAGAGAGTGAGAGAAAGAGAGAGAGCGAGCGAGAGAGAGAGAATAAAATATAGAGTGAGTTGTGTGCTAATTTTCTAATATTTCACAGGGGGTAAACTAATCAATATTCGTTTAAAAGGACAGGCCCATCAAAGTAAACCTATATTTACGATACGTTCATAATGTCTGTCAAGCATTTTTATTACAATAAATACAAACTAAATTTCACATTTATTTGCCATGGAAAACTTTTCTACGATGCGCTCAGCTTAAATGTATACCGTAAAGCCGCAAATATCCTTGTCGTCTATGCAAATTTATCGTGACATTATAATGCTATTAAAATTTGCATATATAGCTTTGAAATCTGCAGTTTTATGGTATACATATGCGTTGAGCGCATTGGAAAAAAGCTTTCCATGGCAAATAAATGTGAAATTAATAAAAATGCTTGATAGTCATTATGAACGTATCGTAAATATAGGTTTATTTTGATGGGCCTGTCACTTTAATCCTACCGCAAGAACAGGCGATAATTCCCCTAATAAGGATGTATTCCGTGTAATCGACTTGATTTTCAATGAAATAGACGACCGGACGCTTGAAAATGTAATTGTGCATATCGATCGGTCTGAAACTCTACATAATATACTGAAAAGATATTGGTGCGGCTTAGATGATAGCTTTTGACCCTAGCTATCACACACACTCTATTGGTGCTAACTAAGCTAAATGTGTGGCAGTGTTCTCCAACTCATCCAATGTTGAAAATCTCACCACGATGTGAGCTAGAGCTACCGATCAAAAATAAGAGTGAGTTTGATTGAGCTAGTTGTGCTGGCGTGATGCACATAGTGTTTTGCTACAGTACCCTCTTGTACCGTACAAGGTACTACCCTGTAGCCCCGCCCCTTTACTGCATCTCAAAATTTCTTACGTTTCTGGTCGAAATTCGTTAATTGTCCCATCAGAATTGACCACAGAATCACTCTTTGCACGATATGAATGAAAACTGAGAAAGGTATTGTAACAACTGACAGCGACTTCCTTGAACCATTCAATCTAATAATAAAAATAAATTTAATAAATATGTTATTTAGTAAAATACATAAATCGGCAAGAAAACAAGTTAGCTAAATTCGAGATTATGAAAAAAGTGAAGAAATACTTCCAAGAAACCCCAATTGAAACAGAGGCTCACCTTATCCGAAGTGCATAATTCGTGAAAGAATGCAAAAGTCTTGAGGTATTCCATCGTATTCACCATCTCGAGGTACATGTGATTCTTATGATTCGCATACACTTCGTGCATTTCTTTGATCTAAACATCAAATATCATATTATATATAAGTTCATAAGGATTCATAAGGACAATTCATAAGGATATATAAGAAAACGCATTGGTGTTGTGAAATATAAATGAATCAGGCAAATGACAATTGACAATAGAATCATGAAACCTAACAAAAACACAAAAAGCAAGGGAATAAACACAGTGGTACCATCAACTACGCCACCTAATATGTACACATGCGATTTCAACCAATTAACTAACCGTAATCATAGGTGTCCTTCTGGATTCAGCCACATCAAGGAGATCGATGATATAGGTTGTTTCTGGATGTGCAATCATACTCCTTCCTCTCAATATTTCGGAGGTGATTTCAATAGCACGTAGTCTTGAAAGGGTGCTGTCCAAATGGTGATATTCTTCCATTTGAGGAGATGGAGACTAAACAACTTTTCGAATAAGTACACTAAAGTATACACTTTCTTTTCGCATTTTTATTTGGTCACTAATTATTGACCCTGCTGTATATAATGAACACCGTAAATAGTGGTACTCATTGTGAATAGAGTACTGCAGAGCTATAATTGACACCGTAAATAGCAGTACTGAATAGAGTACTATAGCGCTAGTGATCATGCCTTTCCGAAAGCAAACTTATATTTTTATTTTCTCTCCCTTCTACAGCACAAACCCAGGTTGTTTTCATATGAAACAATAAATGTATAAGGAGCATCCCAACTCAGATATTATATAAAAACAAAACAACGTACTGTCGGTATGACAGCAACTACATTCGTTTCGGGTTTCAAATTCTTCAAATAATCTTGCAGAAGTTCATTTGAATCAGGATCGTCCAAATGAATTACTGAAAAATCCTTTGTTATTAGTTTCGGTTTGCGTTGCTTATTTTCTCACACTTTTGCGCCAAAAAGTTTTTTTTCTGGGAGGAATCTATCTACATGATTAATAAACAAATCGCATTGCACAACACTCAAAGGAGTTTTTAAGGAGTTTTTAAAAAAATTTTTGACTTTCAATCATTGATCGAGTGAGCAGAACACTTTAATAATGTTCAATACAATTACAGTACCTCTCACTCATTGCCTTAAACTTTATTTAAATACCGTACCTCTGGGATCCATGCCAGCTTGAACGCATTTGTCATATCTGCAAGACCTGCACACTCGGGCAGCGATTCCAGATTTAACAGAACAATTTCCGCCTTTCTTACAAATTAGTTTCTTTCCCGTGACAACAATACGACGGAAATGAGTCTTGCATCCATTACATGAAGGGGCCTAGAGAGATAATGTGTTACTTGATAGGGTGTAGTTAAATGATGAGTTTATGTTATAAATTTATAAAAATGAAACCATACGTTATATAAGTAAATCCTATGTTACTAAAAGAAAAGAAACTTCTGTATCGATTTCAGTGAACCCCAGGAAACAGTTTCCATGTGCATATCCCTTTAAATGTATATTGCTCACATCATAGTGGTATCCGGACGCGACTCCTCCACAAACTTCGCATGTAGAAGGAGGCAAATTGACTTGTTTCGATGAGGTCGATGGCTTTGAGATCTCTTTCTGGGTTTTCCTTTTATTTAGAGCCGAACGCTTTTCAGAAGACGAAACAAGGTCCGTTTTCGGAATTCCGAAACTTGGCAGAGATGATGTACTTGGAAGAGAGTCCAGAGAAGCAACCAGTTTCTTGAACTCATTTCCTCCGGACTGAAAAGAAACACGTGAATAATTTAAAGCGGTATGTCACGTGGTTTGTGAAGCGTGCAGAACAATAGGCAAGTGTTCCATTAGGTGACCTTCTGTACTGCTAGTGGAGGTAAGGTTTGGGAATGCAGTTATTGTGTACGATGCAGGAACTATGTGTCGTATCGCTTTGTAGGAAACATGATCATGTTTCGCACATGGACTATTCATGAATGACTTTGATTTGATTGAAGCGAAATTCCACCGGTTTTTGAAACACATCGAGCACGCCATTATTCTTATGTATCTTATGCAAATGAACATAAATTAGTATAAAAAATCGAGCTAAATTCGCGCAAATTAGCATACGCACGTAAGAATTCAGCTGTCCGCGATGCGTTTCAAAAACCAGCCGGTATTTCGTTTTAGGTGGAAAGAGAGTGCATAGTTAGTATAGAACAAAAACAATCAGGAAAATAAGGCGAATTTCAATAAAGAGAAAGCATAAGATAAATTGGAAATAAAGTATTTCACCTCACGCTCACACAAACCTGGAGACGACGCCTCTTTTGCTGTCCCATACGGATGTAGGACACTGAAAACAATATTTATCACGCTAAATATATATTTTCAATAAAATAAAAAACAAGAAAAAAAAATCGTTTGATAAAAATCAACAGTAATCCGTAGAGGCCGGGAATAGACTAGAAATCATTTTGAGAAATATCGCATTTGAGCAAGCCAGCGAAAACTATTTATTATTATTTATTGGATATGAGCTGAAACCCTTTTTGAATACATTAATTTCTTATACACTTGACAAAATATTTGTGAAAAAGAAGACAAATTCGAGCCTAGCCTGTGTGTGTATGCTTTTCTCTTTCATCATGGCTTTATGAGTATGAGAGAGATAATGGGTGTACATGTACGTCGAGAAATCGATAATGCATCTTAATACATGGGTGACGTCACAAACCCCGCCACCTATGAGTCATTTTCTATGACGTCATCATGACGTCACCATGACGTCATCATGACGTCACCATGACAGTTTACTCACACACATACTATTACAATTACTATTACACACATTATTACTATTACTACTACCGTACACAGCCTAATTAGTAGTGGTAGACCGCAAGACGATGGCCGGGTGTTGGATTCGAACCCATGGCCTCTCGCGCGATAAACCCACCCGCTTAGCCACTTGGCCAATTGGGCTTTCATGCCTAGGCGTCTTGGGTTGGATATATATCCGGCGCGAGTTATCACACAAAAACATGCAGCGCATGGGGATAGAACCCGCGACCCCTCGCGCCACAAAACCACCCTCTTAGCCACTTGGCCAATTGGACTTTCGTTCCTGGGCGTCTTGGGTTGGATATGTATTCGGTGGCAGCTATCACACAAAAACATGCAGCGCATGGGGATGGAACCCGCGGCCTCTCGCCCCACAAGCCACCCACTTAGCCACTTGGCCAACTGGACTTTCGTTCCTGGGCGTCTTGTGTTGGATATGTATCCGGCGCCGTCATCACGCAAAAACATGCAGCGAATGAGAATAGAACCCGCGACATCTCACACCATAATTCCACCCTCCTAGCCCCTTGCCCAGATGGTCTTTCAGACCTGGGAGTCTTCCGCTAGTATGTCTCCGGTTCGTTATCCTGCAAAACATGTAGTGTAGTGGACGCGAACCCTAGCTTTTTGATAGCTGTTTGGTTCATAACGTTAAAAAATATTTAGTATTTATCGATCGTAAATTATCTGAACTTCTGGTCAAACGTGTTCCTTTGAACAACTTTCAATGCTTTTGCAACGGCGCTATGTATAAATAGAGAAAACACACAAAGAAGATGCTCACACCATCACCGGTCAATGATAATGTTATTCTCGTACAACAGTTATTGTATTTCTTCTTCGAAATAAAACAAGTTTCCCAGCAATATGCTTTCTGGTTAAAGTATATATGTTCATTTAAGGTAGCAATCTTTCAGTTGTTTAGTTGTGTTAGTCTACGGTTGAAATTTACATAAATGACATTTATTGTTGCTTAAACAGCTTGTTGTTAGGACCTTGTTAATAGGTTTGTTCGACGTAAGAGGTAATATTTGATGTATTTCTTAATTCATTTGATATATATTTATCGCATTTCTTTCAAATGAAGCAAAAGATATAAGTAAGCATAACTTATAAATAAGATACTAATAAATAAAATACAACATTTACATATTGGAATCTGGTTACAGTCACTAATATTTGTTATCTAATAATAATATATTTACTTCGTTTATGACTGAATATACGAAAAAGAGAGAAGAATGGTGTTTTGATTAATATCTCAAATGAATTGGCACCCCTTAAAACATGTTCAGTTTAAACAATCAATTATACTAGAAGTAAAACGACAAATTAGTAGTGACCTTCACTCTCTAAATAACGATAAAAAACATACATAGAAACACAATCATTGAAGCATAGGCAACAGTAGACATATCAGTGAAAATGCGAAAAAATATGTTAAAAGAATAAAATTTTCAATTGAAGATTTTATTTCACTTTGCAACGTTTCAATTGAAGATCTTATTTCACATTGACTTACTGAGCATCATAGAAGTTCTTTGTAACAAGCATCTTAAAGTGGGCAACGGTACTGATTCTATTATATTTCACACATGAATGGCACAACGGAATGCAGAGAGTCTGGTGCTCGCCGTTCGATCCGGCAAAGCACTCAAGCTTAGCGCAGTCATCACACACATAAAGAGTGATGGTCTGCTGAGCCATCGGCATCTCAGCCGACAACATTGCAGCCTTTGGGTCAGTTTCGCTGACAGGGTTAAAGCCAGATACAAAACCTTGCATTTTAGGGGACAAAGGAAATTTATATCCCGAAGCGTTCTTCAACACAATGTTAAAAAAATAGGCACACGAGGTCGTTCGGTTAAGGCTAACACAGGCGTTGCACAGTGGGATTTCGTATATTTGCAAAGGGTGCCTTTTTGCGCTGGTGTCTACAACACCAATGAGCTTTGCGCAAGCGTTGCAAACTCTGAGCGTGATCGTTTTTGCCGATTTGGGCATGTACCGAGGTTCTAATTTAGCCATTGGGTCCGTGGAACTCACGACGGTGTACTCCTTAAGTGCCTGCTCCAACTTGCTGTCCATTTCTGTAGCAACGGGCGCCTAAATAATTAGAATCTAGGGGAGGCAGGGTGGGAATAATTTTCCAAAGAATCACAAGTACAGACAACTAACGAAAATACCGCCAATAAACAGGTTAACTGCAACTATCAAATAAATAAAGCTATAACTATACACGTCAAGATTTCAATGTTAATATTAACTTACATTCTTCCGTGACGCTTCGGCCTGTGAATCATTCTTTTTCTTCGATGGTGTACTATCACTATCGGAAGCGTGTCCATCAGCATGGGTTGTCTAAATGATTAATGCTTTAAGGATTCTAAAGAATTAATGTGTAATACAGAGAGAAAAAACCACGTCTCACCACAGTGGCTATTAACACCAACATAGCTATCAACCGCAAGTTTCAGCTTTTAAAGATTTCAACTTACATTTGACACATCGCTTTTCGACATTTGCTTTCTCTTTAGTGCGACTTCAGACATGCTAAAAAAAAATAGTATTGTTGAATAAGTATCCGTAATTAAATTACAATATTGACGAACTAGAAATATACTTTATTGAGTTGTAGTTAACTTAATAAAAAACTAGTAGTCTAGGTATTAATTATATACACATATAAATACATAATATAATACAAACAATGTATAAAGACAAATGGTTTATAGAAAAGAAAATGCTCCTCAGCATTGAAGACATAGAAAGAGCTCTGAGAAGCTCCACGCTCCACCCATTGCAATCGCAACCAATTAGCTGTGAGGTTTCAAAACACTCATGTAATCTGCTATCTTTGATGAATATAAACCAATCAACATTACAACATAGATGGGAAATGTTATGGGAACAACTCTGCTATCGGGGGTTAATTAAATCTGATTGAAAAAAAAATTGTATCCCTCCTACATATTTATGCTCAACGCATAGGGGTTTACAATAATCATGTCCTATACAAATAAGAAACACATATCACCAGACGGGACGCGCTACGACTACAACCATGTGCAGGTGATCTTCCATTTTCATTTGTATATAGCTATGAAGTTGAAGTCAACCTTAATCATTCACTGAATAACTGTAGATTATTAAGTCGTTCAACATACCTACGCCACCACCTCCTCCTCCTCCTCCTCCTCTCCACAGCAGCAGCAGCAGCATCAGCATCAGCAAAAACAGTCTTCTAATGATGTTGATGCATTTTTCGACGATTTCTTTGGTGGGGCGATAGATAAGGAGAAAACAGAAGCTAAGCTCTCGAACAAGGAAAAACCAACTCAACCGATAGTCTACAACTTCCGTATTTCAAAGGGGTCGTCACCCGTTTTTTATTTTTATCCTCCAGCTAGCAATTAATAAAAGTGGAGATATTTGTTGTAGCGTTTAATTTGTTACTCGGTTAGGTTGTCAAAATATATATTTGCAGTTGTAAAATTTTTCGATTCGTATTGAGTATTGTTGATTGTACTGCCATCTGTTGATGCTACATTATCACTAAATCATTGAGTATTTCTCTTGCATTTGTTTTCTGCGTTAAAAGTTTGCTAATATAGAGAAGAATAAGTATAAACCCAACAGGTTTTCTCGACTTATATTAATCTATTAATGTCATTTCACTTTCTTTTCATGTATCTCCATATGTTGACTTTCTTTCCTCTAAACCCCCCCCCTGTTTTCAATTATTTAAAGTTAAAACACGTAGCCGTATCGGACATGGACATTTTTTGATTTTTGAAGTATAAATGAATTTGTTTTGTCTGTCTATTATTATTTGCATATTTTTAATAACTATATAAAGTACACCAAAACGTGTACACATGTTTGATACAGCTTTCCCTTTAACGTTTTGTTATATACCCTCATACTATTTGCTACACATATCGGAGTTATTTAATAAATAAACAAATAAATAGATGATGCTCGCTTGGCCTAGCTGTATGCTGGTTTCCGGCCCCAGTGGTTGCGGGAAGACAACATTTTGTAAGAGGATTATACATGAACTGAACGCTATTTACGAAACTGCCCCAAAAGTTGTGATATTCTGCTATAACGAAGAACAGCCGGCATACGCGGATTTCGCAGCTTTACCTTATGTAATCATGGTAAGAGGTCTACCGGAGCTGGAATATCTCAAAAAATTTAAAAAAATGAACCCACTTTTAATTTTGGACGATTTGATGGTAAAATTGGATAAACACCCCGATGCCGAAAAGCTGTTTTCGGTCGCTTCGCACCACTATAATATGTCTATAATTGCTATAATCCATTCCCTATTTTATTCTAAGGTTTTGCGAAATCTGCGTTTGAATTCCAGTTACATATGTTTGTTTAAAAATAATCCCGATCGTTTGACCATCCGGAATCTAGCTGGACAATTATACCCCACCAACAGACATTTTTTTATCGATAGCTACGAAGACGCAACAAAGCAACCACATACGTATTTGTTTGTTGATTTGCATAAAACCACTGAAGAGAAATATAGACTACGAACCAACATTTTTCCCTTCGAAAAAACCTACTGTTACATACCCAAATGAAAAAGGCCTGTTGGAACCGTAAAGTACTTAAAAGCCTTGAACACGTTATTAAAAAACATGATTGTTGCCATTTAACAGACAATGATTTGATTTGTATCATTGAAGCAATATGCAACATTCTCAGTGGTTGTGCCCCGTTAAGGCAAAAACAAAGAAATATTATTAAACCCCATATAGTTCAAATACGTAAACTTTCTCAAATACGATCTATCCCCAAAGCAAAAGTATTCGTTTCACAAAAAGGTTCGGGGTTCTTACCCGCTTTGATACCTATTATTCTAACTGTTGTTTCTCAATTGCTTCCAAATCGTCCAAATGTCCTTTAGTAAAATGTTACTGGTTTCTGAAGACGATTTGTTAAAGCATCACGTTGGCGAAGAACGTTCAAAGGTACAATATTTAGAAGATGAGATAAAGAAACTACTATTTACTAGTGTTCTTGATGACGATTCTAAATTGCTGAAGTACCGTCATATTTTACAAAAAATAATAAACGAAAAGCATAAACTTGTAGAAGCTGTCTTGCCCTCTACCAACCCCCCACACTCAAACGCTAACTTACCGCGTGCTGAAAACTTTCCAAGGCCAACAGTAACCGATCAACTAGACGGTTACGTTACAGCTGAAGAAGCATCAGATTCGGAACAAGATCCTGGAGAGGGAATAGGACAGCTTTTTAAAAATAAGAAATCAAAGCTGTCTTACATAGCATTGATGGAACACATTCGAAATCATGCCAACACTTTCTCCACAAACCCTGCTGGTGAACTGGTCATCAATGGCGATATCATTGCCAATTCTACTGCGAACGATATATATAGAGATATTTCGAACATTCATGGCACTAGGTCAAAGCCACCGACAGGTGTTAAGCACTTCTTAAGAACACTTGTTGATACAGGTTTTCGACGAGACTTGATTGGCAACAAAAAAAGACGTGAGCAAATTTCCGACAGCTACGCTAGTGACAACGATTTTGAAGTACAGCCATGGAATCTGTAGCGTCCACCCTTGAACGGATTTACAATGACCCTAGTGATTATGGATCATTTTCGGGGAAACAACGTTTATATAAGCGCGCAAAGGAGGCAAATTCAGCAGTCACCCTAAGGGCCGTATCTGACTTTTTACATTCTAATCACACGTATACCCTTCACGCCCCTTCCCGACGGAAAATACCAACGGGTAAAATACAAAGTTCCTGGATTGATAGTGATCATCAAAGTGACTTGTGCGTGCTGCTAGATTTGAAGCCCTATAACAAAGGCTATTGCTATATTCTAGTGGTGGTGGATGTACTTTCCCGATTTCTTTTTTGCGAAAAACTAAAGACAAAGTCTGGAAAAGAAGTGGCGGCAGCTTATGAACGAATATTGCAAACTACAAATAGAATACCCTTTCGTCTGTACACTGATGCTGGAAAAGAATACTTTAACAGTTGTTTTAAAAAGGTGATCACTCATTTTGATATTGAGCATAAGCTATCAAAAAATTATAATGTGAAATGTGCGCTGGCGGAAAATGCTAATCGTAGAATAAAGGCCAAATTATATAAGTATTTTACTGCCAAAAATACCCTGAATTGGATTGATGTCTTACCAGCCATTGTTGAAAGTATTAATCACACACCCCTTGAAAGCTTAGCTGGTTTGCCCCCCGCCAGTGTGACCAGTGTAAATGCGGGGCATGTTTGGAAACATATGTATGCAAAGCATGGCAACACGCCAAGAAAAGCACATCGATTTGAGAAGGGGCAAAAAGTTCGTTTAGCTAAGGAAAAAGGGGTTTTCCGAAAGGGCTATAAAAATACATACACTTATGAGATATTTTCAATTAAGAAGCTTTTGTTTGATACACCTCCCGCCTATATAATAGAAGATTTGAATGAACAAGAATTAGATTCAATTGTCTACGAAACCGAACTAGTTGCTTACAACAAACCGGACGACGTGTACAAAGTTGAGAAGATTCTTCGAAAGCGTAAAAGGAAGGGTCATTTGGAATATTTGGTTCGGTGGCAAGGATCACTGAGACCCGATGAGTTGCGCGCCGCACCATTTCGGGAAACAAAATGCGCGCCGCAAAGGAATGGGAAACAAAATGCGCGCGGAACATAAATGGCGCGCAAAGTGTTTCCCGAAAAGGTGCGGAAAAGGTGCGGAAATGGTGCGGGGCGCAACTTGCGCGCGGTTCCTGGATTTACGTAATAAAGTGCGATAATTACCGTAGCTGCGGTCAGTTTCCGTACCGTAGCGTCGACAGACACGCAGTGTGAGATTTGAAAGGGCGGGCGGAGCGAAGAATGTATTTTATTTATATAAATTCCAGTCTGTTCCTAATATGCTTGTTATTAATATTTTCAATGCAACGTATTATACAAAATTTCGAATCGTCACATTCCGTCTATTGTTCTTCTTGATTGTTTCCTTTCTTAAATGCAATAAATGTTATAAATAGTTTATATATTCACATTGATGTTTCATCCAAATCACCTTTCTGTTTAGTTGCCGAATGCTTCCTGCTTATTTGAAAAGTAGGTACTCACTAGATGATTTACGAGTAATGTTTGGATTGAGTGATGATCCGCAAACTTCGGACATCCCAGAAACGTCAGGAGAAGGAAATTTGAATTTTACCGACGACCATGAATCATATCAGTAAGTATATATTGAGACAGCTTTAGCCGATAAGAAAATATCCAGCAGCAAGTGAATGTGCGCGTTTGTTACGGACGGAGCTATTTAGTAGGAGATATGATTAATGCTCTGAATGAGAAGAAAATTTGTAACACAGAGCTAAAGCCAAACCGATAGAGATAATTGAAAATCAATATTCAGAGGTGACGCCGAAACAACAGAAAGTATTCATATGTGTGATGCGATGGAATATGAGGGAGAAGGAGGTAAGTGTTTTTTTAGTTATTCTGCGTATAAAAATGTGCATCTTTGATGAATAATTATCATTATGCATACAATGCATGGAAATTTAATGAATAATCGAATCAGTAAGCTAACCTACACGTTTAGAGCGATATCATAGCAAAGAGTAAACGACTAGCATATCTGCATATCTTCTACAAAAACAGAAAAGGTTCATGGCGAATGCTTTGTTGTCGTTGTGATGTATTATAGACATAGAAACAATGATTACAGCACGGCAAACCGGATGACCCGGGTGCCTTTTATTTAGCAAATTGTAAAATAATAGATATAAAGAAATAACTGTCGAAGAGAGAAGCAAAAGCTACATGGTAGCTAGCGATCACATCATTGAGTCCAATCAACTAACCCAGGGAAAAGCTATAGGCATATATGTTGTGATGACTAATGCGCGCGGAGAACTGTTGTAACACACAAAAGCTAAGTCAACTAACCAACCGAGGGAAAATTACATACATTGATGGTAGAAAGGGAGAATAATTAATGGCTATTAAGATAGAACTAAAGTCACGGACAAGGTTCCGTGACAGATGTCTGCCCGAAAGGGACCGTGAATAGTTAATGTTTTTTTTATTAATGTTTTATGTTACTCAGAAAGTGAATCCACCCAAGTGATACGTGAAGATTTATCAGAAGACGACCCAGATCCCGAGCTGGAATTGGAAATTTACCAAGTTTTAGGTCAAATACATGCACGTAAGTATATGTTACAATTTTAATTACAATTGTTACAGATGTAGCTGACAATGGCAGTTGTGGAAAAAAAGTGCAACAAATTTGCATCATTTTATATTGATTATTAGTTTTTTGGATGCAACGATTCAAGAATTGAGCGCTATGTGGAAATAGTTTTTGCTTTGTAGGTGATCCGACGATTCTTATCTTAACAAACCATCTACGAAGACACCAGTCATTAAATGAATTATTGGATTTTTTTTACTGTGTGAGTTTCATGGTTGTATAAGCGTACTCTAATATTGGTGGTTGGCTGTTACTGTTACTGATGCGTAAAAGAAGCGACGAATTATGGTATGCAGGGTGAAAATATTACCTGCGCCACTAACGAAGGATAAAAAATGCTTTTTTACTATTATTAAATGTTGCAGCAAGTGCCATACATTTCAACCGCCCAGCAGCAACTTCATCGAAGAAAGTGTTGGAATTGTATTAGGAACTTACCGACGGTTTAAGGTATAGTCTATATCTATATTTATTATTTGTTGACTATAATGAATATTACTGTTGCTCGGTAAATAATTTCGATCAAATAAGGTAAGAAAGGAGTGGTATTAAAGATTAATTCTGTAATTTTAATGGATAATGGTAATATACTGCCATTTTTCAGGATACGGGAATACGTCATGTGTCCTGTGATTGGACACAACGTGCTACTTGAAAAAGAGACGGAAGAATGTCCGTTGTGTCTGTGGTATGCATAGCACATTATAAATATGTTTCATAACGGTTTGCAATTGTCCAATATTCGTAATAGTAGCAGGTATATTGGTGAAGTTGATTATGCCTACCTTTGCAATTGTTTCTGTTCTACATTTATATCTGAACGTTTTAGAGCTTAGAGGGTTTTGCATATAAAAATCAAATTCAGTGTTCTCCCAGTACGCGGCGGCGAGCACGAGAGGCTTCGAATAGTAACCTGTAGTGTGTCGGCGCAAATTGAATTTATACTGAAGAGGAACATCGACGACATAATGTGTGTGTGTTAATTTGACTTTACTTTACACCTTTACCGTTAGCTTTCGCTGGTAATTCAATTAATATATGTTTGTTAGTGAATTTTCCAATTTTGCGCACTCAATGTGCACGATCAGTACATTCAGTGACCTTCATCGCCGACACCACGATGGATCCTTCGTAAATGAGCGCATACAAGACTTTTCGCCAAATCTTGGGGACAGATTCCGGACCGGATTGGAATCCCGCGCAGGATTTCAAAATAATCAGTTGAATATCCAGCTGATTGTGTTTGCGGACGCCTTCCGATTACGGAATGCAAGCAGGTACATCGTACATAGTTACTCATAATTTTTTGCAATGTTGTGTCTTTTTGTAGGACTATGCCAACAAAAAAAAACAGAGGTTACAGATGATTCCATCACTAAAATTGGATTTACAATAAATTGATGTGTTTTAATTTCTGTGTGTTTTAGTTTGTAAGTTTTAATTTCAGCGGAAGTGTGTGGTCGTGCTACATTTCCATTTACGATCTTGATGACGAAAGGCGGAATTGTGGGCAAAATGTGATCACTGCATCTATGATGACTTCGGGAAGAAGTGGTATTTCTGATACACGCCTACAAATGCTATTCGAACGACTCGAAATTGAGGTGCGATATTTATTATCTTATTGTTATTTATGTCTAAGTCTTCTCCTGCTACAAGCGCTAGTTTGGCGATCCAAATGAAGTATCTAACTGATGCTTTTATTTGCTTGGTAAGTTTTGTTGGTTCCTGAAGCTTGTTTTACCTTTTCCTTCCTTATTAGGTGCTTCGTTATCCCTTTTTCTCTCGGGTTCGCATGATAATTAATATAATTTGTACTAATTCAGTCACTCAAGACGGATTCTCCCACTGATTGGTCCTTGTGCATTAAGTGAATACAGGCATTAAGTGAATACATATATTTTCCATGAGGTGTAATGTCTATGAAAATCCCCGCCCCCCTCCAAGAGTAGTAGCGCAATAATTGCATGTTGTTTTTCGTTGACTGTTTTCCTCAAGGATAAGTGCGCTTCCAGTATCACTCTACTGCATTGTTGTTAATTCAAAAGACCATTACCCAGTCTTTTTCTTCATATTCTGTTTTTGTAGAGGATGAAGCGGCGTCAGTCAAACGTTTCCCGGAATATCTTCTAAGTGGTTTCATAGGCAAGCCTTTTTTATACACTTTTAGCATTTTCATTTTTAATTTCGTTAGCTTTTAATGTGCCTACTTCATTTTCTTGTCATATATATGTCTTCCTTTTTTCTTTATAGCATTTGACAACCAAACATACATTGTCCCTAAATTCAGCAGTTGCAACTATGCTGATTCGCCCAACGGAGACGAACTCCAATCCAGACCGTCTCGAGTGGTTTTCGGAGTGGAAGTACTACTTCAGACGATCATTGTAAGTTGTCATCCATTAATGTTGTTTATTTTTATTTTTTTTGGCCATCTTTTCAATAGCTGCCATTCTTTTAATTAAATGGATCAATTCATTCAAATTCATTCAAACGCTGATAATAACATTACAGGGTCGACCTAACTCGGGATGATCGGCGCTCTGTTTTTGCCTTCTCTTCTGAGAAGTACGACGCGTTCATTGTCGGAATGGAAGTCCATTTTGGAAAAATGAAAGAGCAGCTGGGTTTTCCGGTTGGAAAATAATAGTTTTATCTTTCATTTACCGTTATGCCAGTCTTTGAAAAGTGACTATTTAAACACTTTTGTCCATTTCTCTGTACTATAGTGATTACCACTTTGTTATTTTGTTTATTTACTAGACAGTTTTTATATAGAATATTCAATAATGCCCATTGTTGACTATTATAGTTAGAGTAGTTAGAGCGGTTACAGTTAGAGAGAGGGGTATAGTTATAGTTAGAGTGGATACTAGAGCCACTTATATTTATTTATGTTCGTTTTAGGTGTGTAAATGAGTATGATAGGATTATAATGTTTCGAAAGTTCATTGGTAGAGGATTGATTAGAATAATAGGTTTCGAGCGGAACTATTCATTGTAAGCGACATAACTTGTGGTTTCTGATACATTTTGGACCTACGCATATGTATGCCGCATGCAAATTATTGTATACTATTGCAAATTCATACTAGATTCGCGTAATAATTTGCATACACTATATCTGCGAAATATCCAGGATAATTTTCAATATCGGACCTTTGTCGACGTTTTTTGATGGAATCTATCCATTTATTGTTAGTATATATTGTTTGCCTGCACCTAGGTTAATCTCTGTACCATTTGATGAATTTGCTCATTATCGTTTACTTTATCGTTTACTTACACTCAGGGTTGTTCCTCTCCTGTTCGTATTGTTGTTTGTTCGTTTATGTTTGAAAAAAATAATAAAATGTTTTTATAAATGCTTTTTTTTTTTTTTTTTTTTTTTTTTTTTTTTTTTTTTGTACAGGTTATTTTTTGAAATACCAGGTCAAAAAATAATAAAATGGGATTCTACCTCGTGGATAGGCTACCGTAACCCGCACCGTTTCCGCACCTATTCGGCAACGGTTTGGGGGTGTTTCCCGCACCAAAACGGCAACCGGAGGGAGTGAAAAAACTTTTGCGGCGCGCATCAAATTCTTTTGCGGGAAACACCCCCAAACTGTTGCCGCGCGCAACTCTTGACTCTGTTAATCTCCGACCCAATGCGCGCCCAAAATATGGCTTTCGACCCCACCGCCGACGTTAAAGATGACTGAAATTTGCAGTGCCGACCCTTTAGCAGTACAAATAGTGTAGCAGTACAGTAGGAAGCAGCAGTGAACGCATGCCAGCCAAACTGACCCAAGTCTGACCCAGGTCCGACCCAACTGGCGCGCTTGCACCTCTTCCGCATGCACATCGCATTTTTCACGATGATTTTTTCATTTTTTTTTGAAGTCCTGCACTTTCTGGTTTCTTTCTAATTTGTTTCTATTTCCTTTATTATTTCCTCTATTAACTTATTGCTATCACAGGTACCATTGCTTCACTTACTGGTGCGCGTTCAAGAAAGCAAACAAACGGAAGGAAACGCGATAAAGTAAGTAAGTTTATGATATGGTAAGAGTAGGGTTCTCATCGGTCACTATAGATAGACTAGGCCGTAGAAGTATATGTTACTAATAGTTTGTAATCTTCGCAGAATGACGCAGAAGTATTATACTTTCATTTGCTATTTAATTTAGTACATTTAGACACTGGTGGCCAGCTCCATGGAAGTTCACAACATCAAAGATGCATTCTGCTGCCTGATACTAATACTGGACAATGGAAGATTCGCTAAAACTCCGTCAAATTTGAATGTTTAGTCATATACTGTGTATGTATTATTCGCAATAAACATTTCCTCCCGTTATGTAGTGTAATTTATGGGCTACGCTTCTGTACAAATTACGGTGGTGCCGACTCCAAACCGTGGTGGTGCCGACCCAACTCCGACTCCAAACAGTGGTTTTGCCGATCCAACTCCCACGCCTTTTTCAAATTTTTCGACCCGGGGCGGAAACTAGGACCGCCCAGAGTCGGACTTCGCTTTAGTTGGGTCGGCACTTTGGGTCGGAGAGGAACATAGGAGTTTCGTTGTATGATTCAAAACATGACAGTTGGGTGCCAGCCTCAGATTTCCAACCAAACGGATAGTGATGTACCTTCTACGACATGGAAGTGGGGTGATCGGCGTATTTCTAAGAATTTGATTGTTTTTACTGTGCAAGTTTTTTTGATATACATTGTAGTGTTTACATCCATATATAACCTAAGTTTTGGAAATAATTGCCATGATCAGAAACTGTGGGTAGCTGTTCTTGCCTCTGGAATTGGATATCTATTACCTAGTCCTTCGATTAAATCCACTAATCACTGCAGAGATGATGTCTGATTTTTATGTAACAGTTCTAAGCAATAGCGATCGTGAGAATAAAATTGGTGATTTCAAAGCCAGACTTCCCAATTCTATACAATTGAAAGGTCAATATGAAGTTGCATTAACACATTTGATGTTTCCTTATACATTTGACAATATAGCACACGAGACTGCGATTCAAGGGGCAGCTCTTTGGGATAATCAAATTATTGTAAAGCTTGACAACGAGGAAAATATACTATCATTACCACCAAATAACTACCAAACTGTGCATGAATTAATTTCAATTTTAAATTACGAACTTACTCGATATTTGAATATTCAAACAAATCGGACATCAAACCAAACCCTAAATTTTTTCAATTACCATCCCATAAAAAAACGATGCGAGTTTGTTATTTTGGAACCTCTTCTTGGCATCACATTATCAGATAAATTGCGCTATGTACTTGGATTTGACAATTCGGTGCTTTTAGCTAACGTGCAAGCAATATTCCCCTTTCATAGTGAACATATGTTTATGTATATTTATTGTAATGTTGTGGACTACCAGATCGTTTCCAATGTTTATGCACAACTTTTGCGAGTGGTTAGCCTAAAAGGAAAATACGGTGATCTGATGGAAGTTTCCTTTAATAGACCGCAGTATTTATCGGTTTTGGGAAACGACTTTGATTCTATTAAAGTCCAAGTTAAAAACGATCAGGATCGCACAATTGATTTTCATTCCGGTAAGATTGCACTGGTTCTACATTTTCGACCGAAGCGACGTGCGAACGATTTGTAGTTCGGTTTGTAATAAAGGATTATGCATTTTGAGTACAACCCCGCTATTGCTGTGGACTGGGCAGTTGTATTTGAGGAACAAGCTCAGCAACAAGGTTCTGGCGGCTATAGAGGTATTCCCTTTCAAAGGGGTTCTTCTGGTCTAGGTGGACTATTTGCTAAATTCTTCCGGTATATTCTTCCAATCGCTACACAAGCTTCAAAATCATTAGCAACGCAGGCTTTGGCCACAAGTGGTCAAATTGTTAACGATTTGGCCTCTGGGCGCGATTTTAAAGAATCGTTTCGGGAACATGGGACAACTGGGTATAACAACATGATAGACAAAGCCATTCATAAGCTTGGACAGACAGGCGAAGGTACACGCCAACCCAGAAAACCTCGACGGAAAGCTACTGTAGGAAAAACTACCAAGGCACTTCAGAGGAAGAAAAGAACACAATCAGCAAAGAAGAAGAAGAAGAAGGTGACTAAAGCTTCTGCAAGGAAAACCCCAAGAAAGTCCAATTCTCCTACATACCGAGACATTTTCGGAAAATGGGCAAATTAATTGACTCGAAGAGTGTACCGTCCACTCGAAGTGAAATGTCGCTCTTTGAAGTTCCAACTACCCAGGTTATTATGGAATCCGCTCATTGGCTCTCTATTCCTACAACTACACCCGTCAATAATACAGGCCCTTACACATTTGTGGTTAGCGATTCGCGCCATTTTTTGCAAATGTCTAAAGCTTATCTTTCTCTACGACTACGTGTCTCAAAGAATGACGACGAAGATATATCCCCATTTGCTTTGATCAACTATATAGGGGCAACTTTTTTCAATCAGGCGAAAGTGGATATTAACAACACCCAAGTCAGCGATTGTAACAATTATGCATACAAGGCTTACTTGGAAACACTTCTCAATCACAGTTCGGATTTCAAAAACGGTTTCCTCTCTGTTGCCGGCTTCGTTGAGGACGATAGCACTGGTCTAGAGAAAACTACAAATTCAGGATATCTTAAGAGGGTAAAGATGCTAGCTGCTGGCGATGGCGAAGTGGATCTCTGTGCACCATTACATATTGATATATTTAACACGGACCGCCTGCTTGTACCCCATGTAAATCTACAAGTACAATTGTTCCGAAACAAGGATGTTTTCTTATTGGAAAACCTGTCGTCTAATATGCCGGAAGGTTTGAAAATTGATGTTATTTCCATGAAATTACATATCAAGGCAATTGATATTGTGAGCTCTGCGGCGTTGGCTGTGGAAAAAACAATGCTTTCTTTTCCTACCAAATATCCATACAAAAAGTCGTTAGTTAAGGTAATCTCTGTGCCGGGAGGCCGATATGATTTGCTCAATGCATCACTGTTCACTAATACTATTCCGCGCCGCGTTGTCATCGGCTTTATAGAGACTGATACATTTGATGGAAATTCTAAAAACCCGTTTAATTTTGTTAATGCAAACGTTGATCAGATTTCCATTGACGCTGCTGGCAAGTTCTTCCCACTTTCACCAATTAAAATGGATTTTGATGGAAACAACTATGCTGAAGCCTTTGTGCAATTTCATGAAAATTTAGGGTTGCCTACTGATACCCGTTCACTTTCGATTAATTACTCAAAATACGGAAATGGGTTTACTTTATTTGCCTTTAATCTTTCCCCGACAGACGACAATAGTGACTTTGATTTAATCCACACGGGGAGTACGAACCTTAGTGTGCATTTTGCGAAAAAGACCCCACCATCTGGATTTCAAATAATTATTTACGCTGAATATGATGGTATGTACATGATCGACTCGTATAGAAACGTACTTTTTGACAATCAATAATATTGCCATATATCGATGTTTAGTATTATTTAAGACCAAATAAATTCGTTATTTGTAAAATGGATGTTCCTCTTTCCACATCTGATATCAATCAAATATTGAGGGGTATGAAGGAAACACGGTACATTTTCGGGGGTGCATACCCATGTGACGCCATAGTTAATGTACAGCACACTCGTCCTGTGGCATTTGTTTTCAACACAGATAAATCAAATTCTCCTGGAGAACACTGGGTAGCTGTGTTTATCGACCGTAAAAATTATGCATTTTTCTATGATCCCACCGGCAATCCACCTCAAAGTGAAATTCAGAAATTTCTTGAACAATTCAACTCTGTGGAATGGTCGAAATACATGCACCAAGATCTCTCAAGCGTACAATGCGGCCAATTTTGTATATATTTTATATATCGTATGGCAAAGGTCGGAAATCATAGGAAAGCACTCAGCAAACTAACTACGTACAACTTGATAAAAAATGATATTTTTATAAGAAAATGGTTCAAGAGACTTCTCGGCATCCGATTTCAAAATAAGATTTGTCCAATGATGAACCTCATTTTTCGCAATGTGCTCTTCGCGGCAGGCCGCAGCTAACTCTAGCATCTGTATTCCGACTGCACAAACACCCATACCACTACCGTCACCTCCGCCTCCTCGGGGTGCACGTGGGCCTAAGCTTCTCGAATGTCATATTTGTGGAACTACTTATTCGACAGGTTTCAATCTTCGCCGGCATGTCAAGTCTTCACATGAATCAAAGCCTGATGCACCTGCGGCATCCAACACACCGAACGATGTGCAATTGATCCCTAACACAATGACTAATTCGCTGAATGAGATTGGACGCTTCGCCATCGTTGTTGACCCTGTCACACACAGCTTTTACTTGCGTATATTGTGAATAAATAATTTGACGATGTCTATTTCATGCTACTGCCGATAAAAGGAAGGTTGGATTAACCTGTTCTTATCTGTTATAACATGTGCCTGCGTGTTACCTGATTATTGAATGATAGTTGTTTTATTTTTTTTTCAGTGTTATGACTACACTTACAGTTACGCTTGTGGCGTATTTAAGACCATGTCGGAAGAAATGTGGCCGAGAAATCCACTGGGTCAATTTTCTCGAATTGTACAGGCAAATCTACGGTGATAAAATTAGACCCTCAAATATTAACGAACTTGCCGAGGAGCTAGTTTCTGGTGGAGTTTCCATTCGGAACAATCGCAGAAGCATTGAGTTTGCAAAGGTTTCCGAAGGCATTGGACCGTCGTCTAATTGCTATATTTTGAATTGGAATGGGAAAAGGTGAGTACTTAGTTTTATTGTTAGGTACTATATAATAAATAAAAGATAAATAAATAAGTTTAACATAACGTTACCAAGATTGAATTTATATGTACCAGTATTTAGAACATCCGTCACAAGCTACAACTGTCAAATTGGATGGCCGCTTCTGTACCCCCAACTTCCAACTTTGCTCGTTAACGGAACAGCTATACCTGTGGAAAACGTGGAGGTGTTGGTTAAATAAATGGCTACTATTTATGTGCCTGTTTCTTAATTGCATAAACACACACGCAAACGCCTGTGGCTCGGTTTCGAGTCCCCGGCCGCGGGTTCTATCCCCATGCGCTGCATGTTTTTGTGTGATAGCTGCCACCGAATACATATCCAACCCAAGACGCCCAGGAACGAAAGTCCAATTGGCCAAGTGGCTAAGAGGGTGGTTTTGTGGCGCGAGGGGTCGCGGGTTCTATCCCCATGCGCTGCATGTTTTTGTGTGATAACTCGCGCCGGGCATATATCCAGCCCAAGACGCCTAGGCACGAAAGCCTAATTGGCCAAGTGGCTAAGCGGGTGGGTTTATCGCGCGAGAGGCCATGGGTTCGAATCCAACACCCGGCCTTCGTCTTGCGGTCATTTCTAAATAATTGCGCTCTACCACTACTAATTAGGCTGTGTACGGTAGTCGTAGTAATAGTAATAATGAGTGTAATATTAATAGTATGCGTGTGAGTAAGCAATGATGTCATGATGATGTCATGGTGACGTCATGATGATGTCATGGTGACGTCATGATGACGTCATAGAAAATGACTCATGGGTGGCGGGGTTTGTGACGTCACCCATGTATTAAGATGCATTATCGATTTCTCGACGTACATGTACACCCATTATCTCTCTAGTATGCTAGAACATTTTTATGTATCTAATGAAGAGCTATAATAATAAAAAAGTTTCATGGGGCTGATCTATTAGATAAAAAAGGACAACAACTTACTTAGCCGGGTCTAAGGGCAAATAGTCGTCATCAGATGAGTCCTCAAACATTCGATATTATCTGAAAATTATTCAATGACGACAATTTCTTCAATTTTCACGAGAGAGTCAAAGCGGAAGAATTAGATAATAGACTAGAAGCTGCATAATATTAGAGGCTAGAACCTGTACAATAAACATATATGGTAGTTGAGTGCTATAACATGTGTATTCTATTTTTAGATGTCAAGGTTAAGTGTGTTGGCTGTGCTGCTTTCACTTGATCTCATCGTAACGTATGTACAAACAAACAGTAGGGGGATGAACTATGAAGTCGGCAAATAAGCGCCTCTCAACAACGTATACAAATTCACACGAGAGAGAAGCTTTGTAGGTTTGTAGGTTGCCAAGCTCTGGGGGCAAGTTTTTCTCCCACTACTTCTTCAGGAAAGATTCTTGAATAAAATAGAAAGTAGCTTATTTATTATTTATAGCAATATGCATACTAAAAAGCGCTTGTAGAATATTCTTATGAACTAATCTTACTAAAAATCAATCGGGAGATGAATATGCACTAAATTAGACAACAAAATATGTACTTCAAATAATCGGGTTTGGTATTTGAGTACAAAGCGTGTGCTCGCGGGTTCACAAAACAGAGGGGCCTATTTTAACTAAAAAGCGCTTGTAGAATATTCTTACGAAATAATCTTACTAAAAATCGGGAGATGAATAAGCACTAAATTTGACAACAAAATATGTACTTCAAATAATCGGGTTTGGTAGTTGAGTACAAAGCGTGTACTCGGCGGGTTCACAAAACACAGGGGCCTATTTTAATTATTAATCCCATCATGCCAGAATCCAATTATACACATAAAGCTGCGTTCTGAAGATCAAAAATTCAAATAAAGGGTAAAAGAGCAGAAAACAAATAGCCACGTAAATAAATTCATGCACTCCGTACTTTACTCTTTTGAATTTTGAAAAAGTTTCCTTTGTTAGATTTCCTTCCGCGTGAAAAGTGAAAAGTAGGGAAGAAATAAAAAACAGAGCGTGAGAACGAGGGTACAAATTTATGCAATCTTCACGAAAACCCAGTTAAAGCGGTATGCAATCTTCACGAAAAAATAGGCAATCTTCACGAAAACCCAGTTAAAGCGGTATGACACGTGGTTTCCAAAAGTATGTGGGATTGTGTGCCAACGGCACAAAATGGAAGACAACTTTCATGGGAAACCAGCTTTTATAGGCTTCAGACCCCACGTGCACAATAAGAAAACTCAAGCACTCCAAATTTGCATGAATTTCCTAAATGTCCTACGTATTTACGTCATATTACAAAACGGAATTGGCAACGGACGCCCAGTTTTAACAAATAGATAAAGGTCACTGTGAACGAATAGAATGAAATCAAGAAATCAAAGAATATAGGAATGTTTATGATAAGAGAGGCTATACTTTGTATGATAACAAATCTGGAATTCAAATGACAGAGACCAGAATTTGATGCAGTTTGCAACATGCTTACGTACTTTCTTTATCGGGAATAGGATCGAAGTATATGATTTAGTACTGAAAAGGCTCGTATGCTAGCAGAAGCAGAGCTTTTCGGCAACGCTACGGCGTGCATGCGGCATGGGAAAAAGTGGCACGCCGTTGGGTTCTGGCGTACAGGTTGCCGGCAGGAATCACACTTCTTCCAAGCCTTAAAGACGTGAAGTTGCCGCTTGTACGCAGTACTCACGCCATTTTGCCTGAGGCTTTTCGCATGCAAGCGGCGTGAGAGCGGCGGGCAAATTGCACGCCATTCGCATTCCGCGTGCATTTTTGCAAGCCATGGCGTTGCCAAATGCACTTTGCACGCCCTTCTCGTGCGGCTTGCCCGCCAAGTTTCCTCAGTGTACTCTTCCTGGTATATAAGTGCCATCTAATGAAAAGAGGGCTCAATCCGATACAATCTCTCGTTAATCTATTCATTCGAACGAGCGAAAAATAATCATAAAAATGAAAATAAATGTCCTCATTTTTGTACAGATGAACATTGACTACAACGCAAATGTAACTATGGTAATAATAGAAAATCTGGTATTAATTTGGTTGAGTGAATCAAGTATCATGTCGAATATAAAGAAACACAGCTGTCAGATTAGGTGTTCAGCATACGTAAAGTTCCTTATTCTCTACTGGCTGAGAATGCTGGTAATTCCACTAATTCACGCCTAGAGCTAGACATTGTAAAGACCTACTTCTACTAAACTATGTATCGTAAGGTACATGGTTAGATGGAAAACCGGTGAATGGATAGTTATAAAATGCCGAGAAATTTTCCGCATGGTATACTCTGCTTGGGAGCTGAGGGGACGTATAGAGACAAGACATAAGCTTGGAATGCTCTCTACTTACGAGTTACGTACTATATGTGAGCCGCTATGTGATTTTTTAAATTCTAAAATTCTAATGCAGCCTAATGTAAATAAAGCACAAAGTATAGAAGGGGGTAGTGTGTGATTCACCCACAAAGCAAACACACGCACGGATATAAATATCGTCGAAAGCAGCGAAATGCGAAATCAATATTTGCAACCCAAAGAGTTCAAAATCGCAATGCTTATCACTAAAAACCCGCCGAAAAAAGTTCAGTGTTAAAAATATTCGGTTGAGCTTTTATGCAATGCTCCGCTTTATTCAAAAAATGACTTTGCTGTTCAGAGCAACGAGTTTATCGGGTCCAGAATCGTTTAGGTGATCGTTTTTTTCCAAGCTCTTTTATTTTTATGAAAATTAGATAACTAGAACTCTTCCTAATTAAAATGGGTCATTGTGTATTTGGAATAATTAATTAATTACTAATATTTGTAAAAGTGCAACCCATTCTTTTCAGGTACTTTACTTTCAATAGAAAAACAGTAAGCGACCCAATGTCCAAAATATAGAAAGGGAATAGTTGAGATACTCTCCTAAAATATTAAACAGGAAGAATGATAATTATCTGATATTGATTTTTTTGATAATATGCAATTAACTTGCAATAGTCAAGCAATGAATACGAACTACAAACTATGCAACATGTAAAAAATGATAACTAATTGTAGGAGAACGTGCAAATTACTCAACGGCGGGAGATCTGGCTTACATCACAATAAAACATTTTATTATATCCATCTATAATAAAAATTAAATCATATTTCCCGTTTTGCCGAAAATTTCACATAGGTTTAATAGAAACTTGAAATTGAGCAAATTCGGGTCAATTGCTCAATTGAGTCTGAAATCGCACGCAAGAATATGCGAAACTGTGTTTCGATCTTGAATTCTCTATTTTAGTTCCTCGTTGAGCTGGGTGCAAAATGTTCCGCACGCAGCATTTGAGTACCTTTTTTGGAGCAAAATACATCAAGGGGGTGGTATACTGGTTTACTATTTCACACTGATGATACCAGTGGAGTTCTGATGTATTGTTTAATAAAATTTCCATTCTTTTAAGACATGGATATTAAATGATAGATTAAGTTACATAATATAATTTAATATTCATAATCGACTGAATAAAGGAAGAAACATGGAAATTTGCTTGATTTCCTCAAACGTGTGTGCAAAGGTATTCACAGCGAAAAGGTGTGCGGAGATTATAGCAAGAGACGATAAGATAAACAGAGACGAGAGATGAGTGATAACAATGGAGACGGCGAGAGAGTAGAGGTTATAAGAGAGGTGAGAAATGAAAAGAGAGACCTCGACGGAACAAGTGCGGCTAGAGTACGTGCAAATTGTTCCGCCGGAACCAAATAGAGACCAGAGAGCTGAATTGATCAAAGAACACTCAACGAAACATACTTTTTCAGAACACAAGCATCGAAGATTATGGGAACACCGTTCAGCACCAATTAGCGTCCGAGGTCGCAAGTGTAGTCAGGAGTCAAAGAACAACCACATTGTCTAGCATTGTGATCCTATAAGGTGTTAGAGTGTGGGCATCAGCAACCAAGTAGTGAGGAAGTCTCAAGTGGTGTCGGAAATCAAAGAACACCCGCAGTCGCAGGCGCACACTCAACACGCGGGTCTAGCGAGCCTGTAAGGTAAGACGCTAGAGTGTGACACATATTTTAGGCTCGAAAGGCCACAGGCCACCACTCCGATTCCCGCGGGGAAAAAGTCCCTGGGGACAGAAAATAGCATTCTAAATTCTAATGTGAGACACGCAGAGAAAAGACGGGGAATTCCCCATAGAGAATTGAGTGCTGAATATGGCCTCAGAACTTTCCAATGCAGTATTGGTATGTCTGAATACGAAAATAATAATAACAATAAGGCACAACAACTCTGAGCGGTATTATGTTACCCAGACCCCCAGACGATAAGTAAATTTTTTGCTACCGCTCTGTGGTTCGGCCACGCATTGAGCGACATGCCGATAAGTTTCTGAAGAAGAGTTATCATGAAAAGAGGTCTTAAAAAAAATTAAAAAAAAAACGGTGCGTTTAGGTCTCAATTATCGTATCCCGATACCTCTCAATAGATGCATTCGGACGGAAGGTAAAAGCCCCGTCGGGTCGTTCTAAGAAACGTCAGATGGTTTTCGTTTGTTCTCTATCATCATAAACAATGTATGCGCATGATTCGAACACGGAGCAATGAGAATATATGCTATTGTTTAGTACATTACCTGCTTCTAACATGCAAGTTCTTGGCTCAAAGGATTTCTTTCAAAAGCGTTCCTATCCGTCTTCGGGAGTCGAAGTCCGTTGTCTGCCTTCTGAACATTACGGATCCCGACATCTTATTATATAAAGGAGAAGGGTTTGTGGCCGGGTGAATTTATTTGTGATTACGTCCACAACGAATTTTTTCTACGTTTCAGGCATTTGGTATGAGTAGGCAACTGTTCGCAAATTTACAAAATGTCCACAATAGGATCTCTTAACAGAAAAGTTGGAATATACGCTTCAGACGTTTCATATAAATATGCGCACCTCAAGTATCGTTTAGAGAGCATTTGATGTCGCCTCAGGCGGCGATAGCCGTCTGGTTCAGAAATATTCGACGATTACAGAGATATTCGACCCCCTCTACTGATCTCGTGACCAAAACACACGAAGATAAACGGTGACTTATTGCGTAGAGCAAATGCTGCCGGCCGGTACTGGAGTTCCCATGAGCGCCTACTTTTCCAAAATATATTCTAAATTTCTATCTGCACTGTCTGTACAAGAACATAATTTATCCACTTCATTTTTTCTTAATTTTAACATTTTTACGTTGACTTCAATATTTGATTCAATAAAATTTCGGAATATAAATCAAATTTCTCTACTACATGTCGAGTTCCAAAGGACAGTCCTAGGGCGACCTCACCATCAGAAGTACACTCATGCAATTCTATAAGAACTTTTTGCGTTCCCAGGAGGGGAACAAGTATGGCGAATATGTTTCGGCATACTTGTTCAATGTTCCCCTCCTGGGAACTTCAGAAACATTACGCATTTCATAAAAATCAAAACTCCCAAAATCTGAATTGTCCACCTTCTCAAGCGGATACTGTAAATACGCTCAATTTCGTGTGAGGGCTACCGTAGTTCGCTTTGGGAATATCTTTAAAAACCGAAGATGTGCTCCTTTGGGATGGGCATGCAATCAATAACAGAGTGACGTGCACGAGTGTAAGCTGACGGATAGATGACATTAATCTCTTTGAAGGTATTTCTGGGTAATATTCTGAAACACTTGTCTTCCTGCAAATACAAAATACCCTTTTCTCGTGGAAATGCTATGTCTATGTGGAACTAGCGCACCACTTCGCGCTATCATTGCCAGGTCTTCGCGAAAAGGTGCTCATTGTGCTAGCGAGAACTTGGACAGTCTGACGAAGACGGGACGATGGCACGAGATGCAGGCGCCCTAACTTTTTTCGCGTTGTCGCAATCCCCTTTGCTCGTATGCATATAGTAACCGACTACAATCAGTGAAAACTAACCACCCTCGTTCTGAGAACTCATGTTTGTTTTGATGATAAGAGTATGTAGGTTACTGTCCATATTTGGATATATTGCTTTGTAAAACTAAAACACATGCATCAAACCACATGTTCAATACACAAGAATGTTTTATGGAATTTTTGATCAACTTAATCCCCGCTTTAAAATTAAATGAAGAATTCTCGGAATTCAACGTGGATTTGGTCCGAAAAATGACCGGCGATAATAACTCTGCTCAAACAAACTCCTCGCTCAACACTAGTGTTGTATGCCTCAAATTGTGTGCCAATAATGTTTCCTCGCAGGCATTTATCCCTAACAATAATAGGGTTTCCAAGTACCCCAAAAATTCTGTGTGATTCTGTCAATACTACCGTATTTCTGAACGAAACCTGCAAATAAAATGTGAAAAATTAAGAAATATTCTCGTGTAGTTCCAAAATACTGTAAATTTTCAGCATACTTGGAAACCCCATAAAGGTTTCATAAGCACAATTTTCCCACGTACGCGAGTATTTATCATTTTCTAAACTTTATTCATAAAGTAAGTGTCCTATCTGCTTTCGTCATTACTAGATTTGAAAGCTAGACTGCTTACAATTAGCTCTAGTTGATCCAACAACATCACTACTCTCGGGAAAACACTTTATTCTCAGAAAGACAATTTTCCACGACATTTTCAATTAAGAATGTATGGTATGCCCAAGGGGCAGGATATGCTAATAACAAAAGGCGGGGCGATTCACACATCCCACACAGAATGCGACCTAATACGTACTTGTCTACTGTAGGATGGGTTTTTCAACGTTTTGATGTCAACAATATGCATCACGTTTATATGTAACACTTTTTATGTACAAAGCCTTGCATTGTGAATGAGTTTACAACAGTTTCATTATTTCAGGTTTTAATATTTTAATGCACATCATTGTTGCCCATTCTACGTCTACAATACTGTTTCTTCTAGTAATTTGTGTTTGTTTGCTTGTCGGCCATGCAAAACCATTGTAAGTTTTCTTCCGTATTTTCCTTGAGTGTTTAGTTTTTTTCTATAGACGTCGTTTTTACACGACTTTTTTGGTTTTAAATTAATTTGGCAAATTTCATGTGGACGTTCAAGGCTTCAAGGGACAGGCCTACGAGAAAAACATCTTCCTCAATTTACTTGTACAGAAAGTCCGGAATTTCAGAAATATTACTTTGAAAACCGCATTTCTTTACACCAAGAACTCGCAGAGTAATTCCCCGGCAAACTATTCGACCAGGTACCGTAGTCACACAATCAACTTTTAGGGCATTAAATTGTTGGAAACGCCTCATTATAATCGTAGGAATGCTCTTCATTCGTATAACCCTTATTATGTAAATAAAGAATACAAATGGACGGTTATAAACGGTAAAAACGTATTTTGATGTCGCTGACTACGGTATCTGGCCGAACAGTTTGATGGGAAATGCTCTGCGAGTTCAAGGTGTAAACAAATGCGGTTTTCACAGTAATATTTCTGAAATTCCGGACACTGTGCAAGAATTGATAAAAACTTTTTCTCTTGGGCCTGTTCCTTTCAGGTACGAGCAATGGGGTGTTGCCTGCAGAGTAACGCCTCTGATGACAGGAAACATTGTAGACTGTAGACTATTTGATATCATAATTACTACTGTCTATTTCAGACCATCTCAGTTTGAGTCTGAGACTCCAGAAGTAAGTTCGTCTTCCAAGTACGATCGTATGTGTTTCTTCTCTCCGTTGGGGTGTCTTTACCCTAAACGAAGTCAAGTTCCCAATCCACCATCTCACCATAAACTACGGGCTCAACCAAGAATAATAACGATTTCTTTGATAAGGCAAATCCTCGCAGGCATGTCAAATTACTGAATACAAAAATAATTTTGCTAATTAGGATAAGTTTATAATTGCCCTCTTGTCTACGCACATGTCTATTTCTCGTAAGCATGGTGTTTATGGCAGTTATTTCTAGGTATTTGTTGCCGATGTCAAATGCAAGATTAGTGAAACAAAGTGAAAAATACTTTCCTGATTAATTTGTTTTCCAATTGTGCAACATGAGACATGAGTTTCACTGATTTCATTTGAATTTGTAAGAGAACTTATATAGGTATTGATAAATTTTTTCTGATTCTGTCTTTGTTTTAATAAACATTTTTCCTGTCTAGGCGCCTAAACGTTTTATAAAGTGAATGTTCTTACTTACTGTTGGAATTATAAAACATGTTCCCATTGCTTTCTTTTTAAATGAAGTTTTTTTAAATAAGAGGAATCCATTCGTGCAATACAGAGAAGAGCACAGGAATATGATGGAGGAAGATTACAAGAATAGAAAACAAACCCGTCCAACGATAAAATAGTAGCCACGACGTTGGGTAGAGCGTGCCAGGTTGCCCGCCGTACGCCGTACTCACGTGGCTTGCACGACTTTCGTCAGTGGTCGCTGACGAAGGACGCTTACAGTCTGTAAGCAATTGATGATCTGTAAGCCTTCCCTGACAAAGAAATAAAATTTGTGGGGTAGGGGAAGGGGATAGGGTTTGTGAAAATTAGAGATTTTGTTGTTGGAGCATGTGTCCGTGTTTATGTTCGATGGGTAAGTATTAATCAGTTTTGTGAGGAGGTCACGTGCTCTGGGAAGTGTTGGTCGGGGAATATGAACGTATGTGTTGTGTATGAACTTCAGAAGCATTGGTTTACTATTTGCCTATGGAAATACTATGGTTGGGAAAATTATGTTCGTCTGGGTACGGCCTGTTGTGCTGTTTGCATTCTTTTTTTATAGAAGCGGACACAGGACAGGACTATGATCTGTTTGGGGAACATTGTTCATCTTTCTTTACTTCAATTCGACCATGTGATCAGGTGTGATATTGAAGTGATCTGTATCAGTATAGTATAGAGGTACTGTAGGGACTTCGTGCGGTGTACACGAGGTGACTGCGGAGTTTGATCTCATGCGGTGTCTTTGCGATCCAGTGTGGTGGGCCTAGTCAGCACCCAAAAGTTATTAGCAATATGGCCGATATCTGGTAAGCGCTAACATTATGTACTGTTGCGCTATGTCTATGTGAATATACAATTGAGCACCTCATTACATGGAGCAATCTAGTAATAGCCGAGTTATTTGTCAGAAATAAGTGGCTAAAATTACTGATCAGCTTCGAAAGGCGCGGAAGGCATCAGGTTTGAAGACTATCTTTTGGATTCACTGAAAATATTTGGATCTGTACACAACTACTGCAAAAATTAAATCTAAATACTGTCAACTAAAAGCATTCGAGTTTGAAAAGTTTTCATTCACTTCGGGTCTCACACTAATGCGTTTTTAATGTAAACTTTTTACAACCGCCTCATTCCGTCCGTTACTTGAATAGTCATTATGTAAACTGAATCGCTTGAACTACTAAATAAGTGCTTCTTCCGATAAAAAAAAGATTAAGAGACTGAAACGAGCCACATTCGAACGTGTTGTGAAAAGTTTTACGGGAGATAAGTAGTTTTACAGTAAAGGGCCGGCTTGGCATAGCCTGTTCACCAAATATGGCCGTACCACGGATTACAGCGATAAGAAAGTAATTGTAAAATTACGATTGAACATTAGTGAAATTGTTTTTCCCAATGTTTAGCCGCAATCTGTAATGTCATGTTTTCAATTACTCACCTAACCTAAGACACCAACAAGAAGAAAATTTGCTTAAAAAAGATAACAAATCTTACTGTTATTACAAATTTTTCGTGCGACAGCGTAGACCCATTGACTTTTGATTGAGGATAATCTTGCATAGATTTAAGTTGTGTTTTTCTTTGTCATATATTTTCTGCAACTGCGCAACCTTTACGAGGTCCAATTCACTTTCGACTTCGGACACAACTACCGAAAACAGCTACATATTGGCCGCTCAGTAGGTACGGCTCAGCTGCGTACTTTGCACGCTTCAAAATCTTTGATCGCATGTCGAAGCGCTTGTTGGATACGTCGCAAAGTTTGCACATAACAATGATCGATAACAGATTATGCGATTTGCGTGGACCGTGCTGATAGTCCTGATCTTCTGGATAAGCGAGTCAATGAATTCATCTATAAGTAAAGATGGTAAGCTTATAATTATTTTAAAAAAGGCGCCCATCTCTCCTGTAATTGTACTTCGAAGTCTGTACTACGTCTACATTCAGTATACAGTGCCGTCCTGGGCGGGAAGTAAGTGTTCTATCTCATTATTTGTAATACCTAGGTTTCCCAGCAAATGAACAACACACGGACAATATTCCACGTCCAAGAAGCAAACGAATGTCTGTAAAGGCTTCGTAAGTTCAGCAGGACAATATTTTTAAGCAAGATGGAATAAAACGTGAAATATGTGCATGATTTTGCATGAAAACAATTTCCATAAAAAGTGAAACTCGCAAAGAAAAGGACCTTTGGTTATGCTATTGATAGTGATATGTTGTCTAATGATACTTCTTTTAGGACGCTTGCAATCGATATTGTGTCTAAGGTTATTGATCTTGTAGGTACGTATTTCACAATGTAGAGTTTTGCTAGTAGTGAACTTCTTTTTATTCTTATGATGGTTAGAACGATTCTATGTTTTTTATTCCATAATATTTGTTTGTTATTTATTCGCCCAGATCAGAAACACTTCGAAAACTCATAATATTTTCTTTATTTTCTACCATATGCGGCTAGAAGAGGTAAAAATGTTATTCCCCCGTTCCAGAGTTTCCTCGGCCGGGCTAGAAAAAAAGAGCGCTATAGCGAAGCGGTGATACCTACATATTTTCCTTTTAGTTGAAAAGCTCTTTCGCTTCGAACCGGACAGCGATTTTCATGAGAAAGCTGATAGAGTAGGATGCAAGTTGGTGGTTTACCTTTGCTACAAACTATGTACTATATATTCCTGAATTAGCAATACATCTACACTTTCCCTCTATTCAAAAAAAGCTTACCTAGGTTTAACATTTTACATCGTATGGCAAAGTGACCATTTTTTTTCCATGAGCCAGACAAAAAGTAGTGTTCTATTTCAGTACTCACGAAGATATTGGGTGACAAAGTGGTGGATTGATCCGTCCGGAATGCCAAAAGGGTAATTGTCCTATACAAACAAGGTAGGACAATTACCCTTTAATGAGATAGTTTAGATGGTTTGGAACTGCCCCTTTCTGCTTCAATCCAAAATGTCCGGAAGATCACAACCTTGTTGTACGCCATTCCGGAGGACCGTAAGTATTATATTACGGCTAAACGAACATTCGTTTATTTTATAGTTTGACAAAATTTGCTGAAACTGGTAATATCAAGGCAAATCTCAATTCAATACACGTTTTCATTCTGGAATAGTTTGGAATACCGAATCCGCTCTACGATAGCCAAACTTTTTGGCCAATTAAAGCAAAATAACGTCGGTTTTTGAAACGCATCGCCGACATATGAATTCTTACGTATCTATGCTAATTTGCTCGATTTTTTATTCTAACTTATGTTCATTTGCATAAGCTGCATAAGAATGCTGGACTACTGGATGTGTTTCAAAAACCGGCCAGTATTTCGCTTTGACATGTTTTGACTTGGATTAAGCCTCTCAATTAATAATAAGGTTCTCTAATCAGAAAAATGAGAGACCTTACAGAATTGACAGTATTCGGAAGCCGCAGCCAGATCCGGATTCATTTGGAAGTTTCTGTTTCTTAGGATCGAAGAATTATTGTTGCAAGTGAGTCAATATATTGTTTGACATAGATAATATACTTCAGAAAGTCCACTAGACATGGGTGTACAGGTCAACACCTAAACACGGATGTATTTACCCATCTGCATATAGCATATGCCCTATGTTCAGGTCATGGGGAAGAACGCATACACTGCATTATATTTTTGGGAGCACATCTAAGGTACATACTTGTTCCTTAACGAGCTACACTCCCCATATATTATTTAGGGGAGACAGGGATGTGTGTGAGCTCGAGGAGTCTACCGGTTATTGGATCAGTGGGGTCGAGGGAACGAAGATACACTGCAGGCATGCTTTAATAAAAGTTATCACCGCGCGAATATAATAAATAAGCAGTCTCTCGCGAGGCCTTTCGAGGCCCATATTATATAATTTTTCGAATATGCATTATTAGGTTTTTTTTTTACTTATTTCACAATTTCACACCGCTAAAATGATGAATTTAGGTTTGGACATCGTCTTGAAAATCACAGAGGACCGTGTGGCACATTCACGTGCTCCTTTCTACACAATAGACGATTGGTGCGTATTTGGTACATTGAGTACTACCTTTACTTTTCATAACAGAAGAATTACTAATTAACCACACCGTCGTATGGTTCCTGTGAGGAAATTTCTATTTGTCGGATGGTCCAATGGCTAGCGCCTTTGTCTCTAACGCAATCGACGCGGATACTGCATAAACAGCGCATATGTTTTCTTTCACTCTATGGTCTCTAGGTGTAACATAAGCAGAACCAACAGAATCCATTTTAGTACAGAGATGAGGCCCAGTTCTCCGCTGATGATCACCGACGCTGCACCAAATTTTCCATTTTCGGCGATCTAGGTTTACTGGAATGCGGCAAAATCAATTTCTACAACACGACCACTGGTAAGCATATGTATGCTTGGTACCTGTCCTAATTGTTAACAACATTTTTTTTAAATTCCTGATAATGAACCTAGCTCATACGTAAGGCCGAGCAGAACTTCCAATAAATGGTTAGCTTTGTAATGATGGAACTATTCAGCGCAATAAATTAATACATTCAGCCACATTTAGCCACTATGCCAAAGTCCAAAATGTGTCACAATATGTTCTATAGTCACAAAGTCCAAAATATGCTATGCTCGTTCACCATGATCATGATCTTTCCGCGATAATTGCATATTATCATGTACCAATCAGTTAAATTGGTTTATTTCCAACCGCTTTACACTTCGCATTTGTACATCACTTCTGCCATCTTCCTCTTATTCGACTTTTTTTTACTGCCCGAGAATAAAACTTTACTAGATCAGAGTGTTTGTCTGTGTTGAAACTGTTTTTTATTGAATTTTTTATTCAAACCTTAAAAAAGTAAAATGCACTTACAACTTACAAGAAACTGATTTATTTACGAGGCACACATCGCTGAATCAAAGGAAAAAAAGTTGAAATGAGCCAGTTTTGTTGGAATAGTTTCACAGAAACGCTACTTTTTATTAGGACAGGCTGCGCTCGCCTCGCTCTAGCGGTTTTACTTGAGCTTTCGCGCCAGTCTATCTTTTTGCACATGTTACAATTTTTTTGCATAAAACGGGTGCGCCGGAGCAGCATTGGTGTTCGTTTGCATTATAATTTTGATGCTACGGTGAAATTTGTACGTCAATTATTTTTGACACCATAGCTTCTGTAGCATAAGCGATTTGTATGTATTCTTGCATACTACTCATCCCGCTCTGCGGGCCTCGATAGCCGTTAGCTCACTCGGCAGACCTTCGGCCCGCCTCGCTCCGAAAAAGTAAAAGCTGCAGCCCCAGAATGCCAATGATCCAGAGGCTTTTTGAGTTCACACCATAAAGGCAAACTATATACTCTTAGTTTTAATTATAGTTCTCGTTTGGTTAGTGATTTATTAGCCTAATATTTTTTCCTAAATGCAGTCAGTTGAGTTGGACTGACCTTTTGGCTTGGTTTTGTGCGATTTGCTAAATCAGTTCAGTAAGTTCTTATCAATATTGAATGAAACCGTGTACCATGGAGGTCGAATTAAAGTAAACACAGGAGCTGTACACGTTTTGAGATAACGAGATGCTTGGAATAAACCTTCAAAATGTTTTAATCAAAGCAACTGTTCCAGGTTTTGGACAAAATTAATCTTCGTCTAGTTTTTAATATTTCGAGTTTATTTCAAATAAATACGTTTCTTTTTTTCAGTGTTCCCATACAATTATTTCCCATACAAGTCGCTTTTTCTTTGAAAATGCTATAATTCTTCTATAAAAGTAATAATAAAAAATGCTTTTAGTGACAGGTCAGAAATTTTCACAAAATGTGGAGTCTTATTTGGACTGTAATCCTAGTATTTCCACTTTACGCTAATGTATCACTAGGATCTATTATGGAACGAGGTGAGTTTTGCGAAATAAAATGCCTCGATGAGTTAATAAGTAATATTACGTCATTTCTCGGTATTATCGTAACGGGTTTTTCGTGAAGAACCCAAACTAAATGACTAAACCTTAATTGTAAGTAAATTAGTATTTTTAACGATATGCGCGGGTTTCGATGCGTTCCACCTTCCACCACATCTCCTTCTCATTTCGGCAACTGAAACCGTAAATAATTAAAAAAAACACGAGCTCGCTAGACAATTATGCTTCTCTACAAATTTTAAGACAAAGTCACTTAGAAACTTCGATGAAAGGTCATCATCAGTCACACAATCTCACTCACAGAAGAACACATCGACGAGGGAAGAATAGGTGAGAAGTTCATATACTTCAGGATTCAAGAAATTGCCGAGCACAATTGCAAAAAAAAAGAAACGATTTCTTTTCTCTTTTCACTCTATAGAACTAAGAGCATACGTAGTCTCGTGATTGTACAATATGATCATAATTGCTAACAAATTCTCGTTTAGGCGTGCTTCAGGAGCAGCAATAGTGGGCGGAGGTAAAGTTTATTTTTAGGAAAAGCTTTTTGACTATTTTGTATTTAGCCGGACATTCGATCTAAGTTCGAAATGTATTTATACACATCATCTGTTTATTGACAGATTGTATGCATAAAATAGGAAGCTATCTAAGCGATCTAAATTTGAAATCCATGTTCTTGTCATAGCTGTGATGGCTGGTGCGTCGGCACTAACATCGCAATTGGAAGCTGATGACGATTTTCATTGGAAGGCTGACCGAGGGGGTTGCAAGTGGGTGGTTATATGAATATGATATACGCTAATTGGCTGTCCTATCCCTTCAATTCCCATTAACGTTTTGTTAATACATTACAAGTCGCATCGGTGTTTTCAATCAAGAATTACATGTCTCTCGCAGCGGGTCATTCTAATTCATGACTCTATTGTTGTCAGTGAGTTTGCCGTGGTTGTATCCATAATAAACCAGGACTGTTTTCAGATGGTTTGGGACAGCTCCTTTCTGCTTCAGTCATAAGTGTCCTCCCGACCATCACTTGGCACGAGTGTCAGTTTTTTTTGCAGTCCAATTATTCAGAAGTCGATGAAAATACCTTTTGATTAAAGGTGACACCCTTTTAATTACATGGGGGAAACACTGCCGCGATGAAAAAGAGGGTCCGTCGCAGCGGGGCGCGGACTCCCATACAGTTCAATTTGGGGCTCCTCTCATGTGTCATGCTTGCGAACTTGTGGCGCACCAGTGGCGCTGTTTACAAGAAGTGCGGCACAGGCGCAAATGTGACTGTGAGAACTGGAAGAATTCGAAGAATCTTCGCGCGCACCGTTGCTAAATGGCACCTCTGTTGCTTTCGCGTATGGATGAATTTATGGGCTTATTAACTACTGCAACTGTTTCAGAGCCACAAGCGCGCCTGTTACTGATGCTTATCCTGATGCGTTTGGAAGCTCATGTTATAGGCTGTTTTTCCTGTTTTGGACGAAACAAGAGAAACACTATTGTTGCAAGTGAGCTTTGATGGGGCCTTTAATTTAGTGTTTTCGATTCTTGTATCATGGTTTAACTGAAGTAAACACAAAAAGAAGATATGAAAGGTAAGCGAAAAGATCATGGACCACGCTTGAGTTCTCTTTGTCACATTTTAGAGGAGATAGCAATGCGTGTTTTATAAACACCGTCACCGGACGTTGGGTGAATGGAAAAGATGGAACACATGTGACATGCATGTGAGTATTGTTTGCAATTAACAATATTTTTCATAGTATACCACCGCTAGCTGCATGGAATATCTTAAGTGAAATACGAGTTTCACTCATACTTCGGACTTCGGATGGACTAAAACTCTCGTAACATTTCAATTTTCAGACACTATAACACGGAGAATCGCCCCTGTGGCCGAATGATTTGCTCTTATTTCCGAGGCAACTCTCTGGTGGGTAATTAAAATTTGATTATCACACAGAACACAATAATATGCAAAGTGCTCTGAAAAGTTTCAGCAAATTGATTTTTCATGATCTTTTTAGTACGAAGCTGAGGCCTATTTTCGGGAAGCAGGAAGGTGTACCAACTTCCAAATCTTCGGGTATCAAGCAGTACTTCGCTGTGGTCAAATCAGCTTCTTCGATAAAAAAGCAAATCGCTCACACGACTGGTTCAAATACTACTGAGATCAGGCATACTTTGGGTATTTTGCTTTATTTTTCTTGAGGACGAGTCACATCATCATCATTATATAGAATTTCTCTAATTGTACTTTTACCCCTTGTTGACAAGCACAACGACGGCGTGAGAAGTACTTTAGTTTTAGTGTAGTCTTCTCGTACATTAGTCAAAGTATAAATCGACTGTTTATTTGTATCAAACGTTTGCTCACTACATTTTAATTTATATTAGTCTTCTTACTTGTTTACTCTGGTCTCATATGCGAGATCTCGCTTTATTTTATGCCTTTTTATGCAAAAAATGAGAAAAAGTATTTGTATAAGCTGTAAGTCAAAGCCCACACAAATAGTAGTAAGTCAAAGTCCACACAAATAAAAATAAAGACCCACATTATGACAGTGCTGAAACAGTTCAGCAAAAATACAACTGGCTTTTTCACCCGCCTAAAATACGTTATAAATCAATATGCAAAATACTTAAAACAATGTGAGACAGAAGTGCTCAGATAGGAATCGCCCTCGCTGTTGCACGAGTGCCGTCTCGAACCTAGGGAGGGGGGTTGGCTTACAGCTGGGCCATGTCAAATGCAAATAAAGTGATAACAGCCGTTTTTAGAAACTTGTTGGACTACGGAAATTGTAATAAAATAAAAAAAGCGCAGTACAATATCACACAGTTATTTGCATACACAACCTGGGAACACATTCCGAGCAATTAAGTTTCAACAACCGGTTGGTAATCCGCTTTAAACTATAGCGCTATTGCGCCCCAATAAAGAGTAAAACCATCAGGCGTATTGTGGTAGGTGTGGAAATCATAAGATTTAAGAGTGGCCACGAACGGGGAATTAAAAGTTAAAAGCTCACCATGTCGATTTCATCCATAGAAATGGTATCGAGATCAGTAACATTTGTATGGTTCCAAGAGTACTTAAACGTCTGATCCTAAAAATGCGCGTAAATCAAAAAAGTACGAAACGTAAGCTGGAAGAGATCCAAGAGAGAGTACTTAAACGTCAGATCCTAAAAATGCGCGTAAATTACAAAAGTGCGAAACGTAAGCTGGAAGCAATGATGAGAACGTATCGCAACCATACAGCGAGCCATCTGGCGGGCTAATCATCAAATATAACCGTATTCGGTGGTGATACTAGAGCCGCATTATAAATAACAGAAATATAGCGTTTTTCGAGCAACACTTCCGGAGTTTCTACCCTTTTATCTAATTTACTTGCCTGTCGCCGAGCAGTTTGCATCTCACTCACGTCAGGAAAATAGGGGCGATCTTGCGGGTATTGGACCGAAACAAAAAGTTTGAAAAACGCGTTTGTAGCAAAGTTCGAATGCGAGTTACACAAGAATAGCATGTTATGGTTCACCGGAGACGGAGGTTGACTGTAACACAAACACACAGGAAAGATAATGCAATAACACAAAAAATAATGTAATTAATAATATTTACACCGAATTTATTATCGATTCAGGATCCAGACACTTACCAGACACCCGGCAAAAATTTGTCATTATATTCGACAAAATTTCTACAAGCGCGATCGATATTTTAAAGTGCGCGCACTAGTGCTCGCTTGCGAAATAGGGCACCAAGGCGCGCCCGCCAGCAAATGTCGGCGTGCATGCCCCTGGGTGTTTCTGTGGTTTTTAATGGAGATTGAAGGCAACCGCCCCTAGCGCGCGGCGGTACGCGTTGGGGTTAGTGGGAATTTTTAAAGGAACACAGTCACATTAAATTCGTCATTTTTTATTTGATTTCCATTAAAAATAGGAATGAAGAAAAATTAGATACCAATACCAAGTTACAGAAAAACAAACTAGAGAAATCACTGAGAATGTAAAATAGATTGTGCATAGCATAGGAGCAATTTCCCGCATTGCGGCCGGTAATGCTATGTTCCCATTTGGCAGGGTGTCGCCCGTCGAAACTGACATGGTGGCGTCCTTTCGGGCCCCCCGAGACAGAACCCTGGCGACACGGAGTCACAGGGAATTGTCTGCTAGAGTACTCATGTCCTACCGGGCGACAGGTTACGGTCATTGAGGGAAACTCCCTGCCATTTATGAACTGTGGTGAATAGGACTTTTTAACGCGGGCGACAGCCTGCCATTGAGGGAAACTCCCTGTCAATATAGGTGTTTGAAGGAAACTCCCTGTCAGGAAGGAACAGAGTGAATACCCTGCGGTGATATCATCTCCCAAGAATACTCGGATCGTGCTCCAAAAAAAGGGGTGGATCCGAAAAAACTAGGCACTCACTCGGATTATGCGAAGAGCATGATCGGAGTTTTTTGGAGCATGATCCTAGTTTTTTTTCCCAACTCTATGGTATTTATAATATTTCTAAGCAGACACTACCCGGTCAATAATTGCATAAGTACCGTAATCCAGGGTTCTATATTGCGCAATTACCCAATTACCGCCCCATGGAAATCTAAGGCGTCCCATGCGATTTTAGCGTCCCATGAGTGGGACAGCCGTCCGATGAAAATCTTACCGTCCTAAGAGTGGTCCAACCGTCCCATGAGAAGGCCAACCGTCCCAAAGGAATATAGCCGCCCCATGGACCTCCCAACCGTCCTATAGACGGCCATAGACTTCCCACCCGTCGCATGAACATCTGACCGGCCCAAACATTTCAAGAAGGCCATCCGAATTTTTGCATGCTAATTGATGAAGCTAAGTTAGTTGTTAGTTGAAATAATCTAGGGCTTTATATGCGTAAGATAAAAGATATCATTAGAGATTGCTAGTTGATCAGTGCAATTATTGCCAGTTTTGTATTTTATCGAGAACAGGCCTTTCGGTTGGGCATTATACATGCGAGGTTTAGCCTATTTTTGATAAGAAAGTGTAATAAATCCCAGGCTGGCCATCTTGATGTGGTATCGCTCAAACATCCTACGTATCAATTTTTTGACAAGATAAAGAGTATGGGATGATTGAGAGGGTCATGCGACGGTTTAGACGTTTAGAGGGCCATAGGACGGTTTAGTTTAATGGGCGATGGGACGGTTGGGAAGTCTATGGGGTCTATGGGACGGTAGGTCCATCAGCTAGATTTCTTGGGACCTCTGGGACGTATAAGTTTTCATGAGCCGGTTAGGAAGTCTATGGGACGGTTGGGAGGTCAACCGGCTAGATTCCCCGTCCCACTCGTGGGACGGTTGGCTCCCTTGGGACGCCTAGGATTCCATGGGACGGTAATTCTACATTAGAGCCTAATCCAGTAACACCCATTCTCAGTGATTTCTCTCCCTGAGTCCTTTTTTCTGTAACTTGTCTGGGTACTGTAGACTGTATCTTTCTTAGTATCTTCCTACATTTAATAAAAATCAAATAAAAAGAATAGATCGTGGCTGCGTTTTTTGTCTCAACCGTCCCAGTCCCACCCTTCCCATCGACACGCGGCTACGCGCCCTCTTGGGTATTCCTCAAGTCGCTAGGGGCGACTACAGTGCGGGACTATGGGCGGTGAAACATAACAGAAATGAGTCCCCGCAATATAGAACCCTGGATTACAGTACATATGCAATCACTGACCGGGTAGTGTCTGTTTGGAAATTTAATAAAATACCATAGAGTTGGGAAAACAATAAAAAAACTCGGATAATGCTCCAAAAAACTCAGATCACGCTCTTCGGATAATCCGAGTGAATGCCGAGTTTTTTTCGGAGCACGACCGGATTTTTTTCGGATCCACTCCGATTTTTTGGAGCACGATCCGAGTATTCTTGGGATATGATATCACTGCAGGGTATTCATTACCGCCGCAATGGGGGAAATTGCTACTATGCTATGCACAATCTATTTTACATTCTCAGTGATTTCTCTGGTTTGTTTTTCTGTAACTTGGTATTGGTACCGAATTTTTTTCATAACTTCCTATATTTAATAAAAATCAAATAAAAAATGACGAATTTAATGTGACGTGACAAGCGTTCCACTGACCCCAAGCGAGCCGCCGCGCGGAACAGGGAGACGGTGACGGTCCACAACCCCCATTGAAAACCCACAGGAGTACCCCAGGGCCTGCATTGCCGAAAACTTGTGGGCCCGTGACCGGGCTTTCCTTCACCATCGAGCACTAGAGCGCGCACTTTAAAATATCGATCGGGCTCGGAAAAATTTTGTCGTTTATAATGACAAACTTTTGCCGGGTGTCTAGAAAGTGTGTGGATTCCCAATCGATAATGACAGAATTTTCGCGCGACAGATTGTGTTTGAAATGGAATTCTACTACAATTCTACTGCAATTCATCCTGTAATTTTCCGAAAATAGCATAGTTTATATCTGTGCTGGACAATTGCACTGCCACGGATATAAGTGAATATAATTAGACTAAAAACTGCGTGTTATTTCCTTATTTTCATACACTACATGACAATACAGCGTCCAACATACGTTTTAAAAGGGCGGTCGTTATCCGCTTCAAATACATTTTGGCCTCTAATAATTGTCTTACCCAAATAGGAGAACATATAGGAGAACATATAGGTTTTCATATAGGCTGAAGTACTACACAACAAAAACTCTCCAGCTTATCCTCATCTACTTTTATTGCCAAGCCGGACTTCGTTTCCATATATTTTTCCCCAAATATCGAAATTATTGAGAATGGAGATGTGATCTACATGTAATCTTAATCTGTTCCGTCGCTTCGTTTGTTGTGTCCTCATTGTTTTTCTTTTCTTTACGTTCATTTGTTAATAAATTTATTTTAGAATGCCTATGCCAAATAGTCGGATGGAAGGTCCTCCCTTTGTCTCCTTTTCACAAGCGGGTACGCGAGGCGCACGGAATCCTAGCTTTAATGGTCACACACTTCCTCAACGCTGGAGGTATCCACAGTCGAATGGAAATGTGTGGTTTTGTTTTCTTGCACTTTTCTTGTGAATAAATGAATCACGGTTCCCTTCCCTATTATAGTCCCCATTATAATGTCAATGACCTTAAACGACTTGTTGGATTGTGTGATTGTGACGTGAGGTACATTTATGTACAACGCGTTACGTGCACTTGAAGCGCTCATCTTACTGACGCTGTGTTGCAGTGTAGCAGAAGCAGTGTTGCTGTTTTGGAAACTTTCTAACGTGTATCCATGAATTGAATATAAATATATATGTATCGTTGTTTAGCAAGCCGACTGGAACCATCCCGAGAACCGCTCATTTTATCCCAATCCCAACCAAGCACCGTTTCGTCACGCTGATGACAATTTCCTTCCAGAAAGCGGTCAGTTTTCGTTTTTTATGTCTACATTTGTGAATATGCTTTACGATCATATGCTTATTATTGTTTGCATATATCGGTGCACATAATAAAGTGTTTTTCTAATGTAAGACTGTAAGACACACGTTTCACAATACAAAATACAACGCAGTGGTTACTGTGACTGACGCTGTCAGTCCTGCAAGAGCCAGACTAAGAAAATCATATATTTGTCAGAAAAGATGTCTTTACCGCTTCATTGCTTCATTCTCCTAGGCACCGTTGTAAACTCGGATCGCCGTTCTTTCGTCCCTCTCCCCAAGGTCCATTTCCCTGAAAGGAATGAGTTTGGCAGTAGACCGACTACTTTTCATCCAAGGGGAACCAACAACAACTTCCAAAAGCATCCTCCTTCCAACTACGGATACGTGAGAATCTTTTGTTATTTTTTTTTGTATTTATGCTCTTATTGTTAATTTTTATTGCTACCAACCGCCGGCAATATTAATTAATGATATCGAGCTTGGTTTAGTTATAATTCACTTCAGCCGCCGGCAATATTAATTAATGAGATCGAGCTTGGTTTAGTTATAATTCACTTCACTTGTATACAGTATCTTTGAACTTGAACATCCACTTTTTCAGTTTTCTATCAAATATTTTTGTCTGTGCTTGTTAAAAGACTGAATACAATACAAAATGCAAATTGCCAACTCCGAGATACCTCGTTTCAATGGTTCAGGTTCAATATGAGACTGCATTCCTTCGCCTCTTCCCTTCCCTTCCCCATATCTTTCCGGTCTCTGACTCAGTGTTTTTTAGTTTCCTTGTTCTTTCAGGCCAGACATTCTCCTGAACCCTTCATCCCGAATCCGAATCAGCATCCTCCTTCCGCCCCAGTTACATCTTTTCATCAACCACCTCTCCATCCAAACCCAACGGTAATATTTAGCTACTTGTGTTTTCAGTTTTGTATTTTTGAAACTTGAAGCGCTTCCATTTCTATGAGGAGGTGTCTTATTAACCGGGAACCGTAAGACACTGCTCGTTCACAACTGTTTTACAGTTTGACTCAAAGTACTAGAGCTTTAGCACAACTTTTTTTTCTTTTGGTTTGGTATTCTCTATTCTCTTAAAGTATTTATTTAGTTTCGTGAACAATATTTCATTCGTATTCAGGTTGGTGCGCCTTTCGACTATTCTTACCAGAACCAACGGGGTCATGCTGAAGCGCCTCCATATTCTATGGAAAAGCCAATTCAAAGGAATGGTTTCCCGAATGACTATAATAATCGGCGTTTTGAAGATAATCATTCCGTACACACGGTCGATTCGTGGAGTACACAAGGGGAAGATGATATGGTACGTAGTTGATCACATGATAAGCCTCTTTTTTCATCTCTTCATGGTAAAGAACGTTTGGCTGAAGGCTCAATCTCGCACTATTACTAGCCGCTTGTAACTTTTTTTTTTTGAAACTGGGGTGCTGTCGCACATTACTTTAGCAATGAGTAGATAGGAGCCTTCGTTTAGAAGTTCGAGAAAAAAAAAACTGTTTTTTTTTTAGTGTATGCCCATTTAGTGTAACATTTTGGAATGTTTTTACCTTTTCACTTTTACTACGTGTAGATACTTACGTTTTGGTAATACTTGTTTATTCGAACAGATGTGGCGCGATCCCAGTGAAGAATCGAGAAAACGGGAGAGCTTTTTGGGAACACAGGCTTGGGGACAGCCGGATGTACATACGTCAAAACAGGTACAGCTAGTATTTTTGCATTTTATTTTGCTGCACGGTCCCCCATTCATGCTAATTAGAAGAGAAGTAGAAGTCCAACTTTGGTTTATTATGATACTGAGCCATAATGTGACGATTGTGACGAACAAAGCTGTCAGCATTTTATTATATCAATGCAGTGTTAGCGAAATGTTTGTCGTAAGAGATTTGTGTGAAAGTTTGCTCGTGGTTTGATGTAGTACTTGGGGAGAGGGGTAGGGTGAGAATGAGAAGGTCCAATAACTTTTTTGAATCTGGAATTCGAAACAGACCGATATTCCGGAATTCCGGACCGTTTTTCTTCTACGATTTTCACTAAGTTGAGATATAATGATATATGTTTCAGTTCCGGTTCCGGTTTTGTGGGCTCTGGTTCTTTTTCTTTGTTAGTTGCAAATGTGAACTATTTAGATTGACCATTGGACCGTACCTCCTGTCGCAGAAGAGATCGAGAAAGTTGTGAGTTTTGATATTTCATTTGTTAGGGTGATAGGGGTAACATTTAACATTAAGATAGTTTGGGTTCACCTGATCCCCTCTTGTTCACCTTTTTCATTTATGTGTTGTCATGCTAATGCTTAGATCGTGAAATTCGGTTTCATCGAATGATTGAATCATTGAATCCTTATTTTGTTGTCTTACCAATTACAACGTTGTTCACAACTGGGCGTTACCTAAGGGTCGTTAAATTGCCCTTGTTTTTTGTAGGGTTCTAAAATGATGGGGTGGGATTATTCACCTCCAAATGCTCGTCACTTGAAGGCCCCTCCCTCTTCTATTTCTGTGAATTCTGGAAGAAGAAGTGTGACTTCTGTTGGAGGAAGAACTTCTGACTATGCACGGTCGCGACCCCACTCAACTGTGGAGGAAAGAGCCGAGATTACTGTCGCTTTTGCTTTGCAGGTTGGTTTCCGAGTGAGGCTTTTAAAGCGAAGTACCGGCCGGTTTTTGAAACACATCCAGTAGTCCAGCATTCTTATGCAGCTTATGTAAGTGAACATAAATTAGAATAAAAAAATGAGCAATCGAGCTAAATTTGTGCAAATAAGTAAGAATCCACGATGAGTTTCAGTTTCAAAATCCTGCCGTTGTTTCGCTTCAAGTTTAATCTTCATTTTTTCTCTCTTTCGGGTACGGACTGTATCGATAATCGTATACACTCCGTAAGCGTTTGATGCTTATTTTATATATGTTAGTTGCTAATATAATGAAGCAATAGTATGAGAGTAATTAAATATTACGACCGATGGAGTTATTCGATGACCGATGGAGTTATTCGATGACCGATGGAGTTATTCGACGTAATTGTTAAGGTTGGTATTTCAGCTTAAAAGAGTGATTGACCGTGGCTATGTTCGTACGTCGGCAATCGAGAATGCTGGACCGGAGAAAGTACATACTCTGAGCCAGTTGTTGGCTACGGTGTCTCGGTGAGGGTTCTTAGTTCTTCACTTGCTTTACTTAGATCTTAGATCATTTTTCTTTGTTCGAGGTTCGAAGTTGTTTTGTTTTTGGGAATGTAATCTCATCGCAGCAGTCGGTATCGCGTTGGCGTTAATCAGCCGACGAGAAAGATAAAGAGTACCGGGTTATATCAACCGAATCCGCAGAAACAGTTCGTCGGGTCCGGTTCATTTCTGAATCCGGACGAACTGGCCTTTAAACTTCCCCGAGGCCAATTTTCTGGGGAAGCCCGAAGCCGAGAAAATTGGCCTTCGAGCGTTACCTAATTCCTTTGACCTGCCTGTGACTGACTGTCTAATTGCAGCATGGACAAAGTCGAAAAGTCTATGGAAGAGCTGTGTGTTATGATTGGTGGAAATCCGACGTTCCAGGTTAGTTTGCGAATTTTGTAACTTCTATACAATGGGTGTGGTGCATAGGTGCATTCTTGGAATTAAGTTGTCGAACCAACAGTATCTATCTGTATGATGTTTTGGAGGCAGTGGGAGAGGGAATCCTTGAAGGGGCAGCGACTGGTAAAGCGTTATATTGTTGTTGTAAACGCCTAATTCCGTTTCAGCCTCATGTGGATCGCATGAACCAGGAACTCGCAGATATCAAACTTGAGGTGAAAATGTTGCAGAGCAAGTTGGAAGAGCCTTCACAGGTATTGACGGTTTTCAGTTTCGTAGACCTCTTTTGCATTGCGTTCTCCCTAAATACAGTGCATTAATGTTTTCGGGATTGGAATTGGAAATATGTATAGTAAGTAATATCTTGTCTACATTAATTATCAACACATCCTTATCTATATCCTACATTGTCATTTCAGGCTCCAGCTTGCGCCAGTGTATCGCGGCTGGCTCAGTGGACACGCGGCGAAAGTCGTGCGCGGCAGTCAGGTAGCTCAGCGACCGTGTTTTCGACGGACTCTACTGAGTCCTTCACGGCATCAGCATCTAGTCCTCCCAATTTTGAGGTTAATTTCTCTTTTCTATTTTTCCTCTTGCTCGTATTTATTTGCGTGGCGGGTGGCATAGGTAAAAATCGAAAATGTATGGGCCCGCGCCTGGCTCCTAGAGCGCGTGTCGGAGCGGCCCATTCGACAAGCTATACATAAATTAATATGGCACTTTCATTTTGTTAGTGATAGCTGGTGACGTCACCATCGAATATCGTCTATGAACATGAAAACAAAACGAAGGCCTATATTGCAGTGTTCTCCGTTCGACGTGAGTACACTGGGTTCGAGTCTGGGAGGCATCGCCGGATTCTACGAACATAATGAGGACATTGATCAGACAATTATTCAACACACAGGTACCGTTTTTTTTCTCAGTTTTTTCTTTCTTGAACAATTCAAACTTCAAATCATTATCTGTGAAAATTTCATAAGAGGAATATATCTGTTTGGGCAGTTAAGTTGTGCGTTGTGCGTTGTGAGAGTTAGAGAAAACGTAAACAAGTCGGTTAGCAAAGAGGCAAAGTGACGTATTGTTATACTTGTGTGAATTATGACGTCATTTTTCGTTACTTGATGAAAATTGTGTAACGACGATAATACAAGGTGAGAGAGAGAGGGGGTTGTAGAGTTGAGAGGTTTGGTTTTACCTTTCCAACATAACAAAACTGTTTTGTTTATTTACAGTTGTTGAAGACGAGACGTTCATTTCACCTGCCGCCACTGCCTATAATCCGTTCTAGTCTCATATTTCTGAAAAGTGAGTGATTTGCGTTTCCTTTGCAATTTGGGACTTGCCTTCACTACTGTAGACCGTTCGTTGTGATTCGCTCATGTGATCTGCTTGCTTATATATTCTCACATTGATATATTGTTGTGATCATTTTACTTGCGAACCTCTTGTCATTATTATCATATTTTCATCTTTAGCATGTTTATTTTCATATTTATACATTTGTTATGTTTTATGCCAATTTTGTGTGTACTGCCGCTCTCGTTTGATGTTGGTTTGTCACTTATTGATTGATTGATTGATTTTTGAGATAATTACAATTGCCTCCAATCGATAATTTATTTACCAACACCGGACTTATTGAAGTGTATTTTTTCTCTCACCATTTTGCCGGGTCATTATGATTAACTCTTAGGGTAACTAGCTATTTTGGTACACTTTTCGGGTGATTTATTCAATGACTGGTCTGTGTCGTGTATATTCAATTATTGCAATTATTAGGATATCTTTTCTTTTGTCGTTCTTTGCTCTTCACTTGATACTCATTGTATACTTGTGGGTGTGCAGTGTGATTTGATGAGACTTGGTAGTTACTGCTAAATGGTTGTAAGGTCTTACATTCTATTCTACAGTGTAGTTCGGATCATGATTTACTTGTAGGTTACCGTCGTGGTTTTGACTAGGATGTTTTTGTAGAACTGTAGGGTAGGATTATCGATTATGATGTGACGAGACAATTTTGGTGCCTTTTATTAGCATTGATATCAGTATTCGTTATCCCTGTGTATTTTGCTTTGCTAATGCTTTTTAGTTTAATCACTTTATTTCAATGTTGTATTTTGCTACCTAGGTGTCATATTCGTAGGAAGCATGTTTTTATGGTTTATGGTTTCACAAATGTGCATTTTGTTGTCTTCTGGTCCTTGATTTTGTTTTTATTTGTATGATCTTGATATTGATTCTCAGTTTGTTATGTGTTTGTCTTCAGTATTACTATCGCTTTAGTTTACTTGGGTACTGTTTTTTTCGGATCTGTTTATGGACGTGCTAATTATTGGTGATAGATTGATGGTGTCGTAGTATTTTTCTATTTTTTATAAGTAAAAAATTGCAATTAAGCATTCGTTTCCACCTGTGTTTTATTGTCTATGAACATATTTACATTACTTTGTATTTGGAGATTTTGATGTAAAGAATGTTTTGTGGTTATAAACTAGAATAAACAAATATATGAAAGGAAATGAGGTAGAGGGTAAAGGTCATATGAAAGTAGTTGGCTTACAATTAGTCAATTGATTATTTTAATTATGTATAGCCACCGCAGGTCGTTTCTGATTATTCAAGTGTGAGAAGTGGTGGTAAGCGGTCTGTATCTGGAGCCTTTGCGTGAGAAATTGAAGATGATGAGTGTCCAGTTTTAATCAAATATTCAAGAGCTTGCGAACATTTATAGAAAACAACACATGTTTTCCGGCTTTGTTGGGTACCATTGATCTGGGTGTGTTGGCTGATCCAACGTCCTCCTCATACCGGAGATGTAACGGATCTGGGAAACGAGCTCGTCGAAAATCTGAAAATTTGATTTCAATGATTTTCTAACCAACTGTAGGTAATAAAAGTGGAGACGGACGCAATTTTGTGATTTTTGCCAGTGGGGAATGGGGTATGAAGGCGATACACAAATGTGTAATACATTCGCAGTGCGCCTCTTTATTATCACAGGAATTGACAGGAAACCAAAAACTCCAAAAAAATCGGATCATATCGTAGTCACACCAAAAAAAACTCCGATCATGCTCCAAGAAAACTCCGATTCTAGTGATCCGAGTCTTTTTGGAGCATGATCGATTTTTTTTGTTGTTTTCCAATACTATGATGCTGACTCTCACCTTAGGAACCAGATGTGTGTGCACCAAGTAACTATCTTGGTGAGGTGAACTTCTAAAACAAAAACTATCTCACCTCAACAACGTTTATATTGAGTGCGGCGGAGGATTCGGCAAATGAACACTGCATCTGTGCGGAGAGGGCGGCGCCCCTTTCATGGGAGACCGAACGGAGGAGCGAGTCCATCTGGGCACCCACCAGCACCCGGGCTACCTGAATAAGCATAGACATAGCAGATTTTGAACTTAGAGAGGTTGGTGACCTTTAGTAGTTACCTAGGTACTGTGTCTGTTCTGAAGTTCTGTGGCCGTATGCACGAACGCGCCTGGAAGCTCCCAGCCTCCCAGTGGGATGTGAGAGAAAGCGAGGGATCACAGGAATCAGAGACACACAGAGTCAAATTCTCCCAACCGGGGAAGCTCCCACAGTTCGTGCAAACGGTCACTAAAGTTCTGGACTATCCCATATAATTGCCCAAAAATCGCCATTATATTGGCTAGTATGTAATTGACTGCTTTACTGAGAACTTCTACTTTGTAATGAAACTTAGAGATTGCAATTAAGGAAATTGAACCTGGAATTTCCTTTTACTAATTAGTAATTGCCTACCCCCATCGGTCCTCTAATTCGTGCAATTGTGAGTAATAGTCTCTCGGCTTCTTCATAGGATTTTTCACTACGTACGGAATAAAGAACTGCGAATGCGTCTGCAGTCTGAATATATCTCTCCAACATTCCCGGAAATTGTTCCTGAAAATTTATATTTAAAATAGAAACTTTAAAGGGGATATAGCACATGGTTTTGTGGAGTTTATACTGTAATTGCATTCCTATAAATGTTAGCGTTGCTATTTTCAGCATTTCGGGGAAAACAGTACTATTTCCACTAAATGTTGTGCTTCCCTCTGTGTTATTGAGTGTTTTTGTGTTTTCGATATTATTTTGTTTGGAGCATTGGAGATTGGAGGGCAGATGTGTTGTCCATACTATAGCTAACTAGAGCAAGGAAACTATAAAAAATGCGGTCAAGATATTTGAGAGTGAGGAGGAAAACAACATGTTATGAATGAGAAATTGACTTGTCCAAAGTTAGAGGACAATGTTGTTCTATTTTTTTTTTGATTACCGTCGAAGAGGATACTGTAACACCTGAACTAGAAAAATCGGTCAACATCTCTGTAGTTGTGCTGACTCTACTCGACTGTAGTTGTGCTGACTCTACTCGACTCTACTCCCTTACTGTGCTCCAATAATATAACAGTCGTATTCCAGCAGCTCTGATAATGGTTCTCATTTCCTCCAAACTTCCAAACCCGTAATTTTTAAACCACTTAACATAAGTTCAATTCAATTTTCTCTATGTTTATTTGTTGGTGGGTGATTCGATTGCCTGACTCCTGATCAAAAGGTTCCTTAATGGAATACAATGGAATAGGAAGTTCCTATTCCATTGTATTCCGTTGAAACCAGATTTCGAATTAACACAGAAGATATCAGCGGGATCGGAACGGGAGTGGCAAACTTGTTCGCTTAGCAAGAGGGCAAGCATCCCAGGGAAGGGGAGAGAGAGAGAGAGATGAGAGAGAGAGAGAGAGAGTGAGTGAGAGAGAAGATAAAGAGAGATATGTGATATGAAGAGAGAGGGCTGATAGAGAGAACTCTGATAAGATTGCGCATATCTTTGTCCTTCGGAGCCTTAGCAACATTGTTGTTGTATCCAAAGAAAGGGATAGTGTGGTGTCCATTTCAGTTACTAAAGACTAAAGCGACACTTCATGTGGTTGAAACGCATGTTGTACACCCGCTTCACATGTAATAAATGAAAAATGTATTCCATTCTGTGTCGGAAATGCACACAAGGAAAATTTGCATATTATACACAATTAAACATAATGGACAGTAACCACGCACCCTTCCTGCAGTATCCACTATTTCCAATTGAACTGGGGCTCCACCACAGAAAAATGTCTTTTTTAAAGTTTCTTCTACAGTAGGCTCATATTTATCGTTATATGTGCCGTGTACAAAACGATGAACCTTAATATAACATTTTATGATTTATTTTAGTTTACAATTTACTTCCATAATCGATTCATCATTAACTTCCATAAGCGTTCGCGTAACGATAAGAGAATTTTTTTCGTTTTGATTATTCAGTGGTTTCTCATAAGATTGGAGGTCATAAGAAGCGAAAGACAAAATGGTTACAAATATATGCCAACTAACAAAATCGAAAAAGTAGCTTCACCAAGCTTGACAATGACCAACCAGTGTAGTTTTTCCCGAAGCTGGACCACCCAAGACGGCTACGCGATATTTCTCCTTCATTGTTTATATGTGACTGGAATACTAATATTAACTTAAAGCTACCAATGCCTTCTAATTCATAATTGAATCGGTTACAAATGAGACTGCAAATGACAAGTAAATATCTGCCAACAAGTTTCAATCGGTAATGCAATTTTGAGGCTTCATTTCTTGTAAATTGCAAAGTACAATGCGGTATTCATTACGTCAAACAGTTGAGGGCTCGATAGATAAAAGAGGCAACCGAAATTGAGATTTGAGATGGAATTTTGGCGGAGGATAAGGCAAGACTTTGAAGATCTTATAGGGCGTGATCAGTGAATAAATTAGGGAGCAGGCCGGCGAGAGACTGACTAGAGACAAGGAGGGGAGGATGAGAGTGCACACAGAAAGGAGAGACAGATGAGAGGAAGGTTTTATATGAGAGATTAGAGATTAGAGACTGTGCATGATGTGCAAGATATAGCAGGATATGGCGAGATATGGGCGGAGAAAGAGAAAAGATATGTTAGAAACATAGACAGGCTGCAAAGGCTTCATTTGATGTTAATATGTTTTGATACACTAAATAATTCGCATCAAATGAATGCAATGCAAAAAGCGACCGTTTATTTTGAGCTTGAAATATCCGAATTATTTATTTCCATTTCAAGAAATTGAAAAAGTTTGAAAAGCTAGATCAAAAGTTAACAACAAGCATTTTATTGGCCAAGGGTGTCAAGATTGGCCACGGGTGTCAATTGTGTTTGGTCAAATGGGTCTGTCAAAGTGTGTCAAAAGATCAGACAATCCGTTTTCAGATGCGCAACTCTTGATAAAAAATAAACTGTCAATAGCTGAGTGTATCACTCCGATTCACCACGAAAGAATGGAGCGTTCGTAGCAGCGCATTACACGTGCGGTGATGCCATCGCACCGAAATGATTAGCGCGCACCCGCGATCCAGTGAATTCTCCGCTCCTCACACCAACACGAAGCCTTCCTGCGTCCACACCCACACTTTGCACATTTTCTTATTAGATGAGCTTCTGAAAGTAGGAGTTCACAACAATTTGCAAAAAAACAATAGAAATGATCTGCGACTACGATAAGATGTGAGTAACACAGTAGGTAATGCACAAGCTTTATCGAAAAGTAACAGATGGATTAATATAGGGAGCGGCCGCTCTCCTCGCGTCTCGCGGGGTCGTCCTGGTGGCTTTCCTCTCAGGTCGAACGAGGGCTTCGTCACTCTAAAAATAGTTTATTAGTATATGTTGATATTCAATTATCGGATATGTTTATATTTGAATTCTTATCTGTCCGGGAAATAAGGCAGAATTTGATTACGTATTGTGACGTTTGAAAGTATAATATCCAGATAAATGGTGAAAGAATAAATTAAGGGTACGGTATTGGGTACGATATAATTGGTTATAATTTGTGTGAGATCTAATGGTGCCTACCATTTACACAACCAGTTTTTACCTTGTCGACGTCTTGTTGTCGACACACTGTGAAAAGGACAGGGTTCGATTCTAATGTTGTAAAAAAAATGTTTGAGGCAAAGTCTTTATAAAGAGCTGACCGATATACGTTCTTTGCCAATTGTTTTATTAGCAGACTTCTGTCTCGCCAATTTACCCTCACACCAGAGAAGCCGCAGCATCAGAATATGAATACGTAACACCCAGCAAATTTTCACGTTTAACTTGGAATCTTAAAGTTCGTATTATGTAGTTCCCTATATTGCAAGGCTCCTGACGAGCACTTCACCCGCACGGAAAGTCTACCAAAACGAGATGTACACGTCGCATACTTCAAGAAAGATTCTTACGATGACTCCACGAACCATAGCAGTATCTCAACTGGCTATTCTTGTCGTTCTGACATAAGTACATACAAATACCCTACTTATGCTTGTGTATTTCACCTTTTACGTCTCTCTATTCCCCTCTCTCTCCCTCTCTCTACTCTCTCTCTCTCTCTCTCTCAACTTATGTCCCAAAATGTGTCCCTGTCCCATTCTAAGGGCCTGAGAAAAGGGCGTGACTCTATCAACCCATTGGAGCTGTCGCCTCCAGCCATAAGGAAAGAGAAAGAGAGTTTAAAGCATTTCTCACAGGAGGATCATCTCTCTTTCCTTCTCTTTTCCTCACTACAGCTGATCCACGAAATTATCGATTTGTAGTTTTTATCGATTGTGAGCACTTGCGGATTTGTGATTTAGAAGTTTGGGTATATTTACTTTTTTATGTTCCGCATTTTTCCTTGCATGACTGCATGAGACTTTGATAAACAAGAGGTTGAAAATTTAAACAATTATATTTCAGATAATCAATTCTCAATGAGCTGTGGAAGGTCTTGGTGTCAATTATTTATCAAGCGCCCATGAATTCAACGATATTTCAACGAATATCACGAAATTATACTCAAAATTGAAATTTGCTCAAAGATGACCACATTTCAACGTCGTTGCCTTCTTTGTATTTCTATTATTTTGTACATAAAAGGTGAGTGGTCATGTTTATTACTAAATTTCTTACTTATTTTATTGGTTATCGTTGCTACAACCGGGTACTCTTTATTTTTTTTATCTTTTATTTTTGCGTTCACGGGCAACGCAAACCTATTTTTGTGCACTAAAAGAGAAAATTCTCTTTTGAAGTTTCACTTCATTCTTATGTCAGTCCCGAACCAGTCACGAACCAGTCTCCAGATGGGTTTTCTCGGTAAAACCATTTAGTGACGGACGAACGACGGTTTTTCTGTGGTTTCGGCAATTATTTCGTTTTTCCTGTGATGGGGCTTGGTTTGGTAAATACATCTAACTTGGGGTTAGTCTAGTACAACCCAGAATTCCCTCCATTTGCTTTCTTCTGCTACTATTTGTGTATCCTTCTAACGGGGCCACTTGTATTCCTTTACTTCAATTGGTCTTCAGTTTGGCCCCAAAATGGGTCTCTTAGAGCAGAATTTGGAATTTATGGACACCGAGTGAACGTAAAGAAAAGACAAAAACAACAAAGTACATAACTAAAGAAAAGTATTCTTGTGTTCTATCGTTTCGTATTGCTATGATCCATAACCACAAATCCATAACTCGCAAAAACATAGGCACTATACAATAGATTTTTTTGTCATCTTTGTTTAACTGTTATGTCCACTCACTAATATACAGCATGATCGTAGAGCAAACATGGGTCTTTCACAGTTATTCTGGTGTTTGTTGGACCGAAATTTGAGACCATTATCAATTATTTACTATACATCCACACAACGAAGTCAATCTGTTTACTTAGAAAAGAACATTTTCCCTGGATCTTGTCTCATTTTTTATTACTATACATTTTCCTGCACTTTTAGTGTATTATAGTGAAGGGCCATTCACAAGAGCCAAGAAGGATTTAAGTTGGAAATGTGCATGAAAAACGAGTGTGGATTAGTAGTGGGAGAATGGCAGAGAAAGGGAGAAATAGAGTTGGAGAGAGATTGAGAGGTAAAGAGAGAAGAGAGAGAGAGAGAGAGAAAGAAATAGTTAAAGAAGAATAACGAACAGAGGTAGAAATGGGACAGAAAGAGAAATTGAAACATAGAACTTCAATGTTCACTTGTGATTTCTGTCTGTAGCTTGATTGTGAGTTGAACGAGCCTCAAAAATGCGCATTGTAAGTGCATATATTGTCGTTGACAGTTGGTCGCCAAAGAAGCATTGACAGATTTTTTTTTGACAGAATACAGCGAAAATTGGGGCAATTTATTATTTTACATTGTGATAAGGTGCACAAAAGGAGTTCTCACTCAAAGCTCACGGCAAGATGAGGGTAGTATCTTTATAAGGACCTTTTTTTTTAGTTGTCACTGTTTCGGGTACAGATGCGGAGGAACGGTTGATGATCGATTTGTTCCGAGGGTAAGTCTATAAGTAAAGATCCTTTAAAAAATATTTTCCTCAGTTTTACCGTAACAAAGGCCAGAAATTTTATGGTCTGCCCATAAAGAGTGAGTGTATTGCTTGTTTTCAAGTGTACAGTACAAAACACGATTGCAAGTCACCAGTAAGTCATTCGTTAACTAATAATAGCTCCACGTACTCCTGGGTCATCGAACCATGTGTTGCACGGACAGTATGACTTTTTTCTGGGCTTAACAATAAACAATTTGTTTATAATTGTTTGAGGTACAATTCCCTCGTGCAACCAATTCACAACAAATCAGACCTGCCGATGGTTGTAAAGATTGCAATGCAATTGGTACTTTTAGTCAATGTGGTCAGTTTAACTCTTTACACTTTACGCAAAGTTCTCGAGGACTCCGGGCCTTTGCTCAAAATATTTTAACATTATTAGTAAACAGCTAATAGTCAAACTTTTCATTGAACTTATGCTGAATTCACTTATAATTATTTGAGTTGAAACATTTGAAACTACAACTCGATCTTTTATGATGGTGATTTCTCCAACAAAAAAAAAAAGATTTCTTTCAGGATGAAAAAGATCAAATAATGCACACGAACGTCTGGCTGACATTGGTTGGTTTTGAAAAAATTATTTTATAAAGCGTTTTCGTTTGAAAGTTCTGTATCCCTTTATTTGCATACTGTTTGTGAGCCAGAAATCCTACGGTAGATTAGGTAGCCTAGCCTACAAAGAACATTTTCATAAACAAACCTTAGTAGACTAGGAACGAAGGAATTGGATGAACACATTTGTTGATGGTAAATTGGTTTTTTCGTGGGCCATCCCATTTGGTGACCACTTCGTGACCATGTGGTGACAAATTTTCATCGAAAACCGTCATCAACTGGTCACCAAATGGCCACTAACCAGTCACCAAATGTTTTTTTTTGTTGATAAAAATAATTTGATGACGTGTCAACGACGGTTTTGTTTCGGCAATTATTGCGGTTTCCTGTGAGGCGTTTTTTATAGCCATTCGAAATTCCATTTTTCGAGTTCTTTTTCAGAAATGGAAAGATTTGCACCTTCGATGGGATCCTAATGAATACGAAGGAATCCATCAGATACGAGTTGCACCCGACAAGATATGGCTTCCCGACATTGTCCTATTCAACAAGTTTGTTTCATTATAAAATTTTGTGATTATTAAATATTATTACATCCGGTGTCGTAGCGGGAGCTGTTGAACCCATTACTGCTGACATTCGGGCTAGTAAATCCACTTGTGCAACACATATAGAAACATGTGCCTCCATATGTTGTTTACGATGAATTTATGGTGAGAGATTGAAAACTGTGCCTTCTGGTTGAAAATGAGGCGTCCTTCCATTATTTCAACACACGTTTCAATATGTGGGCATGGAGATGTGCAACATGCTTTTCAATACGATATATGGGAGTAGAGATGTTCAACTTAGTAGTTGTATAATTCTACCTCCTTTGCGATAAACATGTAAACTATATGAACAAATAAACACCAATAATTAAAATTCCAGCGCGGATGGAAATTATGAAGTTTCCTTCATGTGCAATGCTTTAATTTCACACAGCGGGGATGTGTTATGGGTAAGTTTGCGGGTTTTATTATTATTTTATACACGATAAACTGTGACCTAGTTCATTCATATTGCTATTCAGTGCTAAGTGCCCATTAAATAAAAAAGTAAAATAAATTTGTTTTAGGTTCCGCCAGCCATATACAAGTCCTCATGTATTATCGACGTCGAATTCTTTCCGTATGTTTTAACAAGCTTTTTTATAATTCAAATGTTTGTGCAAATTAGCCGGTTTTATGAATTTGAACTGCGAAATGAGGACGGCCTTAATCTTAATGCTCATTGTGCAATTTGCACAAACATTTGAATCATATTTCTCAGGTTTGGCTGATCTTTACTGGGTTCTGGTGTAGTACCACCCGGGCAGTTGTTATGTTCACTGTGTGATGCCATTGCGGACCTTAACTCGCCTGCGAATGATTGTTGTGTGTGGGTGCCGGTAGCGTAATCGGTTAACGCATTGGCCCGGAAAACCAAAGATGCGGGTTCGATTTCCGCCCGACCGAAACCTCAATTTTTCATTTCGCAGTTCAAATTCTTTTTTATAATGTTTATATGATCATACAGGCAAACACTATAAGGAAGGCTGTACAATATAAGCAAAGTTAGAAACAAATTTCTTCAGCACAAATGTGCAAGAACACATAGGAAAACCAAAAGCATAACACTGTTTTAGTCACAGTTATTTTCAGATTCGACTCACAAATCTGCCATTTGATATTTGGAAGTTGGACAGTGAGTTATCTTAAAGGGAATATGTAGGCACTCAAAATGAGCAAAACAACTGCGAAACTAGAGTTTCCACACCAGACATGAATTTAAGTAGGCGACTGAATATGTAAATTCGAATATTCTCATTTGCATGCAAATATGTCGCTGTTGCATGCTATATGCCGATGTATGCACACATATGCAAATTTTTTTGCTCCATCAGCACTGCCGTGTAAGCCAGGGGGTCAAGCAACGCGTTTACTATGGAAAAGATGAACTTTGAAAATCATTTTCTTTTAAATGGGAAACTTTTAACAATTTTTGTTGTTGTTTCCTTAATGAGGAACACACATTCTATTAATACAGCTTAACTTCAAAAAGGGCATACATATTCCCTTTAACGTTATTAAAATACGAAACGTTTTCCCTTCAATCTTTCATGCAATTACAAGTTGATAGCAGCACTGTGCAAGGCTGACTAACTGATAAGTCCATTTTGATTTCTTTCTTATTGAACTAAGTAAATAATCATATAATTAGTTCATTTAGTATAATCGGGACGAGATAAAGCTTGACTTCGAACACTCTGACCGTGTAGACGTGTCCGAATACGCGCCTTCTTCTATATGGGATCTGGTAGATGCGCCAGCAGTTCTCGTTGAAGACAGAAGCAGAATTGAGTTCCAGATTAAAATAAGGTTAGTTCTAATTTATGTTTAAAATTATTGGACAGATTCCTTTCAATTTTACATCACCACCATTCTAAAGAGTGGTAATATTTTGTACTAGTTTCTCGTCGTCCGATTTCCATTAACCAATATAGTAATGATTACAACAATGTAGTACATAAAAGAGGTAATGTAAGACAATGTAACGCATGACAATGTGACGCACATAGAAACTACATTACAATCAATACCTATATTTTAGGCGAAAAATGTTATTCTACACAGTTGTTCTCCTGCTTCCCACTGTATTGATGGCTTTCCTCAACGTTTCAGTATTTTACCTTCCAACTGCGTCAGGTAAACTTTACACTTTAAAGCGAAATGCTAGCCTCTTTGGAAAATTAGCATATGATAAGCAAATCCTATGTATCCTATGCTAATTTTGTACGATCGTCCACGGCAATCGTACATAATTAGCATAGGATACGTAGGATTTGCTTATCATATGCACATTTTCCAAAGGGGCTAGCATTTTGCTTTAACTTAATGTATAAAAGTTAATTCGCCTACACAAACGCCATCTATTAACTGGCATTCCATGTCGATAAACTCTCTTGAAATCTAATTGATGGGGTTTCCAAGTTTGCTGAACATTTACCGTATCTTGGAACTACACGAGAATATTTTTTTAATTTTTCATATTATATATGCAGGTTTCGTGCAGAAATACGGTAGTATTGACAGAATCACACTGAATTTTGGGATACTTGGAACCCCCATTAAGCGCAAGTAAATACATGTATTGCGCACCTTTTGTTCAATTACGTTGTGTTTTCTATGTCCGAACTTCACATTGTGCATACCACTAAACCATACGCAAAAAAGTTGTGTGAAACATTAGCCCGTATTCTCGGGTCGACGGGAATGTTCCGTTTGGGAGCTCATTCGTATGCAAATTTTTCCTCCAGCTAGTCTAGATAGTCGAGAAATTTGCATACAAAGGATTTCCCAAACGGAAAGTTACCGTCGACCCGAGAATACGGGCTATTATGATTTTGCAGGCGAGAAAATGGGTCTCACGATGAACGTCCTCCTCTCAATTGTTGTCTTTTTACTTCTCGTCTCAAAAATTCTTCCACCGACGTCAAGTTCGATTCCTCTCGTTGCCAAAGTAAGAAAGTTTACAACTTCACATGAATAGAACTTTGGTCTTACCTTTGGTAAACTGACTTTTTACCTAACTGATTAGGAAACCTCGCTCATAAGTCCTCTAATTTGGAGGTTTTTTAAAGATGAAAACTTATGTATGTCTAATAACACACATGTATATAATCGCTATAAAGTAATGGTGTACCCCATTTACTATTTACACAATTTGGAGCAATTTATCTCTTCCAGTATCTCCTGCTCACCTTTGTGCTCAATATCATCACTATTCTGATTACGGTCGTCATTTGTAATATCTATTTCCGCTCTCCAATAACACACAGACTCCCGCCGTGGGTGCGAACAGTGTTTCTGGACGTATGTTTATAAATTCTTTAAAGCGAACACATCGTGTTTTTTGAACATATCGTGTTCAACTGTGTTCGTAAACAGCTTATGCAAATGAGCATAAATTAGAATTAAAAATCGAATAAATATGTAAGACTTCAGTTGTTGGCTTAGGTTAGGTGCTTAAAGCGAAATACCGGCCCGTTTTTGAAACGCATCGAGTACTCCCTGCCTTCCTATGCTTCATATGCAAATGAGCATAAATTTGAATAAAAAATAGACCCCAATAGACCCCTTTTAGCATAACTACATAAGAATGCGGATATTTGAGATGCGTTTCAAAAACCGGCTGGTATTTCGCTTTAACCGCGCATCAGCTGTCAAAAAAGGCAATACCACAAAAAAAGTTGCGGAATTTTTTTCTTCTCTATAGTACCAGTGACGTCCTTGTCAGGCAACAATAGCCCGTATTCTCGGGTCGACGGGAATGTTCCGTTTGGGAGCTCATTCGTATGCAAATTTTTCCTCCAGCTAGTCTAGATAGTCCAGAAATTTGCATACAAAGGATTTCCCAAACGGAACGTTTCCGTCGACCCGAGAATACGGGCTAATGTGGCTTGTAAAATGGGCAGAAGTGCTTATGATATTCATCTTTTTGTTCAGTTAATGCCAATGCTTCTCTGCATGCAACGTCCTCGTAGGCCTCGAATTCATTCAAAGAAAGGGACATTATCTCCCCGGGGAATGGGACCCGCGTTAGACAGGGAGGATCATCACCCACACTGTAGAATGGATGAACATAGGTAGGGTGGGCGAATTATCCCGATATTGAAAATCCGATAAATTTTGTTTTGGCTCGGCCTCTCTTTTGTTGCTATAAGCTACATTTAAAATAATATAGCTAAATATTAATTCAGAATCTGTGACACAATACACGTGTCGCCGTACGAACCATGTGAGGAACTCTCTCCGGATGCTCAGCGCGCCATTGACGCAATTGAATTTATCACTGATAGCATGAGAGATGACGAATTAACAAAACAGGTTAGATTTATCTTTATTCATTTGCACTAACATTGGTTCGAAGTTTATTGTTGCAGTTTCAGAAAAACACGTCCATAAAAAAGTCAGCCTGCATGCACGTGAATGAAAGATCGCAACAGTACATATGCTTAGAATTTCCGTTCTTCATAAATACCAACTCGAGCAATGTGTTGGAAGTAAGCAGCATAGTCAAGCACTCGTCACAACAGTACTGTCAACAGTCAACATGATGTTTCATTTATCACATAAGAGCTTCATTTCTACATTCACCGTGCTTTGTGGTTATGTTTACCATCATTGTATAATTTCAGTACCGCGAAGATTGGAAGTTCGTAGCAATGGTGGTCGATCGATTCCTTCTCTACACCTTCTTTGGAATCACAATGGGTTGGTATTTCAGAAGAACAATTCATCATAGTTTCAAACTAATGTCAACTTATTATACATCACGCCCCAAACTGTTTCTATATGGATATACTATATCCACATTTCATTCTCCTGTAATATTTGTGTTTATTTGTTTTCAATTTGTGACTAGTTCGAAACGTTCAGGCGAAGTTATCAATCTACTTTCAATCGATTGGGTTCTGGGTTGTCAGGTCGAATAACTTCCGATTTATTGATTGATTTCAGGTGGAACGATAGGAATCTGTTTCTCAGCTCCCACGGTCTTCGAGCCAATCGACCAGGCAGCTCAACTGGAGAAGATGATATTTGAATACAGACGGGGAATGACAAAAGATATTTATACTTATTGACTGAATGTTTATACTTTATTTGTTCTAATAATAATAAACTGGTATTTTGTTCAACTTTGTCCCGTGTGAGTGCAGGGCCGAATTGCTCTATGGTCGCTATTAGAGCACCTCCAAGCTTTGTAAACATATCATACAACTCAGTTTATATGTACGGTTTCAAAAACACCACATACCAACAACTCGTCTGAAAATTGGCTTTATGTGGCCTCTACGACTTTTTCAACTGACCAAGTTAAGAAAAATAAAGCATTTTAGAATAATTAAATTGATTAAAACACGACAAAATCCTACAAATCCTCGGCTCAACAGAATATCAACATGCTGAAAAATAGCTCATAGTCAGTTATAGAATATTGGTTGTCTCGTGAGTCAGACCCTATAATAGTTGGCTTCTGATCTTGTAGTCTAATAGATACGTTTAGTCTGACATGCGTGACATAAGTGTAAAAAACGCGCGTGGGACGAGCGATAAACTTTAGTAATCCGATCATAATTGGTCCCTTTTCTGCAGTTGCAGTTTTGTATGTAGCTGTAACCGTAGAAATGAATTGATTTAGCTTATTTTGACGATTTTTCCACTGGTTTTTCGTGTTGTTCTTACTTTAATGTTTGTTCCAAAGTTGAAATTCGGTCAAAAGCCTTAAAGTGAAATACCGGCTGGTTTCTGAAACGCATCGTGGACAACTTTCTTACATGTTTATGCAAAGTTGCTCAAATTTAGCTCGATTTTTTATTCTAATTTATGTTCATTTGCATAAGCTGCATAAGAATGCTGGTGTACTCGATGTGTTTCAAAAACCGACGGGTATTTCGCTTTACTTTCAGCAATGTTAACTCGACGCCTGTTACCATTTTTGTGCATAATAGTGGGTGTGTTATGTAACAAAAAAGCTGCAAAGACGACTACTGTGGCACCGACAATACCTACGGTAAGTACTTTACTCAAAAAATTTGTTGATATTGGTAGATTGTGTGATTCAACTAAGAAAGTGTTCGTCTGTGGCTGTTGAAACTTGAAACGCACTCATGCATTTTGAAAATGGAGTGATACTCTTGCTGACAATGGGAGTTTGTAAAAAAAATTGCTGAATTGAGCTGAAAAGATCTGGCAGTTGAAGAAAAAGAAACAAGTGTGCCCTTTAGATTACCATAGAAAATCTTTTTTTTCTGTCGCTGTTGAGCCGTTTTTTTTTGTCATCCGATGTCATCCGGCAATTAAATCACTTATGGTAACACCTACATTGGTGTAACATTTGATCATGGAAAGCAAATGTAACCACAGCAGTTAAAATTTGACTACAGTAATTAATTTACAACAGCTCTGAGCCGAAATATTTTTCAGCCCGGTCTGCCTCAATTCCTTCAAAATGCCCCGGATTCGATGAAAAAGGAATATTATGAATTGGAAAGCAATCCAAATCTACAGAAGAACATCAAGGAATTGGCATTGAATTCATGGGCTCAGAGGGCGGGGCCTGAAGTTGCGGTACGGTAATATTGATTGATTATTATTATTATTTTATGTGGGAGGTGAGCGCACTTGCCTCTTTCTCCCGCACCGTAGGCGATGACTTACAACGGAATCCACGGTGTCCGTGACGGGGGCCATCTTGTCCTGGTCGTCTTGCGCTTCACTGAGGAGAAGGTCCGAAACAGAAATTCAGAGAGATAGAGACAGCACACCTAGATCAGGCAATGTTAGTTCGAAACTTAGAACAAAAGGCAATCTTTTTGCGTCATTTTGATCAAATTCTTTCATCTAGTTCACTTCGAGCTAGCTAGCTAGCTAGTGAACGGCACAACTTACCAGCGCAATTCCTTGAACTCTTGGCATCCTCCACGGCGTGGACATCGTTGGTGTACAAGATACATCGGGATGTCCGGTAGTGGGTTTCAGCCCCAAAATGTTTGTTAATTAGCATTGATTAGTAAATTTGGGACACACCAGCATAATATAGATTCCCTGAACTTCCAGATACATAAAATTCCCTTTATTTGCTAGCTCTCACTTGGTAGAAGTGTTTCAAATAGACACATAGATATCCACAACTAACCCTAACCGCAAATTGTGCCGTGATCTATACCATACATGGACTGCGCAATTGAGCGCATAAATTACATACTGTAATAATACGACTTCAATCGAAATCCAAACGTATCAAGTAAAGACTTACCCTCAACGTTACTGGAATATTCACAACACGCTAATTGATACAGTACGGAGGTCGATGGTGAATATTATGGGTCTATACCTCGAGGCTACTTAGGATGTATCAGATCCTCACATAAGCTAATATTTCACGCAAATCTCTCTTAGATGAGATAATTCTAGCTGTCCTCCGTCTCCACCTACGCCTCCGTGTCCACTCCATCGTCTACTCTTTCTCCTTCTAACACTCTGGTTCTGAAAGCATAACTCTCAATAACAATTTTCGTCTTCGCCGAATCTTGGCAAACCAATGCAATTCATTCACTTTCTTCCAGGTAACATTGATTCATTTCCATATTATCTGGAGTGTTTTCGCTAGTTGAACGAGGTAAAGCTTACTAATGATAAGGTAAGGGGTACTCTACGAGTAAGTTACGTACTAATCCTGAAGTCAGGAGGACAGTATGGTTGCTATGCTCCTAATACATTAACGAACTATTCCTTGATGACTTTGTGATGGAGATGGTAAACACAATAGAAGGATCATAAAGCTCAACTCTTGCAAGTTGTTACCGTATCGGCTGGGAATGGTCCAGGGAATGCACTGATCGTACAGACACCGGTGAGGGACAACAGCCGTCGCCCAGTACCTGGTCTAAAGTGAGGGGCACAGTGCGGCTCACCAACCAGGCGCCTCCCTTCGGCATTTACCTCTGCGGCGATTAAGCGATCCGGACTTGACCGGATTTTATACGCTTTTAATTTTTTACAAAGTGATACTGTCAAAACAGTGGATAGCAAGTTGCAATTACGAGTTGAGTTGAGCTTTGTCATCGTATTAGTAAAGTTTTTTTTATTTCCTTCACATCATCACCAAGGATAGTTCGTTAATATATTAGGAGCTAGCCACTACTATTTCTTCCTGGCCTAAGGGTTAGTACGTAACCAACTCCCAGTGTACCTTTTACTCTATCGCTAGTAAGCGTTATCTCGTTAAACTAGCAAAAACACTCCAGATAATATGGAAATGAATCAATGTTACCTAGAAGAAAGTGAATGAATTGCGTCGTTTTGCCAAGAATTGGCGTATCAAGTTGTAAATGCAAGAGAAGAAGAAGCTTGTTATCGAGAGTTATGCTTTAGAACCAGAGTGTTAGTGGGAGAAAGAGTAGAATATGGAAGAGACATCAAGGCGTAGGTGGAGACGGAGGACAGCTAGGTGAATTATCTCAGCTAAGAGAGTTTTGTGTGGGATATTAGCTTATGTGAGGATCTGAGACATCGTGGGTAGCCTCGAGGTATAGACCCCCAGTATTCAACAGTGACCTCCGTACTGTATCAATTGGTGTGCTGTGAATGTTCCTAGTAACGTTGAAGGAAAGCCTTTTCTTGATGCGTTTGGATTTCGACTGATGCCGTATTATTACCGTATGTAAGTTATGCGCGCGATTTCACATTCACTGTATTCTATAGATCACAGAACAATTTGCAAAAAACAAAACAGGAAATAGAGATTTCGCCCTGATTATTTTCAAAAAAAAAAAACCAGATTTCACCCCGATTCTTTCAAAAAAAACCCCAAGACTCCGATCACGTCCCAATTTTGTCCAGATCGGAAATGATCGGGACTAAATTGGGAACAAGGCCCGATATTGCCCCGACTCTTTCAAAAAAATCCCGAATTCGCCCCGATTATCTTCCGAAAAACCCCGATATCGCCCCGGTTATTTTCCACTACCCCGATTTCGCTCTCATTTTTTTCCAACAAAACTCGATTTCGCCCCGATCAAGGCCCGATTTTAAGGGACTTGATCAGGGCGAAATTGGAGTTTTTGGTTTCCCATGAAGTTGGTAACTCAGCTAGAAAATGGATATCTTACTCATCACCTGTGGGGTTAGAGGGGGAAATTGGGGCCTAGTTAGTTCAACGTAAGCTCATGAATTTTTTTGGAAAAGTTCATGGACAGAATTTTATTTCATCAATGTAGAAATAGCAAGGAAGCGGAACTTTGGTTGCTGCAAAACAGATTCATCCCATATATAGAAAGTTTTTCGTAACTACGAAGCCATATTCACCACTCAATTCCCCCGGGAAATATTCCCTGGGGACGGAAGCATTCTAAGTGAGAGACGCAGGGAAAAAGCAAAAATTCCATCCTCGGTTGAATTGAGTGGTGAGTGTGATCTAATATCTACAAAACCAGAGGTTAAATTAGCTATGCCAAAGTTGTATATGCAGTCATCTAACCTAATAGTTTGCAAAATGAACTTATCTTGTAGTACTGTAGTTGTGAATATCCGTGATACGTCGTTACTCGATACCTCCGGCTGCCTATGTGGTTCTTCAGACACATGCATTCCTCCATTCCTTGTTCTTTTCCGAGATCCCGAGACTTTTGTGTAATCCAGCTGAAAAGTTTAAGTATTACTTTAACATAACTCGAAATAGTACCTTACGTGTTATGGCTAATTTATGAATGAAACTACGGGAATTTCTTCAACTAGTAGATTAGAAAGCTGTATGCTATGAATATACAGTTATATTCACTACTATATGAAAAGGAAAAAAGATAAAATAGAAAACATACACCATACGGGCCAAAGCAGTCGAGGGAAACACGTATCATCACCACACAAGCAGAAAGTAGACTGATTCGAAATTTGCATTTTATTATTTTCGCCAAATATTCGTATTCTAATTCCAATTAGAATGCGAGTGGCATGCAAATTTTCACGGGTCAGCCTCGCCTAGAGCTAAATTTTCATGCGCGGTCGAAAGTACGTTTCAGCGCATATACACAAGCGACCAAAGTTAGGAAAGATTGTACTCGAAACATCCAATAAGGAAAACAATACTCGTTTATAATTTTGTGCTGCCTATGGTGATGGCCAGGACGAAAAGATAACGAAGACCAAACTATAATTAATTATTATTATTTTTTGTCTACAGTTAGTTGTTAAAGGGACGGGCCCATCAAAATAAACCTATTGTTTGCATGTTTTTATAATTTGTATAAAGGGGGTTTATTATAATATATGTACACTAAGTTACGGCTAGACTTTATCCCGCTGAAATTTTTCGGTGTCGATAAACTCAAAAGTATACCGTAGAAGACCAACAATTGCACCCTTATTTCCTTACCGCGTCTCCCGAGGATACCTCGCTCTGATTGGGACCCGGGAGACTATCTGTCCATATAGCTACATTCCCCCGGGACACGCGACAAGAAAATAGGGTGCAATTGTTGGTCTTCTACGGTATACTTTTGAGTTTATCGACACCGAAAAATTTCAGCGAGATAAAGTCTAGCCGTAACTTAGTGTACATATATTATAATAAACCCCCTTTATACAAATTATAAAAACATGCAAAATATGGGTTTATTTTGATGGGCCCGTCCCTTTAACTACTAATTGTAAGGTAAATCGTAAAATGTTATTGAACAACTGGAAAATTCTATACGAAAAACGAAAATATTTGGGTGAAAACGAAAAAAAAAACACGAAAAAAAAACTTTACTTATGGAACGAATGTTATTAGGAACATTTTTGTGCAATTATCCGGTCCGATCCATATTCAGATTAACTATGTAGATTCCACGGTTTATACAAACTAACAATGAAACATATATCGAAAGTAAGCATTTTATTCTTACCGTAACGCTTAATTGCATTATATAAAAAATTCAGGGCACATACACTTAGGTTTGAAGAATTGCGGTTTTCACAGGAATATTTCTTAACTTCCGGATTTCATGTATAAGTAAATTGAAGAAACTTCTTTCTCGTGGGCCTTGCCATGCTGAAATCTGATAAAAGAATTAACTGGACTTCAAAATGAAACTAAAATAGTTTTCCACTATTTATATAATATAAGCATTGCTAGTCACACGTTCAATTGTTGTGCACCTAAATACAACAAACAAAATATTGATTTATGTCTCGAAACCCAATTTGTATTGTGACAAAAACTATGTCTCACGTAGCTCTTATTCCTGACGCTAGCAAACTTTGCAAATATAATTTAATTTATTTTCACAAGTTTGTATGCTTTTAATTTTGAAACTCCCTAAATTTAGGTGGCATACCAGGCCTACACTGCAGATCAGAAGTTACACTTGCAAGAGGTAATTCCTACGCTTCCTATACCAGAGGCCATATCAGATATTCTTCACCACTCAATTCCTCATGGGGAATTCCCCGTCGTTTTCTCTGCGTGCCTCACTTTAGAATGCTATTTTCTGTCCCCAGCCAGGGAATATTTCCCCCTTGAGGATCGGAGCGGTGAATATGGCCTCAGATAGTTCCATTGGTGACGTCCATTAATTTTATGTTCTCGAAAGATATTGGTCCATATTAGACATCAAGAAGTAAACAGAAGTAAACACTCAAGACGCTTTTTTGCCAGTTTTTGCATGCACCTTTTACACAACAGAAAGCTAACAATACAGTTTCAAGATTTGCTTATGACATGTTCCGCAGAGGTCCTGGGAAGTAGGAGGCGAGTTCCAGAAGACAAATTGGCTCGACATCTCGGGCTAGGGCCGGGAGGGATCGCCCATGGTTCCCTCGCCGGGTGGTGGTTTCAAAGGTGTAACGGCCGGAATCGAACTCATTACCAACCATCTTGAGTCTTGCAAACCGACGCTTAACAATTAAAACTTATTAAAAATCAATCAATTACATATTTCAGGAACGTGCCCAGATAGATATCATAGTCTCCACATTGAGCAAGGGCGCACAAAATGCGCATTTCGCAATTAGGGAGATACAAGACGACCAGACACTCACGCATAAGGAGGAGGAGTTAGAGGTGAGATTTTTTTCGAAATTAATATTTTGTTTTGCCCGATGGCATACAATCTACTTACTGTTAGATTTTCGAAAGATAGCGTTGGCGTATAAGTTTTCAATAAAATGATATAGCTATGTCTGCGCACCACTTTGCTCGCGTACCCCGCCATTTGAATGGATTTAAAATTATACTAAAAAAAACTGTATTGTTTTTTTTTTCTTTTTTTTTAATAAATAGATAAATATGATATTCAGTCAATTTATTTTCCAGGTGCAAACCAAGATCAAAAGTCTGAAGAAGAAAGTTTGGAAGGAGTTGCAATCTGCCACTGCCGAACTTCCCCTACAGCAAATGTATCAGAACTTTTTGGCAAGGTCGACGACTACTCAAGCTATGTGAATATGTATCGATGACGATAAATTATGCAATGTTTGAGGCTAATTGTAAGACATAGCTATTACGTCCACACAGGTTTCTGTGACACATATGTGGCACATAATTTGCCACCGAGATATAAAGGTATTGGCTTCAGCACTCAAATTCATGATAACGAGCATCTTGTAGGAAACAGTTTATTTTATGAGTAAAGCACTTTTTTTTGTCATTGAATTACAGGAAATCCGTTTATTGAATTACCACAAATATAAAATAGTAAAAAGGCAGTAGGTATATTATGCAGCTTACAAGTTGGCACTGGGTTGATCATAAAGAAAGAAAAAGAATGCAAAGTGAAAGGAAAATCGACCCGAATTTGTGGATTGAGAAGTTAAAATATAAGTGAATTTATGTCTGAATATCAGAAGTGAAGGGTAATATTGGAAATGCAGCTTACATCACTAACGACATATACATTGGTCAGCCACAGAATAAATGTTCGAAGGTGGTTAAGCAGCGCCGATGCCAGTCGTATTAACGCTACTTCACTACGTCGGTTTACACAAAAAGCGTGAAACATTGTTCTTATTGGAGAAGAAAATATATGTTGCTATGAAATGTAGTAAAATAAAATGAGGCATTCTGTATATATTTTAAAAAGAACCTTACAACTGCCAAAATCTCACAGAAACGATAGACAACGCTAACTTTCCAATGCGTGTGATAATAGTAAAGCGGAATAACACGGGTTTTGCGAAGGATATCCTAGTCTGCGCTCCCACACTGTGTCATATGTAAAGTGTGTGCCGTTATGTGCCTCCGGGGCATAAATAAACCATGGCAACGAGTGCCATACCACTTTAACGGATAATTTGTACCATCAGAATTTAAACTGTCGTCTCCGAATCCTTTGATTCCGTTGTATCGTTGAGGAACAAATTCAGTCTAACTTCTGCGTCTCTGACATAGGTTGACGAAGGAGAGTCAGAGCGGAGACAGTCAGTGTCCACCAGAGTGGAAGATCCCACAGAACGGTCAACCTGAATCTTTGAATATATTCTACTAATAAGAAACCGTATATATCACCCCCGTTTACAATTGGTTGTTACAATTGGTTTTGAAAAAATAGCCGAATATGCGCAAAGATTTATTATTTAAAACTTGTGGAGCACCTCGGCTGCGGTGCTCCTTTTTTGCTGCTCACCTTTTTAACGCATTTGATGTGCGGCACAACCGAATAGTTACATCAGAGAAGCTATTTATATACAAAGCCAACTTGCCTCATCAGGTATCGTGTGTAGATGCGTTCTGCTCAACAACTTCTTCCTTAGCGAATTCGAGGAAACTGAGGACAACGCTACGGAATCTGGACGTTCAAAGAGTTGTGCGGTGGAGGGTGGGGCCGCCGCACGCATACTCAAACTTTGAATCGATCTGGAATTTGAATATACGCATACGATTAAGTCAAAATCGTTTGGCTACTTGATAATGATCTATGTTCCTCATTCGCAGTTTAGCGGTAATCGTAATCCCACGTTTCCTCCCAAACAAGCGGGAAACGCGGAATTCGGTTCTTAGTGCGAGCGCTAATCAGGGGCCTTGCCGCTAACACAAGGCCTTGCCTAATGTTTAATTGCGGGACATGAATCTGTCAGGAAACATGCGACTTTTTTTATTGCGTGGGATTGGGTGCTAGCCTGCCAGGAAACGCGGGATTTATTTTTGTTTCGAGGGAAACGTGCAGTAGAAGAACAGAGGATCGTAAGACATTTCTTTTCTAAATAGAAAGAATCAGCTTGTAAAACAATTCAGATAACATAACAGGAAAATATATGGAAAACGCTCAGATCAGGGCGAATTTTTCTGGTTTCTGAATAGTTCAATAAGTGCTGTCAGACGACAGTTGACACATGTAAAAAGTGAAGAAATACTCACCGTGACGCGCCTTTATCTCCAAAAGTATTGATTGCAATCGTCGAATTTGGTCTCGACGAATCATCGCTCTGACTTGGTAGATTGAAAAACGAAACCTTAATTTTTTATTATTAATTTTGTAAAAATAAAATATGAATTTGTGTTTTGGGATAATGGGACTGTACCCTAAGCACTGTCCTGCATCCTGCACCCGACATACAATGCTTTTTTATTAGTGTCCCTGCTTATTTGCACTAATCTCGTACTAAAGTCAAAAATGGAATAAAAATAAAACTCGCAGGCAAAGTGGTTTCCCTTTGAGAGGTCGGTTTCCACGGTGTGGATGGAGGAGTTGGCTTCTTTTTGTTATCATTTATTCTAAAATTGTTAAAATTACATGAAATTATAAAACAACCTATCATATATCCTACAACGATTGTTATGGAGTGTAGTACTCACAGTAACATTCCACAGCCTCTCCTCTATCTACATAGTATATGCGCTGTATCTTAGCTTAGGGCTATCAGTTGCTATGTGCTCAAACTAATTGTAAGTATCATAAGTAAACTATTATATATCTTTCCGTGGGCTGATCCTTTAAGATTCAGATAAAATAATAAAATAACCTTTGTTCATCTATATCTTGTCTTGAATCCATAATCCGACTAGTTTCCACTTGTGCATATCCTCTAATTGGTTCTACTGATCTCCCAATATCTCGAACATTTAGTGGAGGGATAGAGGGCTGATGAACGGGCAGAACGGTCTCACACTGAAAATGAAGTTCTTAAAAAACCTGATTAGTTAGTGTCTTTTATTAGGAAACTGAATTCGGTTGAATTAACACAAGGTTACAAAAGACGAATAAATTATTGACTTATTGCGATGTATGTTTTGCATAAAACTTTATGAAACAAATTCTAAGTTACTTACCTTTTCACTACTCTTCCCAGTGGAAAATGTAACAGGAAATTCGCTTGTCTGATGCTGGCCGATTATCGATTAGTTGCAATTATAAGATAAAAACTAACATTAGATTAGGGGAGGTAACAGGAATGAAGATAAATCACATACCTTTTCACGATACTGCTTGTTCTTTTCCCTCTCTCGCATCAACTGTATCCTTCGCAATTCCTCTATGGTCTGCTTCTCGCGGGTGATTTGTTCTCTAACTCGTGTACGGTCCTAAAATGACTTTCAGCTTTCTCAATCAAAGTTCCTCAATCAAAATTATTTTCTTTCAACTCTAAAAAATAGGAAGAATAAAAAGGATTGAAGTTGCTGAAGTTTTACCATCCGATCTGCGCATCGTGCGGGTGTTGAACCCGCGTCGACATGGTGAGCAACGGCTCTACCAATATACCACCGGCCTCAAAGAAATATTCAAAAATAAAAGTACCATTGAAGAGGCCGGTCTCTCAGCAACATCGTCGATAAGAGTTGTCTTTGGTGTTGGTATTGATTGAGCAGATCCACTGACTGGCTGCATGGAAGGCATCAGAGCTGGAAAGTAGAGGTGGATAAAAATCGTTAACTTGATAAATAGATTATTTTTCACAACCCTCACTTGTGCTTGACTACGTGTAATAAGTTCATTGTTCCTTAGTGACTAGAATCTTGCTCATCACCAGATCAACGAAAAAGGAATTCTATAACCAAATATTGCATAACCAGCCGGTTACGCCACCCGATGTGTCTTTCCATACTTATGAAACGTCTGTCACGTAGATGAAAATTTTTTTCATGAGAATATTCCAATTTGAGCTGCGGCACTTTTTTATATCCAAAGCGGAACAATTTATTCGAATCATAAAAATTGAGCCATGCCCGGGTGTCAATATACAAATTAAGAATAGATATGAGTATATACAGTACCCTTTCTCCCCAGTTCCGTACTAATTGTCGATGAACTATTCCTCTGTTGGCTACTCGGTTGTAGATACTCATTGGCAAATTGGTCGTCATTATAAACACTATCATAAATGCTCGGATCTTTTGGTCGATTTAGCGTGCTTCCGCCTCTGAAATATAGAAATGATTAAATATAAATACAGATGATTAGAATGCTTTTTAATTAATGTAGTGGTTTGATAGCTTCAAACTTGGAAAATATAAAACAGGTGTATAGAAAATATTTTAAAGGAGGAAGATAAACGCACTTGAAAGTCGAGATTCCAATCGAACTATCACAGGGAAGATACTCGTAAGTCTGTTCCAAATCTACGGGTTGAGACACATTTTGAGCAGATTTGAGGATTGACTAAATATACTTACTTCAAACAAATTGTAGAATCAAATAACTGTCTGCAACTACTAGATCTCATAAACAAAACGTGTGAAAATCAATAAAGTATCACTTCTAAAGATGACACTTTAACACATTTGATTCAACAAAACTATAAATGAAATAAAAACTTAAAAGGAACAAATATCGTTACCTTTGGTGATTGCACAGCTTTCGCTTGTTCTTCATGTCGTTGGCGCGGTAGGGTGTTCATACTAATTCCTGAAAAGTTCCATACTAATTCCTGAAAAGTATTGTGGATTTATTGGAAACCTGGAACCCTATCTATTTGTCATCTGGAACAACCCGTTTACTACGCTAATATCGTAAGAACGGACAAAGGAATCAAACAAGTCATCACTTCGTTGTTTATTTCACTTCCATCTGAAACATATATTTCCGAGCAGTTCTCACCAGTACTGGTCGTTTTCTCCGAGAATACGTTGCTTGTCGACGTAAACAGATCCGGGCGACTTCTATTTACTTCCTTTTCCGCCTTACTTGAACGACGGGATTTGGTAAAGTTTGGAACCGACGAAGTACGTTTAAAGTTGTTCTAAAGAATTGATCTTACTTGGAAAAAAAAACGGAAAACCTCAATATTCTTATGCAATTATGTATGTTTACATGCAGTCACTAATCCAGCAGTTTTACAATACAAGAACCATAAACGAGGTCCAATGGATATTTACTCATTCCATCAATAACTCACTCCACGTCCACCATTTTTGATGTTCTTCATATAATCCTTTTCCCAACGACGAAGTGCCTCTGTGTCAACTCTAGAATGAAAGTCTCTCAAGCAATATTACCTAGCGTTTCGAAATTTTCCTCCAGTTTCGTATTTCCACATAGTCATGCTTCTCAATTAATAAAGTTGATAAAAATTTGTTACCTATATACGGCAGATAGACTTCTTTTGAACTTCTGATTTGAGGACTGAGACGAACCCAGGAGGGAAGTGTCATCGTCGTTGCCTTCCACAACCTGAAGGCAGAAAGAAGCTTAGTTACGTAAATGGAGAGAAGAAAAAGGCGTGCTTCAGTAATCCCTTCACTGAGGAAGGCATACGGTAAGAAATCTCCAGAGAAACTGACATGCTTGAAACTTTAAGTTAAAATTAGGAACAAAATCTTTTCAGGGGATGAATAGGAGCAAAACCTAATCATTGTAAGCCAATTATTATTTTTTTAGAAATGAGGGTGACGATAGTATACTCATTTATTAGAAACAAGCAAGGCGGAAGCTTTTACCTCAATTTTGACCAATTTCGCTCGTCCTTTTTGAAACGCGAGTGAAGTGGCGAAACATCCGAGGAACGAAGCAATCCAATGGAGAATTGTGCCAACAACTTGGAACTCGAATGCCCAGCCGAATTGTTGCTGAATAGAGAGACCGTGTTAATTCACAGCATTGACACTTTCGGTATGGGTACGGTATTTGCCTAATCTATGCCATGCTGTATATGTAATGCAATGATCGGAGAAATAATCGCTGGCTAATACCTTGCGGATCATTCGGCATAATCTTTACATTTGCGATGCATCTTTGCACTGGTACAGAGCAGACCTCTCTGTGTATAGATACATTAATATCACATATAAAGTTTCTATTCTATGTGTATATTGAAAATTACCTCATAAATCACATTGTCCTCTTCCTTGATCACTTTATTGTCCTGATAATTTGCCCACATATAGAACACAGTTATACCGACCACTGACATTATTGCTGAAGTTAAAATTTATACATACTAAAAGAAGTAAGCGTATGCTTCTATCTTCGCTGTCTATCGCTCGACACCACCCCTGAGGCAACATTTGACGCGCATTTTCATTTTTGGGAGCCTGGCATTGCCTGGCACATAGCAGGCTTGGGACAGTTTGATATCCAAGCTTGTATGAGTGGTGAACAACAATGAGATGCAACACATGTGAATAAGTTGTTAATTGTTAACTGTTAGTCCTCACCGGCTATCGTAACCAGCACAGTCGACGCACAAATGAAGGTTCTGTGGCAAAAGCTGCAGACTCCCGCTAGAAGTGAGGCAGCAGATAGTAGAACAGATATTCCACAGGCTGCTAGAGCAGCAATCTTCCAGCCTGAAGATATATAAAAACTGTTATATCCCGTTGCGATGCGTTGCACACGAGATATACGAAAAGTTTATTTCTAAACTCTAAACACAAATTAATGCACGACGATGTAGACGGTGGAGTGTAGACAGTATACGGGCACGCGTGTAGACACTTCTGTAGATCACCAGAGTAGATCCACAGGTGTAGGCAGTAGTCGAGTCGAGTCCTCAGCAGGCTTGGCAGCAGGTCCTTGGCGTAGTCGCACTTGTCTTGGGTGACCCTCGGGTACTCTTGTAGACTCTGATACTATGCTCGACTCGCATCTTTATATTACACTTTTCGTATGCTAATTACTTTCGAAACACTTCGAAATAGACAATTCTAAAACTTGTTTACACAAATATACGTATGCCCAATAGCATACGTTACACCCTTTCCCTAATTGGAACTCCAATTACAAAAATAAAGGGCATACTTTAAACAAGTACTTACTCAATGCTGCTTGTTCGCAGTCTTCCGCACATGCGGGCTGTATCGCTCTGGTGGACGGCTTCGGCGGGTACTCCTGCGGCACTGCACATCGTCCTGGGTCGTAGGTTCCAACGACGTAGATTCCGTGCTTCTCGTATCCAAGCTTCCTTGTGTAGTAGCCGTCTTCTTCGATATATCCAGTATCGTTTCCTTCTCGCCGAAGTCCATTTCCATCCAAACTCTCGGACGTTCTCGCAATTGATCGGTGCGTCGAATCCAATCGCCTTTACTGGTGTGCACACGGTACGTTGTGTCACTCGTCCGCTCCATAATTCTTCCGGGAAACCACTTCACCGGTTCGTTGTAACATCGCGCGTAGACTGTCATTCCTTCGACGAAGTCTGGCGAATCCTTCTTTCCGGCCAAGAACTCTCTTGGTATCGAATCACTACCTACATTCCCCCCACCCAGTTCTTGAGCCAACTGCTCCTTGGATGTCTGCAGCAAACCACACTGCGGAGAGTAGGATAGCTTAATTCCTTTCTTATCACAAAACTGTTCCAACTTTTGGAAATCCTGAACCTTAGAGCTGTACTTTTGCCTATCGCAGGTCTTACCGCTGCTCACAGCAGACTTCCTAGCTCTTTCTGAGGTCCTAACTGTATTCACCACGAATACTTCTCTCTGTGCTAAAGATTTCAGATCATTTAACGATAAACCAACCTTGACCTGAAGATCCCGTCCGAAAATCGACGACGCATTCCTCTCCAGCACGTGTAAGTGCACTGCATGTCGGACGTTTCCAACCAGCATTTCCACGGTGCACTTTCCTTTGAATGCAATCTTCCCTCCAGTGTAGCTCTCTGCGTCGTAATTCACCGGTACCAGTCTTGGTTTTCCCACTTCCCTCCAAGTCGCTTCATTGATTATCGACAGTGCTGCACCAGTGTCGAGTTCCATTTCAATGCTCTTTCCTTGAATCTTCACGGGTAACATGATCGGTGGTTCAAAATGGTGAATAGACGGTCTTACAGCGTAAGTTCTAGGATCACTGTAATCAAGGTTAATTGAGCCTAAACGGGGCTCCTCAACTTCATTATGAGTATCAAATGTACGAATCTGATGGTTCCTCCGAACCTTTCTACTCTTACAATCTTTAGCAATGTGACCTAACTTGTCACAATTAAAACACCTTACTGACCTTTCTTTGTCCTGCCATCGCTGTTCCTTGCGGTTTCCTGCCTCGTACTGCTGCTGATTTACTTCGCATGCATCGGTAGAGCTTCGTCCTTGGTGCAGCGAACTCCTTTCAGCTGTTTCCACCTTCTGTGCCAACTGTAGAGCCTTGATTGCTTCCAAGTCCTCTTCTAACAGTAGTCTCTCTCGCACAGTATCACTACTCATACCTCTTATAAATTGCATCGAAAGTATACAATCTTTAACATTCTTAACCTTGTCAAACTCACATTTACCTGCCAATCGTTCCAATTCCCTGTAGAACTCCTCCATGGTCTGGCCAGGTCGTTGCTTCTCCATGAGCAACTTGTGACGATAGGTTATCAGCATCTGCTTTTTGCAGTACCTCTCCTTGAGAATCCTCACAATCGACTTGAAATCCAACGAGCGCGGTTCCTTTGGCGCTGTCCACGCTGTCATTGACTCGTACGTCTCCGGTTGCAGCAGCGAAAGTAGTGTGAGCACTTTCTTCTCGTCCTGCGTCACATCTCTCAGGTCCAGCTGTATCTGCAGTCTCGCAATCCAAACATCCAGATTCGAAACTTCCGGGTCGAACATCTCCATTCTCATTCTTCCGTCCATCGTGAACTCGAATCGCTGAACGCCAATGTTATATCCCGTTGCGATGCGTTGCACACGAGATATACGAAAAGTTTATTTCTAAACTCTAAACACAAATTAATGCACGACGATGTAGACGGTGGAGTGTAGACAGTATACGGGCACGCGTGTAGACACTTCTGTAGATCACCAGAGTAGATCCACAGGTGTAGGCAGTAGTCGAGTCGAGTCCTCAGCAGGCTTGGCAGCAGGTCCTTGGCGTAGTCGCACTTGTCTTGGGTGACCCTCGGGTACTCTTGTAGACTCTGATACTATGCTCGACTCGCATCTTTATATTACACTTTTCGTATGCTAATTACTTTCGAAACACTTCGAAATAGACAATTCTAAAACTTGTTTACACAAATATACGTATGCCCAATAGCATACGTTACAAAAACATATATTATTATTATCTTTATAAAGGTGTCCTTGTCATATCGGCCACAGTTATTACTATCTTTGAGTATTCGTATTTTTATCACACAATTTGCACGCTATATTACTTTCTCGTTTGCGGTAAGTAATGAATTATTATTATTATGTGTACCACGTACCACTTCTATGGATTATTAATTATTACTCGAGTGAAACAGGTTATGACATGAAGTTTTTTGTGAAAAATTTTAGGAAGTTAGTGACAATGTTGCTGTCTACGGTTCTTAACTTTTTACTTTCAAATACATAGATTCAAAAATCATCCTCGATAAACTAGTTCTTACCCAAGAAAAGATGCTGCCATGCATCATTCTGTATTCTATTTTCATCATGATCGTGGTCATAAAGGTCTTCTGGATCTATCCAATAGTCGAATTTGTATACACATTGCAAAGGAGGAAGATAGAAGACAGAGAAGGGGGAGCCTTGCAGATCACGTCTGAAATAAACATTATTATTATTATTATTACAGTAACATTATTATTATTATTACTGTAATATCTTGGTGTGTATCAGAAACGAGAGCTAAATAGGGGTACTTTAGTGATGAACATTTATTTAGCATAGATTATTACATGTGAAAAAAAGCTTTATGAAAAATGCTACCAAAAAATGTTATCGCAAAGCTACCGTACCTATAAAGAGTCTCATAATATTCCCTCGTCCTACCGTAGTCGAATGAATAATCTCGCTTACAGTCCAACCATAAACCATGGTGGTGCTCGGTACGGCCATTCTGGAATTTTTAGGTTAAATTCTGAAAATCTGATCTCGCACGAATTCTGAATTCTGAGGCCAGTTCCAATAAAATTTACCGCTTAGGTTACAGGCGTCTCCTGTTCAGCATGCTCTCTCGCTTTCTCTGATTTTGATCCGAGAGAAAGCCGAGTTAGCAGAGAGCACCCTAAAGAGGAGACGCCTCTAACCTACCCCAGCGGTAAATTTTATTGGAACCGGCCTCTGATTGAACTTTACATGGGAGATTCGAGATGCTTCCGAAAACTCTGACCAATGTAATTAATCAATATAAGGAATTATAAATATAGAGAGTGTAAAAAAATAAAAAGAGACTGATGCATCATCATGTTCTAACATGATTCCCCGTTTCGACCCTAAATCTAATTAGCACTGGAATTGTCAATAATATGCTAATTAGCACTGTGATTGTCAATTATGTGACCTCACCTCCAAGTAGACGAATTGCCATGTGGGGCTAAGAATAGCAATTAGACAGAGTGTGAATGCGACCAATTCCAAGCAAAAGAATATCGACAAGGAGATCTGAAACACATATTGCCAGTTACCAAAAAATAATTGTATTAGATTATCTAACATTCAGTGGTAAAATGACAGCACATCCTAAATAAAGCAGTAAAATATGTAAAATACAGTATTATGTGGATTACGACGAACTACAATTGACATTAATCTTTTTCTCATATTGGGTCTAGAAAAAATATTTGTTTCAATATCAATTTACAGCTAATTATACGCAGGCATAATTAGTTTCATTAGCATAATTATACACACTATCATGTAGTAAAAATTTAAATAGTAAAAAAGAGCTCGCTCACCTTTCTACTGTACCTCGAAGCTCCAAATCCAGACATTTCCGTTTTCTTCTTTTAAAATTTGTTGTCAAAACGATCATCACATTACTTTCAGAAGTTCCACAGTAAGAATATTTTTTATTTATAAATTTCAATCTGAAAATGGGAGGAGAAAATATGTTGGAACAAGTTGTGAGCGATATAGGCAAATGAAAAACATCAAACATGTATGACTTGTTGCAGGTTAGATGAGTAGCTACAGCTAATACAAAAATTATTCGAAAATGATAACTGGCAAAAGGATACAAGAAATTCCCAGAAATCCAGTATTAATTCAATGGTCAATGCACGCTTTCAATTTCACACATATTCCTGAATATAATAAAAGGTGAATTAAGATAATAAGCTCGAATTGGACCCAATTCGCAACACCCGGCAATTGTATGCAAATTAGTTGGGAGCGAAAGGGATTTGTATTCAAATTTGCATAGGAAAGCAGATCGCCGAGGGGGGAATTCGAGGACACACAACAGGAAATAATACAATACGGAATAAGTGAAAGTAGTGACGTTGCTGGATCTGATTCAAGTATTAATATTTATTTCATACAACAATAGCTAGGTTCCATAAACAACATAGCGTTATAATGGTAAGAATAAGAGCAAAGAGTAAGCGAAAAGTTTTCTGAATCCCGGCTTCCTACACCACTTTTGTGCTAACTTATTGAGAGTAGTTCCACATTCGTCGCTGATTGTTAAAACGAAATAACTGCCAGTTTTTGAAACGTAATTGGGACATGTACATGTTGTATGCAAATTAATATGATCAGTCTGGCAATCGTGCAGTAGTCGGGTAGTAATTTGAATATACTACATCGGAATACAGCGTTTGCCGCACGTTTCAAAACTGACCGTACGACGGCTTTTCGTCGAAAGTTTGAAATCATCTTCTTGCATCTTGTGAGAGTCTAGATCTCCAAAATGGGTACATACTTCAAGGTCGAACACCATTTCTCCCTTGTACCTACCCTTTCAGGTGGAAAGCGAGGGTGCGCTCCAGTTCAAAATTTGAATACGCCCGCGAGGGAGTGAATCGATTTTCGGCCGACTGACCGAATTTGCATGTCAAGCGGAATGACTCACCCGAAAGTCAGGAATAGGTGATGTCATGTGAATATTGATTGAAAACCAGAGAAATACGGTAAGACTAGACGACAAACTACAGACTGGCAGTAAAATACAATACGTGCCGCATTATATAATCATATTTTTTGAAGACGTATCCTGGCCTTACAAAACATCTATGATGATATCAAAGTTAAATATTGATTGTCCCCTTCTTTACTTATATTTATATATCAATTAAAAACTTGATGGCGTGTATGTGATTTTTGCATCCCGCTGTGAAGATTTGACGAAAAAAAAAATGAAAAATAGCCAAGAAGGTCATTCTCATAATTCTTAACAATTTATTTTATGGGAACGATAAAGAACAGAAGCCCAATTTCAAAAACTATAAATTTGGTGAATAGATTCGGATGTTATTTCTTTCACCAGAACATGAACACATTCGTTGCGTACTTTACTCTTGAAAATAATAAATCTAACAAAATGGTTCTTTTTTGCTTATAATAATTTACAAGAATATTAAAACTAAAACAACACAAAGTATTATAGATGATAATGAAAAAACCCACTGGGCAGAAAGGTAAAAAAAACTTGTGGCTTAAAGGGTCAGGCCCATTTCAAATGACCCCTATTTTTAATGATTCCATCTGATTCTCCTTGTCACATATAGTAGACTAATTTTTTTTCCAATTTTCAGTCGCAATATTCACGCAGTTTTCAGCAATTTACCATGGCCAGTCATACACAACAATCAATCGCAGTTGTCACGCCCATTAGCGCTGATTGGCCTATATCGCAATTGCCACGCCCTATAGAGCATATTGCCCAATTAGCGCGGAGGGGCGTGACAAATGCGATATATAGTTGGGTATGACTGGCCATGGTAAATTGCTGAATACTGCGTGAATTTTGCGCTTGAAAATTAGAAAAATATCGTATCCTACTATATTTGCCATGGAGAAGCAGATGGAATCATCAAAAATAGGGGTTATTTGAAATGGGCCTGACCCTTTAAAGATTTGTTTCCATGTTATTTATCGATTTGTGCATAGCTGTTGACTGTGAAAAATAGTGACCTATTTTCCTCAAGTTGGGACTCGCCTTTCAAGAATTAGATTAAATAATAGATTGTGAGATGTTAAAGAATCAAGCCCACGTAAAAAGGTTTCCTCATTTTTTTCTGTTCGATAACTAAAATGGCTCTAAAAACTACAGTCTAAAAGACGTATCCAATTGGTTTAGTACTATGATATGAAGTCCAGAGATACCAACTTTTGAAACAGCTTTCTAATAAACCGAGCTGTTGAAACATTACATTATCACAGAACACAGAACACAGAACACACATCATCATCGTTTTACATTTTACATCTAGCTGCTAACAAGCAAATGTGAGCAAACAAGGTGTGTTGTATATTATTTCCAGTCCAAGAAGATTTCAATTGTAAAGCCGATTAATGGAAAAGTGCCCACAAATATCAATACAAATTACAGTCTTTACTTAAAATAACAATATATAAGTCAAGTTTAAAGTATTTAAATAAGCAGGTCGGTATGTCTAGAGGCTTGTCCGATTGAGAGTTTCTCTCATAACAGAGAAATGACCTTGACGGGTTTGGAATGGGGCTACTACACCCATCACTGAAAGAGAGACGATACAGATTTGAAATGACCAAATTTGAATTTCGCTCCATTTTTGGGATATACATTGATACTGTACCTGTATTCACAATGAAATTAGATTAGGGGCGTGTACTGTAGCAAAAATGCGATATACTTCACTGTTTTCACAAATTAAGCATAAAAATAATAATTGCCTGACATGTATTTGTATAGACATGTATAGCACGTTGTTGGTTTGTTGTCCATTTTTCAGTAAAGAATCCGAAAATTGACTCATTTTGTGAGAGTTCGCACTTTCTGTGCTACGCAAACCACAAGAAAAAAACGAGTACTACACATAAGAGTAAACAAGTATTAGGGGAATAATTGGGATTGGATGACCATTGACTCAGAGGCATAGGTGTTTTTGGCATTTGATAGAATAGTGAACCTACTGCCTGGCTTAACCAGTCCTCAATCGGACCAGGTTCAGACCAGACCTTCACACCTTCAGAACTTCATGCCTTCATAGTTTCATCTGTACAGAACTTCTTGGGCGATCGACCGTTGTTGGTTCAAGTTTGGAAAATACCTTTTTCAGACCATCATAAGAAAGTGAGGGGTTGGTATAATACACAGAAAAGTTAACGAATTCGAGACATAATGCACTTTTCATAAAAAAATACTGCAAGTCGGACTTTTTCTTGTAAGTAAGAAAGCCACGGTATCTATAAGACCTTATACTCGACTATATATTTTTTATTTTTTATTAACGTTGACTTTCTAAGCCAAAAGGGCGCGGCCAGCAAAGAAGGTAAGCCGTAAACAAGTAAATTGCACGGGTTACGTATTATTATCGTAGTGGCAGCCGCAGGTGGGTGCGCTTTAGCAGAGAGACAACGGGATGTGAGACAGTGACTTATGCAGATAGAGAGAGAGAGAGAGAGACAACGTCTGAATAAGGAGAGGGTGCTAGACAGGTTATGCTCTGAATTGTATCTATTCTATTTTCAAATCTTTTGTTAGAAGTGCTAACTTGGTTTGGGTTCCATCCAAAATGCACCTGTTTCGGGTGAATCAAAAATTCTCACATTTTGCCTTGATATTTACAAGAACCTTTCTATAAAGTTAAGTATGCTTTATGTATGTGGCAGACTAATTGCAATGCTAATATTATAGGTTCAATTGTTGATGGCATGCTTATTAAATAACCTAATAAATTCTTAGACTTATCATTAAAGTTAATAGTTTATTTAGTCGGTCACGCTAGGCCCTTTCCATCCCTCACTTGGGTACTTCTATGAGGTCTCTGTCTAATTATAGTCTTCAGCATATGTTCAGTCAATCTACAATAGTCTCTCAGTCTCGATCAAGGTCGTCTCAGGTCTGCAAGGGTATCATTTACATGGATATGGTGGGCATGGTCATCAAAACATGGCATCTTCCCATAAATGGTGCGTATACCAAGACAATAAATGGTGTATACGGATACCATAGCCAAGGAGAAATGGTACAACAATGAATATGTCTTCACTGTCATTGAGGTTACTAGTGACAAGATTAGCGTAGTGAGTAACTTATTGTTCGTAAAAAGACCTACAGAATGCAGATTACACATTGTACACTTTATCTCCTATATGGCAAGCAAATTAATATAGAATTTTGTCGTATGTACGATTTTGGAGCTAAAAAAAGATTCACCTAGAAAAGGGCGAAAGGTATGCAATGCGAAAGCAAACACACATTCACTATCAGTGTTATACATTATTTTGTGCGCTTGAATTTCCCTTTTCTACATCTTCTAATACGTCTCTATTTTATACTTGTCATGCGCATATCCTACATTATATCCCTGTTTCTTCCTTACCCTTCCCTTTAAAAATATAAAATGTAGTAAGTGGACCAAACAATCCTAATTTTCAACAACGAAATGGTTCAAACATTTTATTTAAATTATTAAAAGTGTATATAAAAATAAAAGCACAAACACAAACACAAACACAAAGACAAAAATACGAGAACAAAAAAAAAGAAAGAATGAAATATTCTGGCAAGCGTTGTAATAAATGATAAATCTGCTTTTTTGGCTATCACAGATTTTGGGCAAGTGAATTGGTAAAACAAAAATTGTGTTTTAATTTCTATATGCAGAAATGCAAGAAATATATCATATAGCATATGAGAACACAAGCGAAAAAATATAGCATATATATAAAGAATACCAAAATACAGTAGTAAATGCAGAGAGAAAAAATATGTATTAAAGAAATTAAAATGCATTTTTATGATTAAAATCACGAGGTTGGCAGTTGGAAAGCTTTTCATGGGAGAAAACTTTTTTCAATATATAAAATATGAACAAGTTTATTTTTAAGAAAGTTAAGAAAACAAAAGATAAATACAAAGAATAAAGGCGGGCAGTGAGCAAACACAACTAAAAACACATGGTGTTTGGCAATTTTCTTAATTATTATTGATTATGTGTTATATAGGCTGAGATTAGAAAGGATCTACTATTTTAACCATATATTATATGCATTTTATTATTCTACTTTGAGAAACGTTCGGTTTCAATAACACATATATCGAGTCTAAGATCGTCGTAGCGAAATGGCGGCCGTTTTTGAAACGCATCGTGGAAAACTGACTTCTTGCGTATTTGTGCTAATTTGCTCGAATTTTTTTATTCTAATTTATGTTCACTTGCTTAAGCTGCATAAAATGCACGTGTACTCGGTGTTTCAAAAACCAGCCAAGTATTTCGCTTTAAAACATCTAACATTATTTTGAAGAGCCCTGCCCAGTACTCCACGTCTAAATTTAGTATCTTTTTATAGAAAATAAAAAGATACTAAATGCTAAAATTACCTTCTTATACATATACTAAAAAAACGTAGATTTATACATTTTTGAGGGGGCAATTAAATCGATAATTTGGTAATTAATTTACACACAAGTTTCGCTCTTCCTTCTAATTCGGCTCGCCATCATATCTTGTGAGGGATAAGTGGGTCTATTGAAACCAAGTTCGGGCATACTCTCGGCCACCTAAAATTAGAATATAATAGTACAAACTACAGAGTACAAAGTACAAACTATATCGATCGGGAATTCGAATTCTAATAATTACAGGAGCAAAAAAGCACTGCCAGGGCTGAAAAATCATCACTTTGAGCGACTAGTTTTACCATTGGTATTCAATACTCCAAGGCCCTGATGCTAACTAAAATAATATGAATAAAGCTTAAATTAGACAGTAGATCCCACGTGTCTATCGTATTCCTCCTGCTTACTGTAGGGAGGGCGGACATTAGATTGGGGAGTGGAGGGAGGGTAGAGTGGAGCATCGAATTCCATTGATCTAAAACAAGAGGAAATTCACATTCAATAATCTAGCGTGTTTTGTTCAGCAGTTAGATCGTCTGTCAGTTCGGTGCATTTCGTGCATTTTCCGCGTAAAAAGAGCAGTTCCTCCAGTGAGTGATGCCCATTGTGCGCCATTTTGTAGCGGTATTTTATGCGCAGTTGCGCAGCGCCAACGCAGATTTTCGTCGTTGTTAGCTTATTCCAATTACTCTTTCAAAACAAAGGCGTAAGCAGGTCAACACACGTCACAATTCAGGCTATTTTATATATGTCTTCCATTGAGAATTCAGATAAACTTCAGAAATAAAAAGTTCGATTTTGATTACACTAATTACCTTCCAATGTTGGTCACGTTCGTTCTACTGCTTCTCTGCAGACTGTAACTCTCGTCATCTGCACTCTTGCCAGAAAAGGCGAAATAAGTGAAAAGCATGGCAACCTGGAATATTGATCGATTTAGAAATCAATCGTTTCAATTTTGAAGTATTGTACCTCCCCAAGCGAATACCTCCCGCGGATGTTATTTATGTTTTGCCATCTTAGATGGAAAAATAGTTCTAAAGGGCAAAAAGAAGCGATACCCATTCATTAATATTATTATTATAAGGATACATAAAAATAAAGTTACAATGAAAAAAATCTCACCAAGAATGAGAGAAAGTGGAAAAGGCACGCAGACAACTGCAAGAAGAAGGCCAATCCGACTCGTTGCTGAAAGAAAATAGATTCATTTTTCACATTTTAGCTATACACTTATAAGTTCACCAATAGATTGTTTATTTAATGAGAAATAATAAACAACCCTTGGACCTTGGACACTGGACCTGGGCCACCTGGGACCATGTTATTCAAAATTCAATGTTTCACTTTTACCTCATAAGTTCCGACAATTCCCTTGATAAATCGGTTATCTGCTCTGTGAGAGTAGAAGAAGAAGATTCCAGTGGCCACACACGACAGGAACGCTGAAGTGGCGAAATATGTTTCGGAAAGACGTACATACTGTTAGGCCAATTGTACACCGCACCGCATGACCGCATTAACACCGCACGCGGTCAAAGACCGCACGGAAACCGCACGAGTTTACTAGACACCGCTTATCATACCTTACGACACAACTACCTACTACAGTGATACTGCCGAAACATATAACACGAGGCCGATCAATGGTAGAAAGTTAAAACCACTGGTAATGACTAAAAACTCACTGGTAAGAAGTGTTACCGCCGTGAACACCAATGACAGTGAACTATAGGCACAACTGCACAATCCGAGGCACACCGATAAGAACGTTGTCAGAAGAGCCAGAGCGAGGAGAATCAGAGTGGACGTGTGCCAACCTAAAATACGAAATATGTCTTCTTATTCGTTGCTTGATTAACTACGATACAGAATGCTCAAAAATTTAAGCTAAAAAAATTCGAGCAATTTTTAGAACACTTCGGTCGTCTACCCTCGCTTGACAAAGTAGCACCTCTTGAAGATAATTTTTTTATTTCACAACCTGTCTTAGTTTATCTGATATCTAATCCACGTGTGTGATATGGGCAATTCAAAATAAAACTCGGTGTGTAGATGTATACTGTATGCTGTATTGTGTAAATATTTGAGAAACCTCCCAGGAGCGTTCTTAATTATATCGTTTAGGCAAAGGAACCATTAGTGTAACACCTTTCTGGGAAAGTTAAACATTTTCAACATCGGTTGATGGTCTGCTACATTCAGAGTAAACACGCAAAACTAGTTTTCTTTTCACTTGAGCAGTTAGATGAATCAACTATTTCAGGAATGACCTTGGTAAGATTAGATCAATGGTTTATTTATTTACACCTGAGCCATAGAATTAGGGCCCTTGTGTAAAATGCACAGCGGTTCGTAAGTAGGCTTACAAAAGTTATCCTTATGAAATATTTCATAGTAATCTACATCTCGATGCATATATTTGTGCTTTCGTCCCGCCGTATGCTTTAGCGTGCTAAGTGCGCCTCTTATACGCATATTTCTCAAAAATAAAGACCCACGTGCTCGCCCAAATAACTACATAAATACACACTAGGGACTAGGGTGCACTCGTGCGTAAAATATTTGCTGTTGAAATAAACACACGACTGGTCTAACTCACATAAAAAATGTTTATAAACTCGTGAAAATATATTTATATTTTTGCACAGTGAGTCAGGATTCAGGATAACCGGAGCTCAGTTGCGGTAGACCAAAGATATTACAAAGTATTAAGCCGCTTTTTTTACTCTTGAATCCATTGAAAACTACCAGAAATAATAAAAAGTTACCATAGAACTTGTGTCGGTTGACCTCTCCCACAGGAGAATTGTCATCTTCCAGCTCAAAGGTACCAGAGTACTTGTCGTAGTCGAACTTGTAAACACAGTGAAGAGGTTCCGAGATTGTAGCGTACCTAAAGAAGTGTATAGATTTCCTTAGACAAGCTAACACAGTGAATTACAATGGCATCATCACATTGCCCAGCAACGATTAGTCCAAGTGGAACTTTTTCTTGTTTACGGTAGCCCAGGGTTAGCAGGTTAGCTACCCCACGGGGCAGCCACCCTGCGGATAAAGTTAACCTATTCTAATCAGAGTTAAATGTTTGCTAAACCGGCCTCCAGTCCTTCATTATTGCGGTACTCATACTGTTCAATACTGAGTGAATCACAGCTTACGAATAATAATTGAGGGATAACAACCTCATGACTAACTCAGAAACAGCGAGTCGAGTATAATCCCAAGCCTAGGAGTGACAGGTCGCCTAGACTGCAGGACAGGCTTTCATAAAATGAGTCATAAGTTCCAGAAAACTTTATATCCATGTTTTGCGGCTATTACCGTTCAATATGAGGCAACAAACCATGAGGACGAATAGCAACACTTTCTAAGAACATTATGTCAGAAACAAAGGAAACACTGAACAGTCTCAGTTTTCACTACAGCATCGTGAGTGTCTCCCCTAGTTCTAGTAACATACTCAAATGAGGTCAACTCCTCAATTTCCCACAAGGATCTATAGACACGTGAATGAGTCACCCATCCCCTAAATCTCCATAATACCACCGTATTCAAATCAAATAGTGCTGAATTCTCAGGATCATGACTCATCCGTTTACAAAACTTGCTTTCCAGGACTGCGATACTAAATCGCATCTCTTTTTACGCGTTTTCAATAGATACACAGAGGAGGAGAATTCTTACAATTCTGTGATATTTTTCAGATACTGTACATAAAAATAAGTACAGACACACAGATAGAGAGTTGATGGTTTTGAGTTTGACGCTTTACAATCAAAGTAAACAATCTGAGTAAAAGCCAAAACTTAGATACACAATACGAAGATAAAAAGGACAAAAATAAAGATATCTTCATACAAAATACGATAACAGATTCAGTCACTGTCAATAACTTCCTTATGGGAACGAGTTAGAAGTTTCAAAGGAAATAAATAGGAATAGGTATCTTGAAGTAATATACAAAAAAGGCTGACGTAAGGTCTTTGTCTATATATTATCATAACTTGCTTACCTCTGTAATAAAACACTGCCACTGCCTTCCCTACTGTGCCTTGTACAATCCAACCACAGACCGTGTTCATGAATTGAATTGTACTCACGAAGATTTACTACCTAAATATATTATCTCTATTTATTTGAATGCAGTAAACGATGTGCTACAAAATTATACTTTTCATGTGTAGAAATAAGAAGCGCACTCGTATTCATACTCGGCGACAGCACTCTTTTGAGATGACCGGTTCTAACATGTTATTTCGGTATCCAAGAAAGTTAAGAAGATACAGTAATTAGGTAATCGTTTGCTAATTGCTAATCAATAATTCGGATAATTAATCCTTACCTGCCAACTGGGCACCAGAATTGCCGCAATTGACAATCCCATGCCAATTAGAGCTAGGATGATGGAGGCCGTCACAGTTGACCTACGACCGAATTCCGATCCAGACATTCGACGCTGAAATTAATACATTTACATTTAAATTAAAAGTATTAGACCAAGGAGTTACATCCTTTTTGTACACTCGCGGATTCATTAACACATTTACACAAGGAAATAAAGAGACAAACAAGGAACATAGATATGTCAATGAAGTTATCAATAACATATGATGAACATGGAGTTCGCGCACGGCGACGAACACACGCTACGTATATGTATATGAGAAATTGGGATAGAGATGCCTCAGGTAGATTAGGAATTATGATCGATTGAGAGAGGAAGAATTTTCATATGGCTCTTCCGTGCGACTTCAAGGGGATAACTTGACGTCAAGTAATGACTATTTTAGCTCAAGTTATATCCTACGACAACACAGAACGTCGGGTTACATGCTCGACATTTTAGAATTACCCGCTACAGGTAGTAGCCGCTTGACACTAAGAATAGAATTTTTGCGTCGCGTTTGGAAGAAAATTTGGCAAGTGCTCAAGGATGTTTTGCAAGTTTTTGACCTTTTTCTCGTGTTTCCGCCCAAATAAATAAGTTGTGAAAGGGGAAAGATTGTTGGCGAGATTGTGGAAATATGTACACTACACATTGATAGTTATTTATCGATTGAAATACTTAGGGATTGATTGGTAAATGGGTCTGTTCTAGGCTAAAAGCGCTTACAGTACTTCTGCGAAGTTAAGTAAGAGATCTTATAGTCGATTGATTTACGTCTCAGACAATATTATGTGTTTTGCTCTGAAGCACGCTTGTGTTAGTGTGATCATTCGATATCCCATCTATGGTCGATAAACCTTAAAATACCGGTCGTGCACCCTGTAGACGCCAAAGTTCAAGAGCGTTCCTTATAAAAGTTTATTGATTGAGCAGCTCCATATCTGCTTCTAAGCCAGCCTCTACCAACCGTATAAATCGATATCTCCGCAAAAATCGATAAATCAAAACTCACATTTCTCATGATGGTCAGTGGGGGTTTTGAGTTGTGTATTGAGGAGAATAGGATAGGTTGTTCAAAGCGCGTGCCAAAATCAGAATAACGAAATAGAAAAGGGAGTTGGTTATATTTAGAGAACTATAAGTGGAGAGGGAGCAGAGATGGAGAGCGACGAGAGATCATTGGGAAAATGATGTAGCAGTGAAACAGACAAATACACGAATTGGGTGAAATTGTGAAAAGAGTTGTGAAAGGAATTTGGAAGGATATGTATAGATAGTTCATATAGGTGAAGAGAGAGTAGGGATAGAGAGAAAGGAATTCTTTATATGTAATATAGATCTATTTCGTATAAGTGAAGTCCAGTGGATATCATATTTGCATGAAAACCGCAAAATTGTATATATATATAAAACATATAGGACACCTAGAAAATAGGGTATACATTTCGTTACCTAAAATGGGTACAAACCGTAGAACTAATGTGTGCTCTATGTCAGTTTATTTATTTCAAGCTGAGAGCTCATAGATATGCGGAGTTTTTTTTGCGTCACAGGGCCGCCGCGCTGGCGCGGTATGTATTTGCAAAATCCATAAGGCGCGTTCGAGTTGGGAAAAGTTTGAAGAATTCCGGAAAAAGTTGGTTCAAGATGGACATCGGAAACGTAAATTTTACTTACTGGAAAAGTTCATGCACCGTAATGGAAAAGCGCTGTTTTTCCGCTATATAGCCCCAACCGTCTGTGTCAACTTCGAACGGGCGATCCATTCTTGGATCCGGCAGTGTTAAAATTAATATCCCACAACGATTCCAATACTGTAGATTTTGATTTTTCTGCATGTTTTTCCGTCCAACTTGAACCAACTTTTTCCGGAATTCTTCAACTTTTTCCCATCTGTTATTTAATTTTTGATTATCATCGTTATCGTTAGCATATCGATACTTCTCTGCAAAAAAAGTGCTACATGAAACATGACTACATGACACTTTGATTCTAATGAAATTTTAACAAAAGTAAAGAAGACTCTCGGAAGGGGGCAATCTGTTAGCATCGATATTTTAATCGCGAAAAAAAACGAAATTCACAAAAGTATCAATATTTGAATAAATCTATCAAGTTGTACGGGTTTTGGAAAATGGTGAATGAAGAAATCCGCCTTTAGATTTGTATCTCCAAAATTAGTTCGAATTCACACACCACCCGCAGAGCCATAAAAGGTGGTCGGAAATAGAAAGGGGATATTGATAGTCCTTCAGTCTCACAACGCTTACTAAAGAGAGCGAGAAAAGGTCAAATAGCAAATATATTCTGGAAAAAAAAACTCGGGGATCGAATATGATATGATTTTACAAAATAAACAGATAAGTACGACTGTATGTAAAAAATAAGGAGGAGGAACATAATACGCAAGGTTAGTCCATACGCGAGAACTGGAACGTATGTACCACCACAGTCCACCTACGTGCTACTACTAATCGATATGATGTCGTACTGCATTTCATAAATAACTTACTCTTCTATATGCAAATCCTGGTATGCATAAACAATCTCACACAATAGAGACCAGCATTTTGGTGTCAGTGTAGATATGCATTGAAAAAATAGAGATGCACGGAGCAACAATAAGCAAAAATTGGAAAACGCAAACCTTAAGTAATATGAACCGGTGAATGTCGCGAGATCACTCTTGATTCGAGTTCACACAAAGAAAGAACGTCGTGCGGCAAAAGGTGATTTTGAGAGAAAAACACGCGAAATATCTGAGACATCTTCCGTGAGGCGTCGATTACAAGGTCAGATAAGGTGGGAAAAGTTTTAAAAAATCTATTGATCTAACGCCGATCAATCAGGGACTGAATAACGATCAATAAATAACCTGGCCCTGATCAATCGATAAATGTCAGAGTTTTTTTTTACTAATTTTACTACACGTAAACATTCGCGCCGTTGTGCGTATAAGCTGGGATAGCTACGAACAATAGCATTGAGTAATCAATAAATCAATAAATCCAGGAAATACCCCTTGTGTATCTTCCAAAAGGAGGGTAACGTCCCTTGAAAGTGACAATAAACGGGGAAACGATTAGAGGGGACGAACTCGCGGACGCCTTTGTAAATTCACCTTGGAATCCGTCTAACCCCCTGCCGACTCGGCACAAACGGGTTTGTCTTACCAACGCTTACCAACAGAAACGGACAAAATTTGAATACTGAAAGGTAGATGACCTTGGCAGAATGCCAATTTTGAATTGTCTGGTAGAGAGGGAATAAGGCATGGTAGCTGTAAGGAACTTGTAGAAGGAATACGGAATGTCCAAGGGAAGCGATAATGATTGAGGAACTATGCCTATGGGTTATGGAGGCTCCCCAGGTAAGCACATAATAACCCCAATAACCAATAGCTCTATGAAAATAATTCAAAATTAGTGACACCGGAGTGATACCTGCTAATTTGTTATTGGTTCTACCGTCGTGAGTTAGATTCGAACTCGGGTTAGGTGAGTGAACACTAAACAGTTTGGAGTAGCCTACTTGACTACAGTGAGTGGTTCTACTCTAGAAACACTCTCTCTCGATGGGAATCAATAAAAGAAATTGTTTTGTTCTACTTTAGCATGAGAACACGAGAACTGGAATTGGGAGTGAAAGTTACGGGGGCAAATAGTAACTCTTTGAAGGGACATTCTACAAACGCTAGTCCTCAAGGTTCACTTTTCTAAAGGTCTAAAGGCTAGTGAACCTTAGAGTTCCTTAGAGTTACTTTCAAATAATAAAATATTCGCAATTTTGTAAAAATAAACATTCAAGTCTACAAGTCCAGTAAAATAACATCTGACGTTGAAAAAACTGCTCAACCATATAATAAAACAAACAACAATGGCGTAACTACGCAGTAGAACCCAATGAATTTTAGTAATAAGGGAGAATGTCTTATGATCGATATTAGCTTTTCTATGTTGACTTTAGTACTTTAGTCGATATTGGTTGTGAGCAGGTTGTTGTGGTGCGTCGATTGTATTGTTATGTATTGAATAAATCGGACCGGTCCTCGTCCCCTTGTACCGCGGACGCGGAACGGAACGCCTTCGGGCAGAACACACTTACAACAATGTGCGGGAGCGTACTATTTACGAACAGAGCAAGAGATGTGAGGAGTATAGTAACATTCAATTGATTCCGTATTTCGATACGTCATCGACTCTGATGAAAAAAATTGTATTCAATTTATTATTTGAAGTTTGCGCGTGTATTTACTTTGTTCAATTTTTCGTTGATTTAAATATACAGTGCTGCAGCTGCTTCTCTTCAAGGCCTAACACAAGACGGCTTAATTCAAAACGTTAATGTCCAACTCGGACAGATGTCAACCGGACTATCGCGTACTCTGCCGGATGCACCACGACACGCTTCATTGCACAGTGACACTGTTGAGTGCAGACAGACACATGTTCACGGATGATTATATGCAAATATAGGAGGGAAGGGGGAGTGAGATCCCTAATGGATTTTGTGCGACAAACAGGCTTTGAATTTTTGAATTTTTTGAATAATTGTGCAATTTTTAGTTGAGGGACACTTCAGCATAATCAACGTAACTATTGTAGAAGCGTAAAGGATAGATTTCTGAACGCTGTTCAAAGAAAGCCCATGTTTAAAGCGAAATACCGGCCGGTTTTTGAAACGCATCGAGTACAGCATATGCAAATGAATATAAATTAGAATAAAAATCGAGCTAAATTCGAGCAAATTAGCATAATAAATACGTAAGAGTTCAGCTGTAGACGATGCGTTTCAAAAACCTGCCGGCATTTCGCTTTAAATAATTGAGGGTCTAGATATGTGGGTTTGCTGCGAACGTGTTCCTCTTGTAATTGCGGTCGTGGGAAAAAAAGTGTTCCAGCAACGGTCAAATTATTTTGAATATTTGAATATTTATATTTGAATATTTATTATACTCATTAAAAGAGCGCAACGCCGTGAGAGACGATGAAAAGAAAAAATCAAAGTAGATAATATAGATACTTGGAAATAATTCCACCAACAGTATATGTATATAGATGTAAATCCACAAGAGTTCACAAAGAAAATGTTGAATGCGAAACAAAGAATTTGGTCCCACATACACAGCCAACCCGTATTTTGTTTTTAGTTTAATTTAGCCACGTTACCTCAACAAAAGAACTAGGTGTTCACGTTCTCAACAAACCTAAACGTGCAACACATAAAAGTACACAACCACAGTAATCAACAAGCAAATACGTTCTCAGGGCCATCACACAAGTGAAGTAGGGGCCTAGCATCGTCACTACCCTCCACCCGCAGGAGTCCGCATGCGCTACGTAGCTAAACAACTTATAAATGTATAATAAAAGGGTTAACTGTTTATGTAGAACCTCCTTCTGATTATTCTTCAAGAGTGTAACGTATAAGCCCGTATATGCTTGAGCATACATGCACATGGTGCTGCATTAGTGAATTGGTGTCTTTGAAAAGGCAAGTGAATATAAATGGAAAGAAAAGAAAGAATTATGATTTATCCCGTTGTTGCCGATAGTCGCTCCAGCATGCTGTAAATTCCACTAATTGATAGTCAGCGTATTCTAAATGAATCAACGGTTAACAGAGATAAGGTTTTCCATTTTTTCAACTCCGAAACATTCAAGGATATCTATTGCCTTCAGCTTTTTCTTAAAGACATGAGAATTTTGCGACACTAGCGCGTCTAGCGGAAAATTTGCATTTGAAAGCCACCTCGCCGTTCTTATAAAGAAAGAGTGAAATTTGACATTTTTGCGACTGAATTCAATACTCAGATTAAAGTAGCTTGATCTGCTCATTGGCCTCCACGCATAGTATTTACTACTGTCTATATCCACCTCGCGCTTTATGACTTTGAAAGATGTAATGAGATCTTTTTGAATGCGCCGTTCTTGTAAACTTTTTAGACCCAATATCTTGAGCCGTTCAGAGTATTTCGGAATAATAATACCTGGTTTTGCACATTTTTTGAAAATGATCCACGTAATTGTAGCCTGTACATCTTCCAGTTGCTTTATATGGATCGATAAGTATGGATTCCAAACACATGGGGCAAATTCGAGGATAGGTAGAACCCATACATTGTAAGCCTTTATGAGAAGACGGGGGTCTCTTAGTTGGAGTGTACTATTTATACCATAGAAGCAGCGGAGTGCCTTAGTTGTGGTAATGGAGATATGTTCAGAAAAGGACAAGACAAGGACTCGTCAAATATTACGCCTAAGTCACGCGCCGAATTTTTGGATTTCACAAGCTGGCCTTGTATGCTATAAAAATTGTGAGGGTTGTTTCGACCAATATGTAAGGAAGCACATTTAAGAGGCGCAATTTTCAATTGCCATTTTACGCAGTATTCTTCTAATTTACGCAGGCATAAATCAAGTTCATCAACCAACGATGAAGAGGTATTAGAGTATCGTAGAAAAAGTTTTACGTCATCAGCAAAAATAGAAACCTTGACGTTAGGACAACAAGCTAAACATTTGGGTAAGTCAGAAAGATACAATATAAATAGAGTTGGACTTAGGACTCCTCCCTGAGGAACACCAGAAGGTGCGGGATATTCATCCGAAAGCACATCATCTACTTTTACACGAAAAGTTCTGTTCTCTAAGTAGGATTGAATCCAATGCACAAGTTGGGTTGGTAGGCCAAGAGATTGGATCTTATAAATCAACTTTTCATGACTCACAGAATCAAACGCTTTAGCTAAATCGATGTATATGACATCTACATAGCCTCCGTCATCAATTTGTTGCACATACATATGTTGACATTCTAAGAGCTGGAGATCGAGACTTTTCCCTTTTACGAAACCGTACTGCTCAGGTGGAAGAATATTAAGCCTTTTCATCCATTTTTGAAGTTCTCTCAATACAAACTTTTCGAGACATTTGCTAGTGGAAGGTAATATAGTAATTGGTCTGTAGTCAACGGGTAGCGTGGGGTTTTTTGTTTTTGGAATCGGTGTGACAAGCCCTTGTTTCCAAACACTAGGAACTACACCTTGCTCAACAGATAGATTAAATATATAGGACAATGGTTCTGCTAATTGTTGGCGGCACTTTTTGAGGAATAATTGAGGAATTTTATCAGAAGTATCAGATAAGGAGAATTTGAGATTGCTGAGTTCCTTTTCTACCTCATATGGTAAAAGGGTTCTCATTAAACAATGTTGAAACCTCGTATTTGTTTCTATAACTGTAGGAAAGTTTCCGTTATCATGGGTAAAAACAGACAAAAATTGTTTCGAAAGCAATTCAGATTTTTCTTTTTTACCATAAGCCATAGAATTGTTATTCGAATCATAAATTGCTGCCATAGACTCCTTTGAACGAATCCGAGAATTTACATAATTATAAAATCGTTTGCTTCCAAAATTTCTGCCAAAGTTTTTCTTTTCTTTAGCAGCGAGAAATTTTCTTATGTGATTTTGTAGAATGGCAGAAATACGGACCAATTCGAGATTAGATTGTGCATTTGGGGTGCAAATATAACTACGCGATAAACGATTCTTATGATGAATTAACTTTTGAATGTGCTTGGGATATTGCTCTGTTTTCATATGAATTCTCGTATACGGAACATGTTGATCAATAACAGAAGTAACAATTGAACAGAAATTTGCATACAAGTTATTCAAATCACTGTATGGGCAGAGAGCGGAAATCCAGTCAATATTCAAATTATCCTGTATGATAGCCCAATTTGCATGTCTATAATTACGGATCAGTCTAGACTGGTTCTCGGGTTGAGGAAAAATGCACGTAAAAGTTATAGAGTGATGGTCTGCTAAAGGAGGAGAAACTTCTGATTTTGTTATAAGACTGGGAGATGTACTAAGTAAATAGTCTAATTGGTTTCCTTTACGGGTGGCCTGGTTAATATGGGATGTGAGGTCTAGAGATTCAACAAAGTTAAGAAAATGCTGGCCATACTTATTTGAGAAGGTCCCATTCGTAATGTTGACATTTACGTTAATATCTCCTACTAGTACGGATGGTTTACCATCTGAAAGAAGAGATGCAAGTGCATCATATAAGGGCATATTATCAACTGAATTACTGTTACACGAGGGAGCACGGTAAACTATAATAAGACGAAGCTGAGAAGCATATAATACGTCTTCCAAGTCAATGCAAAGATAATCAAAATTATTAGTTGACTTGGACCCAACCCTTCTCCAAAGAAGCCTTTTCTTTACAAGAATGCAACACCCACCCCCTTTTTTACACACCCTATCTTCTCTGATTAAATAATATGTTTCTGTCAAGCGACAATTTAAGCAAAAACTTCAAGAATACATCAAGTTCTTGACGTTTTCTCCATTTATAGTCTAACTAAATCAAACACCGCTCGAGGCGCCGTGTGTGTGCGTGTGTGCTTGTGCGTGTGTGCGTGAGTTTGTTCCAATCTTTCTGCATTATAATCATATCTATTTTCGAATAAGGAGTTTACTATATTCGAGGACAATTCAAATTAAATCCCTTGCAAAACAAATTATCAAAAATACTTAATTACTTACCCCATCGCTACTCTCTGTAAACAATGGTATACTCGCCGATACAGTATACGGTGATATTGATTGGGGGACATTTCGTGTCGGGACCACATCTTCATCGGAATACGGTCTTTTCAATATAGGATGAGGGGGCCGTAGATATGAATCCCTTTTACTAAAAGATTGTGAATCCGGATTGAATATGTCAGAGTGTGAGGGCCATTGCACCCTTCTGTAGCTGTCTCCCATTATTGAATTCAAAATTAAAACTTTGGATTTGGAATAATTAGTGAATAAATAGTTTACACTCCAAGAGCGTTCTCCTTTATCAAGGGACAATACAGTTGTCAAAGGTTTGACTTGTTCCGCAAAGGTCTTTTATAATACACTGTTTTCATTAGGGTGAATGAAGAACACATGTACTGAATATTCAGTGGATTACATAGAAGTCTGAATAATTAATATAGCCCTTTGTTCATTAATGACCTTAATAACTTGGTCACAGAATAATATATCAGGTGCAAAGTTCGGAAAAAGTTTCACAAACAAAATCGATTCCTATTAGTTTCTCTTGTACTTGACCGGGGTGGTGAATAAAAAGAACAGGCAGTCTTGTAAGTTACCAGCAATAAACAACGCGATTATGTGTGCCGTCTTCAGACACTAACAACTGTAACAACTATACAGTTGCAGTTATGCGTGCTAGATACTTATTAGCAGTTAGAATAAAATACTAAATACAGTACGGCTCTGGTAAGTTACCGTTAGTGTCTAGTAGGTCTTCCGGTACCTCTGAGTTCGGATCGAAATAGATTATGGTAGCAGTGACCGTATTGTTATATGACTAGATCTCCTAATCCAGTTTTGAAATTTGCATACGCATACTATAGTATTGATTTGGCAGGTAGCCAATTGAGGCTGGTAATAAACAAATTCGGTTGTTCGAGCGGTCCACTTGTGAACAAAAGGTGCCCAAAGGACAATCAATGCACGGCCCACATAATTACGGGTCCAAGGGCCAAATATGTAAAGGGACCACCTGGGAGCTAGGTAAGTTAATGTAGGGCAATAGGGGCCAACATTAGCTTTATTATTATCCTGGAGTCTGGGTGCAAGAAAAATATGAACGCTTATTCATTGATATAAGCATTTTTGGTACGCACCATTAAAATTCCTCAACTAAAATTTTCCATATTGATTTACTCCTTCCAATTAAAAGCTTTTGCTTTGTAAAGCATGTTTTTCTGAATTTAATACCATCAACTTTCGATAAAAGGAAACTATTTGAGCACTTCATTCTCGTGAGCCTCCTCCTTTAACTACAAATCGTAATATCTTCAAAATACAAACGAAATTAATTTTCTTACGTTTGCCAGATTTGCGGATTCAAGAGCGCTTCAAGTAGATTCTACGTACACCCATGCCCATGCCCAAATATAGTCCGCGATAGATAAAATGCACTTAGCCTTAGCTTATATAACAAAAATCATAGAATTTTTATATTTAGCTAGTTTTTTATAACATCCTTTTTCAGAATTTCTTGCTAACTCCTAAAATCGGGCGTGGTTAGTTCACTAAACGACGAGGGTTATTTATTACCGTTTCAAGGTTTTTCTATTTGTATCCTCAGTGATTTCACACAGGTCGATAATGACTAAAATAATGAAACATCACCAGTGAATTACACTACGGTTCAAAAATAAGAACATATATTATTGTAACTGGGTCATATAAAACTAAAAAATCGTCCCAAGAATCTAAACTTTATAAGTGTAAAAAATGAAAATGTATGCAAACAGGTCATGGGAAAGTAACTGCGAGTCTTGGAACGAATTACCGTCAATCCTTACCTTTCACTGTTAGATTAGCGGTAAGCCGGTAAGAGTTCTGAATTATGAGAACGTAAACAAACCGTAAAAAATAAATATTTTTCTGAAAAGGTAGAGATTAAAAGGATGAAAATTTTAACTTTTTGGATACATGTGTTATAAAAAAACGATAAATCGAGAACGAGTCGAATTGAAAGAAACACACAACGGCTAGCCAGGGTTTGTACTACTATGGTACCAAGTAGTGTCTAATGGTAGGCACCTAAGGTACCATTTATGGTGGTGTTTGGGGGGGGGGGGGAGTCCTTCATAGGTGGGGGGTGTCCTTGAGGTAGACAATACCACCGTGGACAGGGGCGATGGTATCTCAACCATGGGGAGATCCTATTCCCTGACAAACCATGACAGGGGGATGGGGATACACACAAGGGAATATCGATTGACACAGGGAGGTTAGGTTAGGACTTAGGACGTCTTCAATTAAATAAATAAAAATAATTGAAACCCAAATGTGTGAAGAGAACCTATAATCCGTTAACTATGTGAGTTTTACTTTTGGCAGTTATTTACAATTAGTTCACTGTTTGTTACTTGTTGCACTTTAATCATCAACGTATTAATTATCTGTTGTTTCCTATGCTTCTACAGTACTACCGAAGTACCGGCTATCGATAAGCAAACAGGGATACATAAGCGACTATTTACATTCCTACCATAATTGCAGAAAATATACATACATTGTCGTGGGAGTGTGAATTCGAGGTTGTAATACGGTCGTTTTAAGAAAATATTTCATAATGATATCTGCTTGTTAACGAAACGAACGTCAATCAATCAATCATGCACTGCAATAAGTTCAAAAATTACAAAAGCAAACATTTTATTAACTAATTTAATTTGTTTTCTTCGCCGCTTTTTTGTCGTACTTGTCACTCTTGATGTAGCTCTGAAATTGTATAGACGTTCAATAGAAATGGGTTCTATAAATTGTTGAATTTGAAAAAAAAATCGATTCATACATAAAGAAAGTAAATGTTGTAGCAGCTCCAACATATTTCTAAAGATGTTCAAATAAGCTCACCTTTATGAAGAATTGAACGAAAAGAACGGCGAAAGTTGTATATAAAAAGAAGGCCAAGTATACGTTGGCAAACGATTGTTGACATCTGCAATTTAGTATATCGTAATAACCACTCTTCGGAGCCCATGTCATATCCAGCATGTTGGGAATAAATAAGAAGAACCGTCGAACTTAGGCTTAGGCTTAGGCTTAGGCTTAGGCTTAGGCTTAGGCTCTGGTGCATGACCATGTCATGTGGAGTTTCTAAGGCTGATTGTGAGGAAACCACTATAAACTAATCCTAACGCACCTCCATCCGTAGTACTTTTTGATAATATAAACAGTTATCGAGAGCGCAACTCCAGCCAACATCTGGGCCGTTTGAATACAAGTCACTGACATTGCGATCACTTTAGGAACGTGGAACTGGAATAAATAGAAGGGCTTCATGATGTTTTATAGAAAATGCATTTAGTAGTTTTCAATCGATTGGTTTTCCAGAACAATAAGTGACTTGTTCTTGTGGGAAGAAGATACACGGCTACTTACATGGAGCAGGTAATGCAATAGATAGATGTTAGACGCACATAAACCTCGCGTTAACTACATATGCATTGTAAGTACTGATTGGAAATAATAGTGTATATATATTTACAACCTTGAGGGCCTTGATAGCGTAGTAGGTGTACATACAACAGTGAGCGAAGAGGTTCATTAAAATAAAGGCTCTTCCAGCAGAATTGTGTTCGGAACCTGAAAGAGAATGCACTGTGAAAGACTGAAACTTGACTGAAACATTATAAATAATAGATTGTTACCTTTTAAAGCGAAATACCGGCCGGTTTTCGAAACGCATCGCGGACAACTGAATTCTTACGTATATGTGCTAAGTTACTCGAATTTAACTCGATTTGTATTCTAATTTATGTTCATTTGCGCAAGCTGCATAAGAATGTTGGTGTACTCGATTTACTCGATTTGCTGCTTGGAAAAAAACATACTCGCGGTGCATGAAGCTTTACTAATTACCAAGCCGGTGGCCAGTTTACCTACATTGAAACAGTCGTCATTTTGGAACAGAAGAGAGACTGGTTTAATGTTTTTCATGTTTTCTACCTGAGTGAATTGTGTAGACCAACACGGCAGCATGATGGTAATAGTGAAGGAAGATCAATGGTCGTTTACGTAATACGATGAATAGTGTATCTCCCAGTTCAAGTACCTACAAGATTAAGTTTGTTTATTTGGTAGTTTAAAGTTCGAAGTTTGAAGTTCGTAGCTTGAATTCTGAAGTTTGTACCTTGCTCAGCGCGAACGAGACACACCAGAAAGCTGCAACATCATCGGGCTTGCATGTCCTACAGATTGCATCATATGGAGATTTGCTGAGCGAGTAGAAAAAATCCTGAATAATATTCAAGCAAATATATCAGTAAGTTATATTTTTGTCGAATAATGAATATCTGCAGATTTCTCTAAATCAAACTTCACATCTGTCTGAATTCAGCGATTTTTCGGGGGGTTTTTTTCGTATCGCTTTCTAATTGTATTCATCCTAATTGACCATCTTTATGGAGCTGTGTTTGAAAGCATTTTATGGTCAAATTTCAATGCCAGAGTTGAAATACATGATCAAGTAACGATTTGAGTTAGCGTCTATGAGTTCTGATTTCCCAACCTCACTCAATCTAGATATTGCAATGAAGCTGTACAGTGCATGGGCAGAATTCCACCAAAAGAGTGCCCGATCCAAATGCATCGCTTCCCTCTTTTCCATCCATTTTTGCACCAATTTTATACCAATAAAATATGTCACGGCGATGGTAATCGAGTGGTACCAATTGTCCTAAAGTGATCGTTTTTCATGAAAGGCCGGAAAAATTGTCAGAAGCCCTGCTCGGGCTCCAAATTTTAAGTATGATGCTTGTATCCATTCTTGAATATGTTAAGTGTAAAGGCACAGGAGCACACTCTTGAGGCGGAGGTTTATTTAAACACTCACGGTAACTTGAACTTTCGAAGTTCAGTTCCTATATATAGTTTCTCTGAATGCGCTAAAATGTATAAAAAAATATCCAACCTGAAACCACAGCGTCATTTGCACGTGACTTGGAACTGTTTCAAATGGAAATGCATTTCTGAAAAACTGTCTACTATACAATTAATATAAAATATTAATAATTTACTTTAGTTTTTTTATTGAACACGCAGGCCTAACATTATCCTTTCCTATTTTTCATCGAATAGTAAAACCGTAATCGTAATAGCTGAATGTTTCATCGAAAAAATAAAGTTATTGTACGAGCTCTGCCACATTCAATATTTTAGATAATGTGACCACGTACTTGTATTTATATCCGGAGTGAAATGTCTCATTTTGTTCGCGATATATTTTAAAATCATTCAACTCTCGAATGAATTCCATAAACGATATTGTACTCAGCACTATCTAAACAGTATAGAAACTTTTATTCTTTGTGAGGGCACATAATAGCTAATAATGTGAAAATATCACAACAGAGGTTCTAGATAGAATATTTAACAATGCATTCATCGTTTTGTATTATAAAAAAGCCTTCAAAAGAACATCCAATATTACAAGTTAGAATAGCAGTAAAAGAGAAAATATTTGAAGTACAACTACCACCCAATACAAATAGAAAATTCAATGGTGAACTTGGAGTAGAAGTTTAGACTAGACACGATGTTTGAATTGTGACATTTTGGTGGTGCAAACCAAAACACGAGAAACAATAGGTTTGACAAAGATGAAACCCACGAAACATACAAAAAGAACTTCAAAAAGTTGAAATAGACTTGATTTTGTATCAAAATGCTTGCGTCAAAACAACGACGCCTAGACTTAGAAATAGCGATAGGTGAGAGAATTAAGGAGATGCCTCGAACTTAAAGGGACAGGCCCACCGATATAAACCTACGTTTATTATTTGTTCATAATTCATAAAAAGGGTATTTATTGTAATATATACAAACTAAATATTATTCAGATTCACCATGGGGAAGTTTTTCCTGTGAGCTTTATATATAAAGAGCTTTCCTTACAGAAGGTACCGTAGACAGGTCATTTGCACAATCATTTGCATACCACCTTTGATGTGGATATGCAAACGACTTAACTTCCCTTTCCGACAAAATGTGTATGAAAATGACTATGCAAATAACCTGTCTACGATACCTTCTGTAAGGAAAGCTCATAGGAAAAACTTCCCCATGGTGAATCTGAATAATATTTAGTTTGTATATATTATAATAAATACCCTTTTTATGAATTATAAACAAATAATAATCGTAGGTTTATATCGGTGGGCCTGTCCCTTTAAATCGCTATGGTTGGTGGTTTTGAAACGCATGTTGTATAACTACATTCAAATGTACCATATATGCAAATTCCTATACCATGCTGCGAAGTTCCGGCACATAGCAGAATTTGCATATAATGTATGAGAATTCAGTTTAGCACTAATCTTAAAGCCACGTGCCATACGCTTTAATACTGTGAAGAACATCTCGCTACATACGTTGTTGTATATGGGAGTAGTTTGCGCCAGAAAAAGGATACTTGCAGTGGGTGTTGCAAGAAAAAGCGGTTAATACACACAAAGTGATATCCCAAAGTTATACTGACATTAATTAGTTGAACCAGTTGTTTTTGCGTGCAAAACAAGCATAAAGGGTGGATAAAGGGAGTTTGTAACTGGTTAGGTATACTGGGTGGTGCAGAGAAACATTGCAGATAGCTGCACAGTGCTGATAAAGAAACTACGCTAAGATTTTCGATCTATGCAGATTCCTGACAGCAAAGCAGAAAAAATATTTAGGAGACTTCAAGAAATATTAAGATAACCACTAGACACAATGCATAGCAAATGGAAAACTGACTAAGTGAATTCAAACCAAATTAAAGAACTTACGGCGAAAACTTGATTAACAATTTTGATGTTTTGATCTGTCTGTACTGAACGGACAGCCCAACTACTCCTTTTCGAAGTGCAATCAAATTAAATGTTTTAAATTTATTTTCTCGCCCACTTTTTATATAAACATTTTTCTCGAAACTTTTGACGTATTTCGCTATTGCCGATGCGTTTTTTGCTTGTCTTTTCGGCCAATATACTATGTGAACTTCGATCCTTTTTGAGCAGAAGCTACGCATTTATCAAAATCCTGGAAAAAAACTATAGCACAAATGATTGTAGGGTCGCTATTTCAATTTTTCTTGAAACACATACTTTTGTGCCCACAGAACAATGGAACAGAACTATGGTACAGAACTACAATGGAACACTTTCTTGCAGTATCTAGTGTCTTGTCTAGTAATACACGGTCAGTTTCAGGTTACGATAATTTTCGTGTTTCATGGAAATGCCCATTATGCAACAAATTATGGGAGCCAGAAATTGCTCTTGGTTTTTAAATTATTTATTCAAGAAAAAGAGTTTTTATTTAGAAAAAAACAATCAGTAAAGAATCACGACTCTACTCTCGGGCTAAGCGTGGTAAAGAAATGCAAATACCGGATATTTAAATGCAACATTTTAGTTGCGGAACAAACATTACACAACACTTATATGCACAGAGCTTCCCGAACTACCAACTGGATTTTTACTGTAGAAGGTAAATCCCGGAAATTGTGAAACCATGATGGAATAAACTTGACTTTATCTTTATCTATTAAACTCTTTATTTAGAAAAAAGGATAATTTAAAAGTTTGTGAAGCTCTGGGCATATTTATTTAGAAAAAAAAAAGAGATTCATATAATTTTTGAATTTTCTTCGGAGCGTATTATTATTAGTATAGAGAGCTTATCCTCATGAAAGAGAAACAATATGTCAGCTAAGGAAATAATTACAGACAGAAAACAAACAAGACACATAAAAACTAAAAGAAGATCACGGGTATATGAAATCGTATATTGGATATTTTCTTTGCATGGGTTTCTGTTGATTGTTTACAAGACCGTTTACCAAAGGTTTTCCCGGCTTGTTTTTCCTTTTAAAGGGTTCATTTAACTGGTTCAAGAAAGTAAAACTTGATTCGGTGAACGGTTGAGACGGGATAATACAAGCATTTGATAGACATATCACTTTACTTGTACATGTAACTGATCGAGAGAACTGCAAAGATTGAAAATGACCCTTGAAAACATTCATTCACATATAAGGGACATGGAGCTACTCATGTAACTGCGAAATAACGGCCCGTTTTGAAACACATCGAGAACACCTCCATTCTTATGCAGCATATGCAAATGACATAAATTAGAATAAAAAAGCAAGCTAAATTTGAGTAAATTAGCCTGAATTCAGTTGTCCACGATGTGTTTCAAAAACCGGCAGGTATTTCGCTTTAAATTTACGAAATTGCAAACGAGAGTAGTATTTTTGTCTTTACTGCGATACTGCAACTTGCACTCAAAAAACCTTTATCTATTACAAACTAACTGATTTACTTCAAGCGATATTGTCATCCCAAATAGCCTAGGTCTTGGAGTAGGTTTAGTTTCAAAGTTAAGTTACGACGAATGTGTCACACTAAAACGAGCATAGTATAACATCCGGTTTTCGAAACGTATACTGGCGGCTACATCCCCCATTATATTTTTCTATGTATCTTATCATAAAAAAATAGAAAAATAATAAATTACAGCATTGAAATTTCAAGCCTATTCTCTCGGATCAGAGCCTGTACAACTCGGCTCCCACAACAAATTCCGATAAATGCCAACGGCTATGGATACTATTCCGCGTAACTCTTCCGGAATGGTTGTTCCCAAGGGGTACGTCTACGGTAGCTCGGTAGTTCTTTATGGAGTTACGCGGAACCCGGAACAGATACCTTAGCGGTGACATCGTTGTCGGTTGCTTCGATGGATCAACCACTGATTGGACTAGGGCAAACGCCCTAGTCAAAGGGCGGCCCTAGGGAGAGGCCCACGAGAAAAAAGTTGTTTTTACTTTGCTTGAACAGAATGTCCGGAATTTCAGAAATATTACCGTGAAAACCGCATTTCTTTATGCCTAGAACTCGCAGAGATATTTCACGGCAAACAGTTCGGCCAGATACCGTAGTCAAAAGGGTTAAAATACGTTTTTACGGTTTATGTCCATCCATTGGCATTCTTTCTCTACATAATGATTGTTAAGCGAATGAAGAACATTCCTACCATTATAACAAAGCTTTTCCAATACTTTAATACCCGAAAAGAGCAAAAATTGATTCTCACTACGGTACCTGACCGAACAGTTTGCCGGGGAATATCACTGCAAGTTCTAGGCGTAAAGAAGTGCGGTTTTCACAGTAATATTTCTGAAATTCCGAACATTCTGTGCAAGAAATTAGGAAAAACATTTTTCTCGTGGGCCTCTTCCTCTCTTAGGCTGAATTCTTACGTATTTACGTAATTTCGCTCGATTTTTTATTCTAATTTATGTTCATTTGCATATGCTGCAAAAGAATGCTGATGTACTCGATGCTTTTCAAAAACCGGCCGGTATTTCGCTATAAATAGAAAATCAGCTCACGTATTGTTTTCTTTCGCACTCCAAATGTTCTTGTGCAAATGTTGCTTGTTTGATGTCATTGTCCACGTCCCACTGGCAATGAACACCTTTTGGCGCAGATGTGGCGCATTCCAGAACTCCCTGGGAGATGGGTGCGCCGCCCAGCGGTTTAAGTACCGGCGCGGCGATAGCGCAGAGTTTCATCAGCGTCGCCTTTCGCAGTAGGATTGCGCCGCTGCGCTAAAAGCGGACACAATTCTGTTTGGAACTTTCGGTACTATCGCCTCCCGAATTGATGCAACGTCCACATCTCTACTTTAAAAACCCGAGCTACTGATATGCGTGGAATCATGAGATTTCGAGGAAAATATAAGGCTCTGTTTACCTTTAGAGGTCCGAATGCTTCGTCTTTATTTGGACTTTGTTAACACGTAATGTGGTGGCTGAACGTCCTTTCGAGGAATGGAATGTTACCCGTATTGGTGGAGGCACTAGGACATATCCCATATCTACGCGAGACTTTGATGGTTCGAATTTCTCGGCGAACCTTTTTTTGCTCATCAGTGATTTCACACTGTCCCAGCGCTGCCAAATGTGCGGTCTTCGAAGATTGGAAGAACTACTCTTGATCTTGTTCCGCACAACATCGACAAGATAGAGCAGGATCTGATAACCTTACATCGAACGTCGAAAACAGAGCTGCTCCTAGCTTCTACTACGGTTCGTTTTTTATTGCCATACAAAAAAAATATGGCCCATCGCGTCGCAAAAAGTGCAAAACAAAAAAAAAAACGATGAAAACGCGGAAAAGAATGTGATAGGAGCTGAATGGGGACGAACATACAATTTTCAAAAATGTTACATTTTCGGACCCTAATGTTTTTTGGACCCCTACTTCTGATTCGGACCCTAATGGCATAGAGCCGAGCCATATGTAGTGCTACTGTGATGCGGCGTTTACTAGCATTGGATAAACGCTAAAAAGCTAGCTATGGAACGTTAGCTGTTTGCGGGCCCTGCCAATTTTGCCAATTAGTTGTAAAATACGCGCGGGATACCGTATCCTTACAAATTTTGAATATTTTTCTTCGCATTTTTATGCAATTCGCATTTTTGAGCATAAATAAAAAAAAATCCATTGTTTTACTTTATTTTCTCAATTATTTTTTACTCACTGCATTTTTTGTGTTAGTTTGGCATGCGCTTTTGCACCGCATTCTCCTAACCATTCGGTAAAGAGTCTTTAGTGCGTAGTCTTCGAAATCGTACATTTCTTGTTATCTTCTGAATTTCTTTTGGCTTTCCCCGTCGGGACTCAAATGACCTCCACAATTCTATATAGTTCTTCCATCAACATTAGGGTACACTTTGCTTGTCTTCTTTATCGCACTCGGTGCATAGTTTTTTTGTTCTTTACGAGCATTGTCACTGGTAAATTGCTCATAATAGTGTCCCCAACCATATGGTACTCGGGGTGGTCCAGGCTGTCCTGATTGTCCCGGTTGTCCCGGTCTGTATGCACATTCTTCTTCGTCTGTAGGCCGTTTGCCAATCGATCGCCCCATTCCTCAGCACTCTCAGCCTCTCGAAACGCTCACAATCACCCCCCGTCACGCACTATTCCCCCTCTCTATTTCCCCTTTCTTCCTGTTCTCTCTCCATTTATTCCAGTTCTGGCAACCCTCCAAAACCATTTTTAGTTCCAAGTCCACCGAAACCTCAAAATCTTCAACATAAACTTAAAATTTCGTCTGAAATTAGTCGTAATAGATTGTATGTTCGACTTAAAAATATATAACAGAGAAACGGACACGACTTCTATGATATTGGAAAATACCCGATGTTTATTCATATTGACAGTTTGTTTGAAAGCTGAACTCTTTGTTACTCATTTTATGTGGAAATAGTGGAAACCAATTTAACTTTTGTTGTGTTATTTTCTAGGATAGGTTTAAATTTCCTCCGTTGGTTTTTTTCTATCCTCGTTAGAAAATGTTAGAAATTTCGTTTCTTTACTCACCTTTTTTCGTAAAGCTGTTTTTATTTGCTTTATCCCCGGCTTATTTCAGGCGGGAATTAGGAATTAGTCTTATTACTCATATAATTTTGTCTGTTTGCATCAATACTCAGTTCAACTTTTTTTTTATTTCTCGGGAAATTAGTCGACATGAACGATCAACGACGTCTTTGTTTTTCATATTTGGAAAGAGCTCATAATGATGACGTTTTTGTTTCTTTTCTTCCTTTTTGCATCGAAAAGACAATGTTTAGCGATTTCTATCCATTCCTTTTATTGCCGCAGAACCGTGCTTCTCAGCATACCATATGCGATTTATTAGTATTATTATCATTGGGCGGTGGTAGGATTTGACCTTCTTGTGATAACTGATAACCCCCAAAAAGAAGTAGAGAAATACTAACAATAACTGTGATTTTTTTTATTGCGGAGAATTTGTTCATATATTTTTTGTTTTATGTGTGTCCATTAAATTAATATGAAGATAAGATTTATCAAACACATGATCTCTTCTGTTTGGTCGCCATTCACCATTGAATTTAATATGATTCTTTCCCTTCCAACAATTTGTTGTTTCTGTTTCCTTCGCTTCCGAGCGTTATATTACTGTAGCATTTCCACTTCCACTCACTGGTCTTTTTTATTATTACTTGACGACCATGAAATCTTTGTTTTGACACCAGTCTCCAAACTATTTTTCAATGTTTCTTTTTATGTTTTCTGATGTCAATTCGTCAGTTGATTGAATTCTGAATTCTGAATGTTCCATTCTTCAGGGGTCCCTCCACTACTGAAACAGAAGGCAGACTCTCGATCAGAAGTGTCTCACTGTGTTCGTGCGGATGTGCCCTTTTTGTGGGTATGGATCCGATCAATGATGCCCGATTTTACGAATCACTCATAAAACCACCACAGCACCGGACGCCTGAGGTTATTTCTTGTTCTTTTACTCATAAAACCACCACAGCACCGGACGCCTGAGGTTATTTCTTGTTCTTTTATTTACCTTTCCATGTCATTTTTTTTTAAACTTTTTAGTTTGTAGTGCTCACTTCCTTACTGGTCCCAACCAAGTCAACCTTCCGTTTTCTTTAAATCGACGTCAAAGAAAACTATGCCTATACCCGTACCCTCACCTTGCTACGCTACTATGCGACGGTGTATTTCTTGAAAATGATTAGAAGAAGTAACTAGAACTGGTGTTACAATATACAATATCCCCTGAACCTGAACGTTATCTTGTTTCAGTTCTATCTTTGTTTTGTTCATGAAAAATGCATATCTGAATATTACGCATCATTATACGCAAATCTTGGTTTAGTATCACTCCGCAGATATATTTTTTTGTTGAGCTGTCAGATTTGATTATCTCTTGTTTATTATGGTCTTACGTTTAGGATGTCCGCAATATCTATGAACAACTCCGTCAGTTGGACATGTTTGTCAACCTCTACTCGGCTCCACTCAGGGCGATTTGTGCATCAGCTCGGTATGAAAGACACCCGGCACATCATATTTTATACAGGTAAATACCTTTTTTTTTTTTACTTTTTTTTGAGTTTCTAGCTGTAAGTAAGCTGTTTGCTGTGTTTAATAATTCTTGGTTAATATTCAGTGTGTCAGGATATTACATATTTGAATAAAATAATATAAGGATTCGTCATCACTCATCACTCATCACATAGCATCATATTTGCCTATCTATGCATTAGTTTTCTGTTTTTATGGTGATTTGGTGATTATAGTTGATGCTGTCGGGTGATTATGATGATATATATTCTATTCTTTGATCAGTTATTTTTCAGAGAAGGCCAACTGGCCACCTGCTGGTATATCCTACTTTCTGGATCAGTTTTAATCGACAAGCATATCTATCTCATACGGGTGGTAAGTTAAGTTTTTTTTTTTTTTTTTTTTTTTTATTTCTTCTCTATTCTTGAGTCTTGAACAAGGTAGGTACTTTTTTCAATGAATTTTTTAACTATTGTCAACTTTGAGTCAGTATTATGCATGTATCATATCATCTTTGAATATATTTTTGTACAAATATCGCGTTTTATGGTTTTATCTTCAAATTGAGGAATTGATTCTATTTAGAACTAGAACAAATGTTTATGTGCTTGTTTATGAGCATTCGAATCCCTTTTTTTTTCTGTCTGTACTTCTTGATTATGTTATGTACAATAGTACAATGTACAGAGTAACAGTGAAAGTTAACCTGGTTAACTATATTTATGTCTTGTAGCTTGTAGTTAGTTAGTCTAACACGGAACGAGAATCAGTTCACGTTCACGAGTGATGTTTGCTCTCAGCATGTTTACTTCTTAACCGTAGAACGTAGAACTATTGAATTTGATTTACCGATCGGAGCTAGCTCGCGCATTATGCCTTACTTCTTACTTCTTATTATGCATGCAACTATTTTTGCTTTGTAGACCCCTGTCCCCTGTTGTACAGTAATACTTTTACTTTCCCGCTTTCCCCTTTCGTTCCTAACTCTTATTTTTCCCGTGCCTCATTTGCATGAAAATAAGATCTCACATTTCACAATCAGTTTTTCCTCGATGAACATTAATATTCATAGAATTTGTAATGTGCACTGGGAGTGCGAATTACCCGGCATTTGGTCATTTCGTACGTGTGTCGCTTTACATACTGCCGCTTACCACCGATTATTCCGTTGACTTGATTTTTTCTGCTATTTATATTTCTTTGGCAATTCATTATATCTCCTAGCAGAGTGTTTCATTACTTGCATAATTCACTACTTATATTAGTTCACTGCTCGGGAGCTCGCATTATCCCTGTCGAGAATCATCTTTTTGTTTCACCACGCATCCACTCATTTTACGCTTGATCCATTGATCGGCAGATCGGCTTATGTTGCATTGTACCAAAGAACTTTAGCCGTCGATGTTACTTTGCTACTTTTTTTGCACTCCCAAACACCTTTTAAGCGCACCCCATTTCCTCTGGCTAGTGTTAATTTGTGCGCATCCTTTCTCTGTCTCAACAGTTAAAACTCTCCCTTTTTTGTGGCTAGTCACTGCGTTGAAATAGCCGAGATTGCGGTTCGCCATGTGAAAAACGATCCGCGGAAATCGGCTCAGTGCCCTACATTGACTGCTTGTTGCTGCAGTTACAACGGTTTTGGGACAGATCACTCGGCGGCTTTCACCTTTCACCAACAAGCATTTACAGTACATCAGGAACGGACACTGTATTTCGCGCTCTCTATTTGTCTGTAACATTTGACTGCTAAATTCTCAGGAATAATTGCTTCCACCATTCTTACTACAATAATCGATTCTGAGTTCACAGTTTGAACAATTCCAAAATGGGTTCCCGTTGGCAACCTCCAGTACCTATGGGACCTCCACCTGCACCGCCATGCTCCACACTTGCTTCATTCGGTAGGAGTGCTCCTAAAGGTATTATTGGAAGCACACCGATTGTTAGCAAAGAAACGGAAACAAGTAAACACCCTACAGTGCCACCGCCCCCAAGGTTTGACCCACCGTCGCTTCCAGAATTGCCTACTCCGGTATTCTTAGCTAAAGCTGCTGAACAAGCTCAAGAGGATCTGAGAAGCGGGAGAATTAGGAAACGCTCCCAGCTATCGGATATCACGGAACGGACAGAAGATTATCAAGGTATTGGAGGAATAGATAATAATCCCGATCCTAATAATAACTATGGTTCCCTTGAGAAGGGTGAAGATGTAGTCTCGATAGCATCAGACTCCCACCTTGACAATGACAGTGTTGTTTCTAATAGTGATGATGAGGAGCTGGTGCTCACTGAATCCAGACTTCAGACTCCTGAACCTACAGGAGAGGAAAAGAATGAAGAACACGTTTCAAAGCCTTTACCAGATGAGGTTAAGGATCTAGATGTTTTGAAGGAAAAGGATGTTCAATTGCCTGCGCGGGACCGCTCCCTCGATCATGTAACGAATTTGGACGTTAGGGAGTATAGTGTCGTGAGGAAGACAAACCGAACAATTCCGTTGGTCTTGAAAGCGAAACCTAAATGTATCGAATCGGAAATGTCAACTATCTATGTTGAAGCACTGCCTATTATTCCTGCGGACGTGTCAATTCAAATGCGTAAAGAATCTAAAGCCGAAGTTTGCACAACTGACAGTGACTGTATGGATAACGATGGTACTGATTATGCTGATATTGATATTGATGCGGTAAAGAAGGATTTTGTAAATACAAGTAATTTGAATTCCACTGGAGACCTAGGATCGTCAGAACTTGTTTCTCTTGCACAAAAGGTGGTTCGAGAGGAGGAACTCAGTGTTGATACTCTTCTGGAGATGTTTGAGCGTGAGCTGAAGGAACTGAAAAGGGAAGTCGATATCTCCAGTCGCCCTCTGCCTCCTTTACCTCCAAACTGTATGGAGAATGGAGTGATTATCATAGGTCCTGATCCACCACCAAGGAACGAATCTATTTGCTGCACGAAGTGGTGGGTACTTTCCGTTAAAATTTTGTTTGAGACTCTTTGGCTTTGTCTTTTGCTTGGTATTTTTTTGGTCCTTCTACACCGTTTTATTAGTGCTATTCCTATATTGGTACCATGAAGAATTGATTATCCGCTCCCCACAATCAGGTTGAATCGTTGAATGCTAATTTGTGCTTGCGTGGCCACTTTCTGAGGAATCTGAGACCTATTCATGCAAATCTTCTTTTCACCTCGTTATTTTCTTAACTTTTGGTATCCCTAACCCTAACTCTAATGAATTCTGGATTCTCATCCTATCCTGTATATTAATAGTGGTGACAAGTAGGTTCTAATCGGGTTTCGGGTTAATTGACTGCTATTTAACACGTTACGAACCGTGTTCAGTTCAGCATTTCTGAACCTTAATTGTTAGACGAGTATAGGTCAAGAAGTGGTGACTCTCGAGATGGGGATAGGGGTTTTGTTTTTGCGCATATTTTAAACCAAACCAGTATTTGACCACCGTGGTATGTGGGCATAAAGTTATTTCTTACGCTCTTTCCTATCCTCTGACTGACTCCACTCTGTGCTTTTTTCTCTGCGTCCATAATTATGGAGTTGTTTAAAGGGCAGTAATCTTTCTCAAAATTCAGAGTTCTTATGTTGTAATCTTGCATTGTTACATACATCGTTACATGTTACTGTATAACTTTAGCATTTACAAGCTGGGCTCTGTTGTGAGTAATTAGTCGAGTGTTCACTAACATGCCCAAACCCAAAGACGTAGTGAAACAATGGTTAATTGAACGTTGTCCTTATTATCACATTTTTTTAAAACATTTCTTGATCTTGTTTTGTTTCCTCGCCCAATTAAATTAAGCGATTTGTGTGGGGTGAAGTGAAGAAAGAAACTTTCGATAAGGGGTCACCTCATTTTTCTTTTCTGACCTAAACGCCCACGGAATGATAGCAATGTATCAGGTTAGCTTATCCGTGATACGTCCGTGGCGCTTTTTTTGGCACTGGCAGATACGGCGCACATGCGTGACTACAGAAAGGGCGAAATGTGAAACAGTTCTATCTATCGTATGTTTGATAGAAACACATTTGGAATAGGGTGAGGTGATGTGCTCTGTATAGAAAATGAAGGAGTAAATTCGTTACAGTATAACTTGTACTTTGGACTAGTGGGGAGATGCTAAATTTGATGACTATTCAATTAGTTATAAATGGTTGTTTTGTTCGTTGGAACAGAAACGGCCAGTTGCTTCCTTTAAAGGCGAATTCTATAGCTATTGTCCATTTATCCTTCCCACATAGTGAAAGCGCCCAATTTACGCGAAGACGCTATAGAAGTCACTGTGTTGTGTGAATTGAGGGTGTTCGGTTCGGGGGCTTGGTGGTTGTGAAGCACAATGTGTTTTTGTGTGTACAACGCATTTGCTCACCATTCACCATCGAAAACACGGGGAAGAGGACTATGGGTGGTAGTGTTGTAAGGAAGGAATCGAGGTGTTTATTTCGGTGCTATTGTTTTTGAATATTTTGAAAGAAACGGCTGTTTTCTTCTTTTGTTCTTGATTTATGTGGTACTTATACTTATCATCAATTGTTAACTTGCTTGTTTACCTTTAAACTGTATGTACACACAACAACATGTTATTACCCTTTACCCTAAAGGCGTACTACGCTTATTGAGCCGATAAGTAGTTAGTAGTAGTAGTAGTTTTTTTTGTTTAGATTTAGATTTAGTATCCCCTTTTTAGACCTTGAATCTTAGGGACGGGAGTGGTAGTCGTAGTGGTTAATATGTTGCGTGCATCCTTACGTATGCTAATGCTAGAATCGATAGGTAAATCGGCACAGCTTAGCGTGTTTGCTATACTTAAATCTTACTAGTATAGTAAACTTCTTTGTAAAGGAGAGTCTTGTAACGGATGTGTAGTGGAACTACAAATACGTACAATGCTTGAATTTAAATAGGCAAATTAGCATACGAAGTAGTTCAATATAAGTGAGCGTAACGAGCTAACGAAGAGACTCATACGAGTAGCTCCGACGAGACTCCTGAGACTAAGGCTGAACTCTACAACTACGCTCTACACTCCAACGAGAAGCCCGAGACAACAACACCAGCGAGAGGACTTTCGAATAAGGAAGAACCCTCGACAACAGCTCAACAAGAAGATCTACGCTTCAACCTTTGTCTTCCCTATCTATTGTATAATAAAGTATTATAATAGATCGGTGTTGGTTACTGAATATAATTCGTAATATTGTTTCATTCGTTCATTGTTGGTCCTCAGTTCACACTCGCCGAGTGCTGAACTTTCGTCGGTCATCTTTGTCAGTCAAGTGAAATAGCAGAACTATTTCAGTGGAAGTTCAGGCTGTTTCAGTGGCGTTCAGGAATTGCAGATTACACTCACGATGGAAGGAATAAAAATGGCTGAATTTGACCCGACTACGATGGATTTGGAGATTTGGATCGAACGATTGGAGATTCACTTTCTACGGAAGAAAGTGAAAGATGACGAAGAAAAGGTGTTGACGTTATTATCGCTGGTATCAATGGATACGTACACTTCACTCGCGGCATGGACAGAACCAAAGAAACCAAGAGAATTGGATTATGGTACACTTACCTCAATGCTGATGGAACGATACTGCAAGAAGAAGATGGTCATCACGTATCGAGATACACTACTCACGGAAACACAGAAGCCTGGTCAGACAATCGAGGAATTCTACAGGGAATTGGAAAGGTTGGCAGGAAAATGTGAGTTTCATAAAGTTAAGCATGTAAAAGATTGTATTTTGACTATGCAGTTCATTAGAGGTTTAAGTAGTGACAAGGTGCGTGAGAGACTGTTGCTGGAAAATGAAGAAGAAGGAATCAAGACGCTACATCTCGCACAAAAAGTGGAGACAGCGGAAAGAAGCGCTGCGAACATGGGTCGTGATGTTCGACACCGCGTGCAACAGCAACAGGGAAGCAGCACGTCGAGTAGTAGAAGCAAGGAGTTGTACAAGGACAAACAAGTGTGTTTCAACTGCAGCAAGCCAGGACATTTGGCAAGGAACTGTCGACGAATTGGGACCATAAGATACGACGCTGTCAGGAGAAATACCCCACAGGTAAATAAGTTTTCTAGTCCATTACTGTTACCAGTTAACATTCAAGGGTTGCAAACCAAAATGGAACTAGACACAGGGGCAGCATGTTCCATAATTGATGAGGACACGTGGCAGAAAGCAGGAAAACCGACACTACGTCCAGTAGCATGTAATGTAAGGAGCTACACAGGAGAAAGGATACCGTTCAAAGGAAGGTGTACAGTAATGATGGAAATTGGACACACTCGCAAGGAAGTGGATCTACATGTACTACCAGGAACGGGAGCTCCTATATTTGGACGTGACCTGAAGGAAAAGGTTGGTTTGTCACTTGATGATCTAGAAAGCCTAGCTCTCAGTAAGGAGGTCTCAAAGTTTGATACCCGTGCCTTAGTTTTAGGACGGAAGACCCGAGTATGTGGTAGAAAAGCCCAGGTAAGGGGCAAGATACCTGAAACGCACCGCGACTGTGCTTCAGAAGGAGTCAATGGATCGGCTCAAGTGAAAATAGTTTCCGCTGCAGTCGTAAAGGAACCGAGAAGGTCGATGTTGCATGCGATGAAGGATACGTCCCGACGAAGGAGGATACTTCGCAGGACAAGGCTCCAATTATGCGAGGACGAGATGTTAGAAAATAGAATCCCGTCGGAACACAGCAAGGTGTTATGCAGAGAACCAATTCTTGAAAAGGTACTGACCAAGAAATTGGGAAGGGGTGAGGTAGTCATTGAGAATCCTACTACCGATTGGTTTAAATTTTTGGTCAGTCCACGCCAGAAAGGATTGAAGGATTCCGTGGAGATGGAACAAGGACGAGGAAGAAAAAGGAAGAAACGTTACAAGCCGGTGAAGCTACATGAAGGCATAGCGAGAACGACATTGCGCGGTCAATAGTATAAGTTTCTTTCCTTTTTAATGCCTTTTGGTATTAGGTATTTGTAGTTATTATTTTTTAGAATTTGTATAGGGTTACAAATTGGGAAGGGGTGTAACGGATGTGTAGTGGAACTACAAATACGTACAATGCTTGAATTTAAATAGGCAAATTAGCATACGAAGTAGTTCAATATAAGCGAGCGTAACGAGCTAACGAGGAGACTCATACGAGTAGCTCCGACGAGACTCCTGAGGCTAAGGCTGAACTCTACACCACGCTCCACTCCAACGAGAAGCCCGAGACAACTACACCAGCGAGAGGACTTTCGAATAAGGAAGAACCCTCGACAACAGCTCAACAAGAAGATCTACGCTTCAACCTTTGTCTTATTGTATAATAAAGTATTATAATAGATCGGTGTTGGTTACTGAATATAATTCGTAATATTGTTCATTCGTTCATCTTTGGTCTTCAGTTCACACTCGCCGAGTGCTGAACTTTCGTCGGTCATCTTTGTCAGTCAAGTGAAATAGCAGAACTATCTCAGTGGAAGTACAGGCTATTTCAAGTCTCTTTCCTGCGCGCTTCTCTGAGCCGAGAGAGACATTGGGTGAACTAGAGAAAGTGTATGTTCGTTCAAGATCACGTAGCCATTTGATGTGCCAAGTCAATGTCAACACCTCTTTTTGGATAAGTTCAGAGGGAAGGTGAAAACAAGTTTCTTTGCAAGTCATGCCTGACAACCTGACAACCTCGCACAAAAAGAAGTAACAAAAGAATGTGAGCACACACGAGTCTTGTGGCTAAAACCACCTGTGTTAATGTCTTGATATGTGGTGCGAGATGGAGAATGTCTGTGTGGGTCATTAGGTTCATACACAAGGTGAAGGTAGATCCAGTATCTAAGTATCTTTATCTTCTTTATCTTGAGATCCTACATTGTAATTGGATAGAGATGTCACGTCAGGTTCTTCACACAGTGTTAGTGTTTTAGTGATTCGTTTGTGTTGCCCTCTGTGAATGTACTTTGACTAATTACCTAGTTTGTGGTCTATTGTGATACGTAGGGCTTTTGCATGATGTGTTCATGTATTTGTGTGAAATACATGTTTCTTATTGTTAAATATCTTAAATTCCTTTCTTTCTTTTTGGAACTCAGATCCGTCTCCCGGTTTGGCTCGATTATGTGTAATATCCTGTCGTCGGGGATGCCATAATATGTGTCTTATCTGATGATGCAATACATAAGGCTTCCCGAGTGTCTGATCCTCTCTAATCTCCACACTCTTTCACTTAATCTCTCGCACTTTTCATCCCATGTATATGTGGATTATTATGATGATTTTATCTGAGTGATACATCTGTGCGTGTGAGTCTGGTAATAATTGACTCGGCGTTCTTCTTGCATTGTAAGTGTGTGCAGAAGCTTTTTGTCCGTTTAACTCCTTCTTTATGTCTAATTTGAATGTGCGCCTGCGCTTTATTAGCTTGATGTACACACAAAAAGCATTATCATGTGAAAGATAGTATTTAGTTATTAGACCAGTGTATGTCTAGCATGTTTTAGGTTTTAGGGGTGGTGAATACTGTATTTATTCATAATTTAAAAAAATGGAGAACTGAGCATGGGTGACTGTAATATTACAGAGTTCACTGCAATAAGTAAATTTTTGTTTGAAAGTAATATTTTATTTTTGAATTTTTGAAAATTAATAGTATTTATTTAAATTATTCGATAATTCGATTTCAGTTTCGGAAAGCGCAATGGGATAAATTGTCGCCGTGCGACTGACTGTGTGTGTTTACTTGGAAGCGAAATGATTGTTGTGAGTTTAACTTAAATAAATGATTTTTTAATTTTAAATCTTTTACGCTCCAGTGGTGACCGACCTTCTTTATTAAAAGATGATTAATTACAGTGTTTAAAGCGTGTGCCTTATTCTGGTTCCATAGAGCTGAGCAATCATGAGTTGGGACCCAAGTGACATTTTTTTATTTAAAAATTGGGGATTTACTGGCCCTTTTTGGTTTGTCTCTTTGCTTTTTCTATTCTTGAATAACTTTTATTTATGTCTGTTAAAAGTACATTTTTTGCAGATTGACTATCCAGAAACCCAAAATCACCCAAATCGTTCAATGCCTCAATTGCGTAGCGTACGAACGGGCCAATCCTCCATGGAGAGTCCACCTCCCCCGGTTCCCCCAAGACCACCCAGAAATGCCCCACCAAGACCACCCAGGGGACTGACAAGGTACGATATTGAAGATGTTTCCAAAAGACCACCCAGAAATGCCCCTGCGAGACCACCCAGGGGACTGACCGGATATATTCAGAATTTGGGCTCCGGGGCCAGAAATTATTATTATTGTAATGAATCATTATTCAGGATCGGTGAGAGATCAGATTTATATTTTGAGGGAGTCAGAGTTCTACGAAGGAGGGCAATATTTCCTTTTCTCTTTTTATGAAATGTCTTGTATTTCCAGGCATTACCCAGTTGATTATCCTGTTGATGTACCTTCCACGTCCTATCCTAATAATACTACACAGGTACTTTATTTGCTAAACTTTTACGATTTTTTTTCTCGCATTTTTCGCACAAAAGAGACATCGCCATGTTTCAAGTACGTTATTTATAGATAGTGTCTTGATACAGATCAATCCTTTTTACGTAGCTGTTTAATTTGTTCTACAACTTATATGCTAATTGTAAGCATGACTATTCCCTCCCTTGCAGGTGTTTGTAAATGGAGCGGGTGACGATGATACCTTGGTGCGTGTGAAACACCGAAGGGAAAAGAGCGGTTCACAGGGAAGTCTGGGTCCCACGACGAACACCCTGAGAAGGAATCGAGTGAGAAGGTATGAGGGAATTTGCACCACCACTTTTATTTAAAGTTTAAACCCCTCGTGTAGTCATGTGATTCCATTTTGTCATGCTGAATCACTATATTTTTTGGGGAATTCTGAGGCTGAGGTCCGAGTTGTGCGCAGTGTGTTTAAATAATAATTTTTGATTTCAATTTTGTACATGATGTGATGAAATTCGTGATGTGATTACGTGACGAAGCACCAATGTAAACATGCGCACTATTTTTGGCTAGCATATGCATAGTAAGTAGTAACCCAGTAAGAATGTACAGAAGAACAATCTGATTGTAAAATACAACGGAGATATTCGGTTTCTGGAAAAAAAACGGGACCGTAGATTCTACATGGTGAAGTCTATGTGTGATGATTGTATGTCTGAATAAAGTGGCATATATTACTTGTGATATAATTATTTGTGATTCCAGTACTGCGTCTTCTGTGTCGACGGCTGAAGGAGATGAGACGTCTTCTGGAATGGCCGACGGAGGTGATAGTGAAGAGGAGGACGACGAGAGCTGCCCCTCACATGAGGGCTATCTGGAGTTGAAGGTGAACATTTCAGGATAGGATTGATGTTTTTAAGTCTTTTTGACAACAATCAAATATACACAAAGATACGTAGGAACCAAGGACTAAAGACGAATAACATCACAGGTTTGTCTAACAAGTGAGACCCGCTTCAGAATGTGGCTAGGTCAAAGTTAGTTTAAAGGGACAGGCCCATCAAAGTAAACCTATATTTACGATACGTCCATAGTGACTATCAAGCATTTTTATTACAATATATACAAACTAAATTTCACATTTATTTGCCATTGAAAACTTTTTTCCGATGCGCTCTGCTCAAATGTATACCGTAGAGCCGCAAATATCCTTGTCGTCAATGCAAATTTATCGTGAAATTATAATGCGATTAAAATTTGCATATATAGCTTTGAAATCTGCACTTTTATGGTATACATTTGAGCAGGGCGCATTGGAAAAAAGTTGTCTAGGGCGAATAATGGTGAAATTTAGTTTGTATATATTGTAATAAAAATGCTTGATAGTCATTATGAACGTATCGTAAATATAGGTTTATTTTGATGGGCCTGTCCCTTTAAAAAGAAAGAAAGAAAATAATTATGGGAGATATTTTCACGGGTTGATGTATTTTGATTGCGTTTTTGTGCCCGAATCTTGCTTGTAGCAAGTTTGTTTTTGTCCTTTTTACACACACTTTTTTTGACATGATAATGACGTTTGTATCTAGGTTTCATTGCAGGATTCGAAGCTTTGTGTGAGTACTTAATTAGTCTCCTTGTATTTGTAGGATTGCGTGCGTGAGTGCCTTGAGAAGGAGCCTTGTGAGAGGAATGCTGAAGATGTGGCCATTCTACTCGACTTCATGCAGCACATGGCTGCCTTCGCAACACTTCCGGAATCCATCAAACGACAACTTTGTCTCAAAATGGTCTTCGCGGTTGTCAACGATGCCGGCACGATTGTAATGCAGAATAATGAAAGGATAGATGCGTGGTTGGTTTTTATCTTTTTATCTGTTTGTTTGTTTGTTTGTTTGTTTGTTTAGTGTGCAGCATGAGATCGTGAGGATTTTATATAGAATATTTGTGTTCACATATTCGTTTTTTTTTTCACATTGCTGACGGTAAGCTTGTTTGGAGTGCTTAAGTTCATTTCATTATATAGTGGTTACTTATTCTTCAGGGCCGTGATTGTCAATGGATGTGTGGAGGTTGTGACTCCGAACGGTGATCGGATCGAGTATAAGTTGGGAGATTCCTTTGGTGCTGATCCAGTCAATAATGTCCAATATCACGCCGGAGACATGAGGACTTTGGTAGATGACTGCGAGTTCGTGTTGGTGGAGCACAAGGACTTTTGCTCAATCATGAGCACTATAGGTGAGGTCTTTGAGGGGCGTAAATCCGCAATTCACAAATCATATCATACCGCGTTACACATAATCCTGTATCCTGTTTGTGCTATGGTTTTAATTAGTGCAATCTTTTTGTCACGTCCTTTCTTGTGTTTTATGTTTTGTTCCCCACTTATTAGGCTCCAGCTCCAGGACCTTATCAGGTCACTGAAGTGCTACGAACGTACGAATCTGATAGAGAAACTGTCACGCGTTGTGTTCGGTTGGTGACAACATGTGTTGTCATTTAGATTTGTTAATTTGAGATTAATAGGCAGAGTTTTTTTTAACGTTGTGTAATTTCTGGTAGTTGTCCTTCTGCAGTATACCTGGCGATCACAAAGGATGTATATACCCAGTGTTGTGTGTGTCGTTCCCACAAAGTTGTAAGCGTTATAATAGGGAAATTGCAGGCGAGCATATCGAGTGTGGTAGGGACGACATCACCGGAGAGGTCATTTCTGAGACTGAGAGAAGGACTGTGGGCAGCCAGGTCGGATTGGTACTGATCAAGGGAAAAGTGAGTTTACGAATTGAACTTTGGTTCATTGTTTCTGCCTATGTTTTTTATTGTTTTTTTTGTTTACTATACTATTTAACTATTTATTTATGGGGTTTCCAAGTATCCCAAAAATTCGGTGTGTGATTCGGAAAAATTCGGAAGTCAATACTACCGTATTTCTGCACGCAATTTGCATATATAATATGAAAATTAAAAAATATTCTCGTGTAGTTACAATATACTGTAAATGTCCACCATACTTGGAAACCCCATTAGAAATACTATTTAGAGTATTTAAGGATTGCACTCGAGTACAGTTCGTAAGTAGTATTTCTAAGGTGTCCCATTTGCATTGCCGTTAATCAGACATTCTTGCAGTGGGATTTGTATTTTCGTGAATATAATCAATTTTAGTATTATTATTATTAATTTCTGTTGCGTACAAATTTCTTAAAGGTAAAAAAGGTAAGATTAAATAAAATATCCATTTTCAGCCCGAAAAGCTGTTAATGCATGTGGTTGAAGAACGGGACGGACAAGTAGATCCTACTTATGTGGATGACTTTTTGTTAACGTACAGGTGTGTGAAGTTGTTCTGGTTTTTGTACATTTCCCTTTCCGGGACCCGGTACTTAAGATTTTATTCAATTACTTGCATTTCATTAACATTGACTTTGTTGTGCTTTTCATATGTGTGTTTCTCTTCCTGTTATTTTCAAAGAATTCAAAACCTTGACTTGCTAGTTACGAGTTACGATGTCAAACTGTTATAACATTAACATTTACTTTCTTCGTTTCAGAGTGTTCATCCATGATCCTGTATTCATCTTTGAAAAGTTGATGCACTGGTTTGCGGAACCACAGTATAGAGACAGGGTTAGTACCTCCTTTCTAATTAGGATATGTCTAACAGTTCCGATATTTGTGCTAGATGGGACGTAAATTCTCCCATTTTCAATCTCAACAGATGTTGTTTGTTAATATTTGTATGAAATGTTCTATCTTTTGTCTTATTTAGGTGGCTCGCATTGTTTTGTTGTGGGTTAACAATCACTACAATGATTTCGAGTCGAATGAAGAGATGATGAAACTTTTGGAACGATTTGAGCAGGTACGTGGCGATTCAGTGTGAGCGCTCAATTAATCTAACATACTAAACATTAATATTGACGTTAGAATTCTTCTCCGATGCTGTATATGTGCACTTAATAATACATCATTGAATGTCGCAACTCGTGTCGTGTGTTAGTTTGTTTGATCTATTCTATGATGTTTTGCTTATGGAGTATCTATTGACTAGTTTTCGTATGTGTATCTTCTTTTATTTAGTGTATAGGCATGTATTTTCAGGCCTTGGAACGTGACCAGATGCACTCTCAACAATCCCTGTTGAACATTGCGTGCAGTGTGAAGGCAAAGCCGAGGAATATTGTATATACGAGGGCGGATAAAGTAAGTCCTTTTTATTTAAGCTTGGACCCTTGTGTGCGATTAATATTAGTAGTGATACTGCAAAAATATTATTTATTACATCAAGGTTACTGTAAGTGAAAATTGATTACAGGACGACAACTTGCACTTCACAGTAATGGGTGGCAAGGAGATCAATTGTGCTGTATTTGTATCAGATGTCCAAGTGGAAAGTCTGGCTGAGAAGGCGGGACTGAAGAGAGGAGATGAGATCATTGGTGGGGAAATATTAAGTTTTTGTCAAATGTGTGCCTTTGTGGCTTTGTGCGTCGATCAAAAACCGTTTTTATTTGCGAAGTGATTCTTTATTACTGTACAACCAGATTGTGTGAATTGGCTATTGGCGGGATGCTTAGTTCACTTACAATTAGTATGTTAGCTATCGTCCGTCGACGTCCACATTCTGGATTCTGGATTGAATGCATATACGGCATTTTGTACCGTAGACGATGTAGTATCAAACATTTGAGTAATACCTCTTTTATTCGGATCGGATACTGTTTTGGCATTTTCGGTTTGGTTTACGTAATTCGTACTTTACAGAAGTGAACGGTCAAAGCATGAAATATGTGACATTGTCGCGGGCAATCGATTTACTCAAAGGAAGCACAACACTGAAGATCCTATTGAAGAGTAATATACTTGGATTCAAGGTGGGCATATTATTGTAGTTTTTGTACTTATAGTATTGTTCTATGTTTTGTATACTTGCTACTCTTAGTTCATTTGGGCATCGCACTAAAACGCCCTCTTACTTTTGGATAGTAGATTTATTGAAGAATAAATGATTGTGAATATGTGTGATGGTTGTATGTGTGAATGGAGTTGTATAGAAAATTTGAAAAAATATGGATGAAAAACGAAATTTCGTTCATTTACCTTGGGTTTTTTTCAGGAAATGCTTCAACATCCGGAGAAGGATGGTTTTAGTAAAACGAAGAACCGACAATTGCATGGTGTCCTTTCCCAGCCAAGGGGAAGCGTTCCCAATGTCATTCCGCAAGTTATCAATGGAAATGGGAAGAACAAGATGCAAGGTTAGATATGTTTAATTGTCTGGTTGTTTGTAGCGCTAAGCTGCTTCGCAACAATTTGTTGTTTTGTGCTTACCATCTTGCATTTTCATTTCTACTTTAATTTTTTCGACTTTATATGCACCATAATTGTTATATTCAGCGTCGAGTAAACGTCTATTATCTTCCCTCACTTCGTATTATGCCGTCCATGAAACACATCGTATTCAATGTTTTATGTGAACAAGCTTATGTTGTACGTGCGAGCACGAAGCAACTACCAAACTTAGTTGCAGCTATTGTCACAGATCAGCTATAGACCAAAACTGTATTGAATAGTCGGCTTTCATTTCCGATGCCTAAAGAAGTGCACCTTTTCGGTGTTTATCTTCTTCATTTCACTTTATATCTGTTTCAATTTCAGGCAATCGCGGTATGATGGAGAAGCTGTTCAATATCATCAAACATCCAAAAGATGGTGATACAGAGGTATTTTTTGTTTTTCTAATAGTCTTCTCTCTACCTCTTTTATGTGTTCGTCCTGTACTAACTAGTTATTCAACACCCACAACATTCATTCATATGTGGTCTCCATGCTGTTTTTACTTTTACTCTACTTTAGTTGAGCACGACTTCGATATCTGATCTCCGACAAAGCCGGTCGAATCCGGACATTATCAATACAATCTCCCAGTATTACGGTCCCATAAGAAGCGATTCACCAGAGCATGTTCTGAAGATATACAGGTACGGTATCTTTGTTATTGTTTTGCGTATGTTTTGTTTTCAGAACAGTTTTTGTTCGTTTTATCTAGATGCTTCATTCATATCACCCGAAGTATCTTTGATTGTCATATCAGGATCAGGGCCATGCATGTTGTGTGCCTGTTTACGTGTACGATTTCAGAAGCGACCAAACTTTCAAGTACCTGTCCGTCTTTCGAGAAACAACTGCTCAGAATGTTGTACAATTGGCGTTACAGGTATGTGTGTGGTGCTTTTTCAAATATTTTATCAAGTTAAACAACGCTAGTTGGTGTTGCTTTGTGTTTTTCACCTTCTCACTGTTTGTTTTTTTTTATCGCGGGTGTTTTTTTTTTGTAACATTTGTGAAACTTCTGGATTCTGCAAATTTTCGCGTTTTACACTTTTCTAGTTCAATGGTGTTTCATTTCAGGAGTTCAATATGACTGCTGAGGGAAGTTTGGAATGGTCACTTTGTGAAGTTTCTGTAACGGATAATCATACAAACAAAGTAATTAAGCAGAAGAGACTTCCACCTCAAATGGAAAACCTGGCAGAGAGGATTTCATTGAATAGCAGGTATTATGATTGAATTTACATTGTTTGTAAAAGATTTCTTGATTCTGGTAAAATTTTGTAAATTCCTAGTTCAGCACCCAGTCTGGTACCTGGTACCTGGTACTTGTGATACATTACGTGATACAGTAGGGTAAGGGTCTAACCTTATGATACATAAGGTTAAGGTGAAGGATCTAACCTTAACCTAACCTTTTTAACTGAAACCAAGAATATTGTTGATACTGAGTGGAATGTACTTTTTTGGAAACTGGTTGTAACATTCGCCTTCTAGGTACTATCTGAAGAACATAAATCGGAGTGAACCTTTGGTACCTGATGATTTGGCACCCGAAATCCTCAAAGAGGCCGAAGCCAACTTGCTGTCTCTGAATGCTCAGGTGAGTATTGAATATTGCTTGGAAATTTGGAAATAAACTGTGCTCCTCGTATAATCACCATACACCACACCTACGTAATATTTTTTCGACTAGACTTGAGTCACACTGAATCAACGTTATTCATTTGCAGATCGTGGCCGCTCAATTAACTCTGCAGGATTTTGCAATCTTTGCATCGATCGAGCCAACGGAGTACATTGATTGTCTATTCAAGTTGACAAGCAGGTGGGTGTTTGTTATTTGTGTAATTTGTGTTATGGAAGTTTGTATTCACGTACCGTACCGTATTTGAATTATGTCGCATGGTCTCAGTTACTCTATGTGATTATCTCGTTGAGAAAATTTGAAAAGAGCCCAACCGATCTGCCTATACTTTGAGACTTCCAGCTAAAAGTATAACGCCTAATTTGGAGTAGATATGTTTTGTTTCTAGGCAAGGTTGGCCTCGGTTGGAGGAGTTTGAGCGCGTCTTCAACAAGGAAATGTGGTGGGTGGCGAGTGAAGTTTGTTGCGAGAAGAACGTCTACAGAAGGGCCAAACTTATCAAGAAGTTCATCAAAGTGGCCAGGTACGGGGAATTTTTTTATTTGTTAACGTCCCGTAACGACGTAGCATACTTTCATGCATTGTCTTTTTCTGAGTTTTTACTTTTGGTACGGGACCGGGTCCCACGCAGATCTGAATTATCTGTTGAGTGGGTCTACTAAGCTTACTGAAATACATGTTTTAGACACTGCCGCGATTTGTACAACTTCAACTCGATGTTCGCTATTGTGATGGGATTGGCCAAGCCTTCAGTGTGCAGGTTACACAACAGTTGGGAGAAAGTGGGAAGGTAAGGTGAAATTGTTGTTGAATTTTTTCGTATGCGGAGCGTTATGTTTCACTAATGTTATGAAAACTTGAATTTTTTGGTTTGCGTCAATTGTTTACGCCCGTATCTTCATAGAGATTTCTTTTTTTGCGATTCGACAATTTATATACTCTATACAGTCTGTACTCCTAGACATTGACAATTAGACGATGTTACCTCCTCAAGTACAGTACATATTTGATATTTCATATTTATGTGTTCCTTACAGTAAACACGTGCGTTTCTTCGAAGAAGTGCAGACCTTGATCGACCCCTCTCGTAACATGTCCCGCTACAGACAACATTTGGCCACCGTGAGCGAGCACCCTCCTGTTGTGCCCATTTTCCCGGTTATCAAGAAGGTCAGAAGTGGTTTTTATTTGGCCGTTAAAGTGCTATAACATCCGGTTTTGAATCGTATGATGGATGATGTATACCCATATGTAGTATACGCAAATAACTGTGTGCACTTTTTAGACTAGGTATATTCATTTACATTTACTTGTATGGACATGCAGTTGTCCCGCATACGTTTTGAGGAACGGGCCGCTAAAAACAAAATACCGTTAAAAACAGACATATTGTATTATCTGAATTCTGTTCTTTTAGGATCTCACCTTCTTGCACGAGGGCAATCCCACCTATTCGGACAAATTGGTCAACTTTGAGAAGTTGCGAATGATTGCGAGAGAAGTGAAGAGAGTGACGAGACTCAGCTCACTTCCCTACGAGATCGGAAGCATGGCCGAGAGGGTAAGAAGTTGTTGCCTTGTTAACTTTTCTTTATGTCTTCTATTATTTTCTTTACTCTTTATTTCATTTGCTTTGCTGAATAATCTGCGGACTGGTCTCTATAATTATTATTTACCTTATGTACAGTACGCTGTCTGGCTTCTTGCCTTGCGCTTATTTTCGGAATTGACTACTTTTGATATGACGACTAATAATAAGTGCGATGTTTCAGAGTGGTAGTGGAATAAGTGATGCTCTTTTGTACATGAATGACTTTGACAACGGAACGGGAACTGTGGCCACGATGCGAAAGAGTTCGAAGGCTGTGCAACCGAGGAAGAAGGTGAGCGAGTATTTTTTTTACCAATTTTATTGGTACACTTTCTAAGACGACACTTACTAGGTTTCCATATTCGAGCGAAAACACTTGGCTCCTGTCTTGTCTTCTTTTTTATGCTCCTTTTGTTTTTCTTGTGTTTAATTACGTCGTTCATTGTGGCATATTCTTGATGTGCTAACAATAAGTAAGTTTTACTAGACATAGACAATGAGTCACAATTTTATCTGGGTGTTCTAGGTTTACGAACAAGCGTTGATGGTTCGCAAAGTGAAAACGTACCTTGAAAATGTGAAGGTTGTCGAGTCTGAGATGCAGCTGGACAGCTTGAGCCTGGAGTGCGAACCTGCCAGCAACACCACCAAGAATCAACGGTAGGGTCCTTTGCTATGTTAGGAAAACCAAGATGCTTTTTGTATCGGTCTGTCTCTATGTTGATGAGTGCATGGTTACTTTTCTCAACAAAAACTTTAACGAATTTTCCAACATCTGTTTTCTCCTTTATACTTCTTAGAGCGTAATAGCACGTGTTTTGAACAATTGTGCTATGATTTGTATTATATACGAATTTCCACGCCCGCCTTTTTGTGAAATTCCCAATTACAGAATGGCGCATAATTTGCTATAATACGTGGGAATAGGGTCGACCAATATGTGATTCACAAACCACGGACAAATACCACCTTAAAAATCTATGCACTCACCAATGCTTGAACTGTTACTATACTTTTTATCTTTCTATTCTTTGACTTGTTGCATGTACTAAGATACGAATAGTTTTTACCTCGTTTCTCGTGCTGTCTCTGTCGTTGATCTTTCCCATTCTGCCTCTCTTCAGAACTCGTGCTCCCTCTCCCACTCCGTCGTCTATGTCCTCGCTGTCGAATGGTTCTGATCCAAAACGGTCCACCGGGTCAAAATTCGGTATCGACTCGCCGCAAGCCGTGCAGAAGATGCTCGCATTGGTGCAGAATTCAAAGTTGGTAATTTAGTGCACGATTAGTATGATACTCCTTCTCTCGATGTGGTGGTCTAGTGGGCAGTACGTCGGACTTTAAATCACAGCTCGGAGGTTCATTCCACGTACGGCTCAGTGTTGTGTTGTGTGCAGCTGACGAAGAACAGCATGTTTAGGATATTTTGTGGTTTTAAGTCTTGCTACTGTCTCTTCTTACTGTGCAAACTGTTGCATGTTCTTTTCGTTAATGTATATATCGGGAAAAATAGGAAAGTTTACAACTTAGGCAACTTGGTTTATTATTTATTACTTTATCATTATATATGTATATATAGTTATATTACTTTATTGTTTATTGTTCAGAGTGAAAGGGATTTCGCCCGTGCCAAGTCCTGCCCCTTCTACGCGATCAAGTAACTCGAGGCAGTTTAGTGGACAAAAGTAAGTTCTTATTAGGATTTGCCTTTTGCTTATTTTGTACTTTATCAGTTATTTCCATTTTTACCTCTAGTTATTTTTTTTACAGAATGGAACGTTGGGAAGGTTTTTCCAATGTATAGTTACTTGTCAATATCCAGTGTTTAACTGGGTTGTAATTTAGTTCTTGGATGTTGTTAATCGTAGAGTGTAGGGTATAGCGGTATAGACTAGGTACCAAGTTTGCGGGTGCGCTGCGGGGTTGAAGACCAGAGTTATTCCATTTTGTTGCAGATCCACTGCTCCCCCATCTCTGCGTGGAAGTCGAAGTTCTGTTCCTTCAATAAGGAGAGTTCCCTCAGGAAGGGAAAATCCAGTGGATTTATCGAGGGAGAGTAGTTCGGTCACCAATTTTTATGGTAAGAAGTCTTTCGGTATCATTATCATTAAAGCGAAATACCGGCCGGTTTTGAAACCCGTCGTGAACAACTGCATTCTTATGCATTTATGCTAATTTTTGTCGATTTTTTTAATCCGAATTTAAGTTTTAAAAAAACCGCCCGGTATTTCTCTTTAAACTATGGTAGGCGTCGATCTTTATTGAACAGTGTTGAACTCATGTGTAAATCTTTACTAATATTGATGTAAGGAGGTGTTTTCCTGTATTCTGAATTTTCTGGATGTACCTTGTGGTAGAGGTGAGAGATAACCTGGCATAGGATGCACATAGGTGCAAATTCCTCGTTGTGCATCCCGAAAAAAGTACCCAATATGTGCGTCATGAAATGTGTTTGCCGCACCTCTTTCTTCAGCCTTATGTGCGCGGCACAACGCGAAGTTTGATCAGTGCATCTGACCGGTTGTACAGAATTTTCAGGGAACGACGTGCTCATTTGATTCTTCTCTTCTTCTTCACAATTCCAAATTTCCTCGGTACTTTCTTTCTTTCTCCCCACCACCTCTACACACTATTTCACCTGACAAATCACACTGTGTGCACCCCTTTCCCCACAGCAACGCCACAACGCACACATCCGAAACATCGTGCTTCGCGCACTCGCCGCACACAAAAAAGGCCGCACCATGGTGGCGCACCATCATTTTTGCGCGACAGTACGAGTACGTAGGCCACATTTGCGATATCACTAGAGCTCTACTAAATTCAAATCCAGGTTAACGACACATCCAACTGTGAATTTTAATGTAAGTTGCTGTTGCGTGCTACGCTGGAATAACGCTTTATAGATGCGTCAGCAATATAAATTATAATTAGACATTTAGGCAGTTAGGCAGTTAGACCATTAGGAAAATATCTCCTCCAGCTCCTCTATTTAATTACAACACATTGTACCCTTACCCCTTTGCACCTTTGATTTTTGGTTTTATTGCAGCTTCTCGCTATTCGCCCTCCTCACCTTTTTTGATTCTTTGTTAATTTTGGTTTCAGCATTATATTTTGAGTGTGGATTTGTTGTTTTGAAGCGTCTAACATTATGGTATAAAAACTGAGACCATGAGTCAACGGGATGAAATGTGTACCCTTTTGGTGGAGGTGCAGCAGGGTATATTGCCATTAACACCTTAGCTTCTCTAATTGCTAATTGCTTAATTTGCTTCGCTTATTTTGTTAATCATGTGTGAGCACTGAGCACAGCAGCTTTGGGATGAGGGTTTGGTTGCTATTCAGGAATATTGATTGATCTAATAAGTTTATAATATTATGTTTAGGTTCTTCTTCACGCCCTCGTAGTGAGTCGGTCCTCGCTCCTCTATTCAACTTGTCATTGTTTACCGGACTCGCTGCACCGACTCAGTGAGTTTTTATTGTAAAAATGCCGATAATATAACATTTATAACAATGTCTTGTTTAATTCAGCGTTTTAGTGTGGTCTGTGAAACATCCTGATGTCAGTTGAGCGTACAGTTTTTGTGCAAGCAAATACATGGAAAACCAATAGACCCAAATAGCAAAAGTCTATCCCATAGACCGTAATAGCAACGTAATAGCACGAGCAATAGTGCACAGTTAGCACCAAAAGAGAGCTAATTGTGTCTAGTTTGGTGTCTATTGGCGTGTGATTTGGTGCTAACTGCGTAACTGCTCTTACGTTGCTATTTAGGTCCATGTATTAGACCTGGTCTATTCATTTTGTGTGTAACCAACAATATAATGGTTATTGGTTATCAAAAGAAGAATAGTTTAAACATTTATTGTGAAATTTGTTGTCTTACTTGATGAATGAGTTGTTTTGCATGCTTGCTGTTTTATGTGCATGATGAAACATGCAGATATCAACCTGTAAAATATTGGCTCTATTTAAGAAAAATGGCAAGTGTATGTAGTAATCGTTATTCTGTATTGAAATAACACGCCAAAACAATAGAAAGTGGTTTAAATATAGAAAATAAGTTTATTTTTGTGTGTCATAATGTTCCTCTGTATTCTTATTGCAGTAGTTCTTCGGGCCCTCCCTCTCCTTCTCCTTCGTCTTCGAATTTTAGTGAACTGAGATAGATTCACGATCGGATGCATATGTGAGTTTTGTTTCTTTCCTTTTTAAACATTTGTAATGATTTGTGAGATTTCAGAGGATCCTTGAATGCTAGACGTAGAATTATAATTGCTTTGACATCGACTTTTGAAGACCTTAGATCCGTTGGCTTAACCAAAAGTGACTGACTAACCATTGGGTTGAAGAAGTCTATCTGAATGTAAATTTGATTTATTATGTACGTCATTTATGTATACCACGGTTGTGATAGTTTTATGATTATTGTTTTGTTTAAGGTAAACGGCGATTGTGCAGTTCTTTCTTCGTTTTTTTATAGAAGAATTGTCGTCCTTGATCCAGGTGCCTCGGTGACATAAAGTGGTGCTTTTTTGGTGCTTTGACTGTATCTTCTTTCGAATTCAATACTTAACTGTTCTTCAAAACGACTGCTCAAATTTCTACTTTGTAGTTTCGATTCTTGAATTTTTTTCTTTGAATGATTACTTTTATTGACTCTAACAGTTCTGCCTTTATATTTCGCATACATTTAATAAGCTTTTAGTTTTTACCTGCTGTCCTAGTTATTAATTGTTACATTGATTCGTGTATACTCTCGGCAAATCTGTGATATATCCGCCTTGTTTTTGATACTGATTTTACCTGTTTTATCTCGCTTTTTGATTTGTTAATTAATTTTAGAGGCCTATTTTTCACGTTTGTTTTTGTAAGCTCAGTTGGTGTTGTACAAATGTTTAGCGTATTTCGGCGCGTTTAGAATTAACAATATAAATATCTTTAATTTTATGAATTATGTATTCATAATCTTTTTATTATTATTTGTGAAGTTCGCTTGCCACAGAAGATTGAAATTGAAATTTGTTTTTGCTTGCTTTTGTCAATATTTTTTTATTTTATGGAAACGCGCATTTTTATTTATACTGTAACTTTGTGTACTATGCGTTCATTCTTCACTGTCACTTTATAGTCCTAAGTTTGTACAGTAATTTATTAATTCATTGATCAAAACTAATTTATATGTACCTTTTTGTTTGATGTGCTCAAGTTATTGTGAGCACAAATTGCGCATTTTCCAATGTATTTATTAGTTAAACTGCATTTGTCTGTGATTCTGTTGTGGATTTTTACTCAAAATTTCTAGCCTTTTCTATGTGTTTCTGCATTTTATATGTTGTCGTTATTGTAGTACTTGAAGTATTGTCGGACGAAAATATATAAGCACTAAAGTAGAGAAAGGATTTATAGGTTTATTAAATGACAATACTTTTTGTGAATACATTTTTTACTTATTAACCCATGCTCATACATTTGAAATTCTTTTTATCCATTATGTGCTTCACTTCTACGCATCCGTGTAACATTCACTGTACATTTTTCGTTTTTCGTTTTGTTAGATGAATAAGCATATATACGAAAAGGCATAATAAATATTTACGTAATTTATTGCGTTTTACTATGGTTTTATTTTTATATGTAATGATTTCTGATGATATCTGTCTTTGCGTATTGTCAGACAATTGACGTAATTAGTTGCGCAAGTCGCGCAGTCGCCGTGCAAAATGTAGCGCCAAAGTGTCGCGACACACGCGGAAGTTGCAGCCTACAATTCGCTGTTTTGAAACTGTGTTGCAAGTGTGCCGCAGCCGCGTCAACGTAATTGAACATCCTTCACGCACCAGGAATGATGTGCGCCGCTCCGGTACGGCGAATATTTTTCTGCGCGGCGGCTGCGTAATTTCGCCGCTATGGATTGTGCTGTACGTCTGAGTTTTGCGTGAGTAACCCCGTTCCAGCTTAGTTAATTTAATTATACGAAAACCCTTTTTTTGCAGAGCGATGCGCCTATCCGCAGTCAGGTCGGCGCTTTCACCTTTATTGTAGAAAATATTCTCCTTTTTATTTAAACTACTGTGGTTCATAAGTTCATATAAGCACTAGCAAGTATTCTTGTAAGTATTGATTTTCTTTGGATAGGTGCTTAAATACTCACGTTATGTGTTGTCCTGTTCATCATATTGTAGTTCTTGTGATGTTCAATAAAATAACTTGTATATAGGACCTAATTTCAGAATGGCTTGTCGCATCAGCCGTGTCAATCCTTCCAATACGGCGCTGTTGGTTTGCGACATTCAGGACAAGTTTAGGTTAGTGAAGCGTGTGATATAGCTGGGGCATTATGTTCATTGCAAACGGGCGACTCTGTTTGGTGATAGGTACACCGCGGTAACTTCGCGCAGAAATATGTCCACCCAACGTGGGACTGTGAGGCAAAAAGCGCGCCAAACGCGCGCACAGTTTTCGCCGGACTCGTCTTTTTATCGCGAGTTAAATGATTATGCAAGAATCTGCTCTCCGCGCACCGTGTAAAATGTCGCATTTTTGTTCTGTCCGCACTAGGCTTCGCCGCGCCGCGCGAAAATTTCGCGCCAGGTTTTTAACCCTAGTTTGATTGTGCCAGTGCGGGGCAACGGCCCTCAACGTGTGCGGCAATGCACAGAGCTCGCGTTGGCGAAAATAATTTCACCATTTTCTAGTAAGCAGATCCAATTCTTCCCTGAAATCGTGGTCACTTCCAAACGTCTGATTGATGCGGCCCGGATTCTGGGCATGAAGACTGTGGCCACTGAGCAGTACCCAAAGGGACTGGGACACCTGGTACCAGAACTCGGAATTGAGTCCAATGGAGATATACCCGTCTTCGATAAATCAAAGGTGTGTAGAATTTGGGCTTATTGCTTTTGTGTAATTGGAAACTACCGTAGTCGTGTGTGCCAACTGCGACTACGGTCATTTGCTGCACAACACCACTAACACTACAGAATTACTGCACTTGTTTTTATTGGAAAGGAAAGCGCCTGCAAGAAACTGGGTTAGCTTTGTGAGACGTAAACCAATCAATACTCGTTAATTATCTAATGTATATTTCCTGCAGTTCTCCATGTGCATCGAACCCGTATTGCCCCACCTCAAGGAGACCAAGAATGTAATTCTTTGCGGAATCGAAGCGCATGTAAGTTTTTTTTAAAGCGCTAAGTCCTAGTGCATGTTGTGTTTCCGTAAGTAATTTCGTGGTTGGTTGGCTAAACTGGTGTATATTCCTTTTCTGCCCGTTTCAGGGCACAGAGCCACCCGAGTTACTAGCTTTATATTCACTCTAGTAGTGTTATCATTTACGTGAAACATGCTGTTTTTAAAAATACTTATTGAAACTTCCTTTTTTTGTAAACTTGTAAATGAATGATATTCGAGGTTTGTGTCCTGCAAACTACCCTGGATCTACTCGAACGAGGCTTTGAAGTTCATGTGGCCGCTGACGCAGTGAGCAGCAGAACACAGGAGAATAGGTTGGAAGTTGAATGTTGTTAATTTGCATTTTGCTTACAGTAAAGACTGGATCACCTGCCAACTGCTCACAGAAAGGTGCGGAATAGTAAACCCCCATGTTGTATTTGGACCTGTAGCTGTCGTCTAACCGTAGGATAGTTGGTGAAACAAAAATGAAACCCCCCCCTGGTTCGCCACATGGCACGACTCATCCTTCTCCGGAGCACCTGACTCGCGCTCAGATGACGCATGGAGCTTGCTTGGCACACATGTGTCGCATCTACCGCACTTTCCTAAAAGGTGTGCTGCAGGTCTACCAACTGTGATTGTACATACATACGCCGTCGTGTAGGATCGATGGCGTGTAGTTTCGTCCGTGTAGCTCTGGCGCTCAGTCAGTTTACATGGCTTGTGACAAATATTGGATCCACGTCGTAGTTCTCACAGCCAGAGTGTTATCAAGGCACAAGGATGGTTGGCTTAATTGGAGTGTATTTTCAGGAAGTTCGCCTTCAAGCAAATGGAGCGTGCCGGTGCCGTGTTGACCACTTCCGAATGTGTGATTCTGGGATTGGTCGGTGGAGCGGACCATCCCAAATTCAAGGAGGTCAGTTACTCATTCACGCAACTTCAAAAAGTATGCGTAGTAGTGCGTACATACTGTAATTTTATTGTAAATTGAAAAAGCAAACATATACACTGAAATTGACGTATTTGTCTACTGTTTAGGTACAAAAGCTGATCATGCAGAGCGCTCCTGATACAGGATTATGCAAGCTCTAAATGGGACTCGTTGTGATAATTTGAAATGTAGGGTACTGTAGTCTAGTGCTTTATTTGCACCACGTGCACAAAATATCGATTCATCACGTTGAGTCAGATACTGTATGTATACCACATACATGCTCTTCACTTGTATTTATGTATTTATTCAAAATTCAAATAAATTTTTATGTACATAATATTAATTTTTTTTCTTATAAAAATGTGTACTTGTTGGAAAAACAAAGTTATTAATTCTTTTATTCAAATCCATGCAACTAACAAAAGAACTGAACATGAAGTGCGATATAAATCATATTAAACGAGGAAACAAAAAGCGAAAAGTGACTAGTTGTACAAGAAGAAAATTAATGATTTTTCACAAATATGTGCAGTTTTTACCCCGGATTTGCTGTGTTTTCCCCTATTTCAATCTATTTTCGTAGATTCTCTTGATCGTCGTAGAACCTTCTACAGCAAAACCGGTGAAAATCATAGAGATCAACAATAAGGAAATGAAATTGTTCAATAATTCTTTGTTCAAGTAATCAACTATTAAAAAATCAAAGCAAGTTAAACGAGAAAAATACACGGTCCCTGATTCAGTCGAACAGGTTATAAAAATTATGTCGTAAAAACCTGAGTTGGACCGTACGCCCTTGACGCACATACGGTCACATGCAATTTGGACTTCTAACAAATATATATGTGGGGTTGGGGGAAATTTCACTTGTATACTAATTAATTATAGCCATTACATAATCATGCTAATTACAAGTGAAAATTCCCAAAAAATATTCCGTAAAGGGGAAACGACCCGTCTTGGGGGAAAAGTGGTTTAGGCAACCACTATGAGAATGATCAACAAAATATACATGACATGCAAGGGATAATATATATGTACATATAGCACTTCAGACGGTTTTCGTCAGGTGCTATGATTTAGGTTGTGCCTTTTCTTTTGGCAGTTTATTGAGCCGTTTGGGCCGGGTATGGCAGCTTTGGCTTAGGTAATGGTGAAGACTGTGCTTCGGGCATTTATGTGGATGAAGAACACTGTTCAGTTAGTATTAAAACGCAAGTATGAAAAAATTCTAGAGCCCAGCTACACCTACTTATTTATGGGCCTCGTATTATTAAAACTATCTGTTTAGAGCAGAATTACTTCAGATATTCCGAATTGTTCTCACGAACACTCCTTAGAAACTGAGTTTCCTGTCCTGCAGTCTGCTATGTGGAAGGATACTACCGTAGTAGCGGAGTAGGAAGTTGCGCACCTGAAATTGGGTACTGTAATGTTTGTACCGTAGGTGGTAATACCCTCACTTAAAAATTAGGCTCGGTTAAAAGCCACAGGTTGTATTGTAAATGAGAATAGTTGAAGTTATGTGCTGTTTAATAAGCAAGAGTAGACATGTTAATTACCAACCTGTCTCCTACTAAATTGTCCTCCCGAGTGACATGTTGGACAGAGGAAGGGGGCTGGGAATTGCATCTTCTGAAACTGGGGGTCTTCTGTGGCATCTCCGTGCAACCGATTGTTGACGATGTTGTGAGCCCTCCACAAATAGGTCATCATATCATGGGGATGCCGGACCTGAAAAGATAAGAATATTGATTGATTGATTACTGACTCTAAAGATTGACCATAGGCTTTTTGTGTACTGTACTTCACGTTCCGTTTTCCTGCGATATTGAAATATTCTGCAAGGTTGGAGATCCGACGTAGTCAAGTTATAAAAAGTGTGTTGTGAACAGGTTAGATGCATTGAAAAGTGTTCTTGCAAGGCGTCTAACCTCGAAAATAAGGCATTTGAAAACTGTAATCGGAGAACGACGTCAAATACTGTCAAATGTGTTATACTCGAGTGTGGTTGTAGAGGATTTGTAAAGAGAGAAAGACGGTTACAGAAGGGAAAGAATTAAAATCGAGAAATAAACAGAGAAAAAAATAAAACAGAGAAGAAATGATAAACATTAAGCTTATTAGCAAGTCTAGGGGTAACCTTCGGTTCAAGATATTTTCTTGCAGTCTTCTCCCAGTCTGTGCGTTCATTTTCTGATCTATCACTATAGATCAACTGTTTGTGTTCGTTCCGTGGAAAAAGCGACACATTTAAGTAAATATTAGGGGAAACTCGAACTTGCTTGCCTCGGCAAACAATAGTATCGTTGATATTTGCACATCAAAACCTTTCTTTACTTTCTTATCTCTGTTAGATGTGGATTTTTTGATAAAGTGTTTTATGTGATTAGTCTAATGTTTGGTACTGGTGGTCACTTATAAGGATAAACGATATGTCGATAAATCAATAAAATCAATAAATAGAAACATACCCTTCGTTCGGTCATCGGGAACAGTGTGGTGGTCATGTGCATGAAGTGGTTCTTACAATGTTGACAGCCGAAGAATCCCTTCACCCAACCTTGGATCGCCTTTAGAGGTTTCAGAGCTTCCACTCGCGAATCCTAAACAATAGGTAAAGTACCGTAACCAAAATTCTAAGGCACATCGAGATATGTGTGACTCTCTTCGCTAGCCCTAGGTACAATGTGTGGTTGTAAGTGAAATACAAGGAGGTTCGTGAACCAGTTATCGTATACAAGTTGCATTGTGTGTGGAAAAGGCACATAATGGCACACAGAGTAAAAGTATAAGTGTGCTCACCTTGATCGTATCAATATAAGTATGTACAGTGAGCGCATGGAAAGTTGTCCATAGTCCACAAGTGTAGCCGCGGAAAGAGGGAGACGAACCCTCACAGTGTTGCCACGAAGCATTCACAGGGAACGGATGCCCATAGACACGCTGTAATTAGGAGGATAATTAGGAAAGGAGGGCGATCAACAAGCAATTATGAAACAGTAGACAATCATCAATAGTAATGCAAAAAGCCCAATGATTATAATATAAACAGCTTCGCTAGATTTTTCATCGAGTTTTGAAGGCAGCATTTAGTTTCCGTTACTCCACTGACGAAACTTGGCGTGCAACCCTGCACGCCATAACCCAACGGCGTGACACTTTTTTCATACCCGCCTGCACGCCGTGCCGTGGCCGCTTGCACGCCGATTTCCTCGTTGTCTAGTAATGACCCTGTGAGCTATTCAGCCAGAGGTTGCTTCATACCAAAAACTAAGAAGAAAAATGAATAAAATATAAAAAATCCCACCTCAACACTGTCAAATTGTCGTTTCCATTCATCAACAGGCACTCGTCCAATGTCTTTTCTCGTATCGAGAAACTCCCGCAAATGGGTGAAGACAAGACGGGCACGTTCAGAATGTTTGAGAATCTGGAATATCGATTGTCTCATAGGATTATCGATTTTAATACTAACATTATTTTTTTTGAATAAACACATTAAAGGATCGCAGTCACTACAAATTCGTATTTTTTATTCGCTTTTCATTAATTGTTCAAGTATGTGAAGAAAACGACGATTCCAGCGCCAAAGTACGGCAAAACGAACTCAGGGAGAGAAATCCCTCTTTATGACTTTTACTTATATACCGTAGTTTATAATTGCCCGTATAGAGTTACATAATAAATACCCTGCAGTGATAAACCACGCGCCAGGTGTAACACTGCAGGCTGATCACTCTCCAAGTACCCCTGGCAATTGCGTATATGCACCGGCGTCGGTCATTTATCAAAACTCATTCTCATTGATTTCTCTCCCTGAGTTCCATTTTATGTGGATTTTTATGGGCTGCATATTGTTTTACAAATCTGCTTGCATCTAATAAAAATCGAATAAAGAAGTTGATTTTGAAGTGACTGCCTTCCTTTAAGCAATGCACTTCGGTTACACAACTTGGTCAAGCTGTTGAGGCAAGGTAAAGGACCATAACAGAGTAAAGAAAGTTATACAATACGTAATAAATTATATTCTCACAGTGGAAGATGTTCTCTTCACTCGCATTGTTCGTCGAATGTCGTTCGAAAAGGAAAGCACGGGGAAGTGCTGAAATTATTACTTTTTTTTATTAAAATAATTGGACCCAACACCCTTAAAGGGTCAGGCCCATTTCAAAATACCCCTATTTTTGATGATTCCATCTGATTCTCCATGTCAAATATAGTAGGATGCAATACTTTTCTAATTTTCAAGCGCAAAATTCACGCAGTATTCAGCAATTTACCCCTGCCAGTCATACCCAACTATTTACCGCATTTGTCACGCCCCTTCGCGCTAATTGGGCAATATGCTCTATTGGGCGTGGCAATTGCGATATCGGCGAATCAGCGCGAATGGGCGTGCCAACTGCGATAGATAGCTGTGTATGACTGCTCACGTTAAATTGCTGAATAATGAGTGATTTTTGCGCTTGAATATTAGAAAATTATTGCATCCTACTATATTTGACATGGAGAATCAGATGGAATCATCAAAAATAAGGGTCATTTGAAATGGGCCTGACCCTTTAAACATGGATTTACCAACAACGACGAAAAGGGATTTCTGTAGATTGATGTGGACTATTTTATTTCCGTATTATCGTAAACTTACGTTAGCAAGTAGATCGACAAAGTTGAAAAGATTGGTATAATTCTCGCCAGCCACCATTCCGGGAGCGCGGTTCACCTACAACAAACATGTTGTCAGTAATTCTTTACCTATAATAGAGATGTAACTCCGCTGTGAAAGCCTCCGGGCCGTATCTTTTTAACCCTGTGTCCCTTTTGAAGCCGTAATGTATTTTTCTTGGAATACAAAATAAGAAACTGGTTTACCTCATCATATAGCGCATAGCGCATTGCCTTCAGCATATCGGTCTCCGACACGTAGTACATTTCACGGCATCTGCAACATTCATACATTTAGTGTTATTTTAAAGCGAAATACCGGCCGGTTTTTGAAACGCGTCGGGGACAACTGAATTCTTACAGATGCTAATTTAACTCGATTTTTTATTCTAATTTCTGTTCATTTGCATAAGCAGCATCAGAATGCTGGTGTACTCTATGTGTTTCAAAAAGCGGCCGGTATTTCGCTTTAAAGCGAAATGCCAGCTCCTTTGGAAAATTTGCATATGATAAGCAAATCCTATGTATCCTATGCTAATTTTGCGCGAACGTCCACGGCTATCGCGCAAAATTAGCATAGGATACATAGGATTTGCTTATCATATGCAAATTTTCCAAAGGAGCTGGCATTTCGCTTTAACTTCTTATCCTACATAATTCATAACCGGCAGATATCCCTGAGAAAACCATAAGGTTAAAGTTTAAGCCCTCTAACCTCTAACCCGCATGTTATTTAACCAGACAGCAAGCACGCCATAGCTTGGCGCCGTCTCAAGTACGCTGGACTCCATTTCACACTCTTATAATGCAAAACTCTATTTGCAGAGTGTTATTTGGAGCATAGTGGAAAAAGCAAGTGTTTAGGAGATCATTGTCGCAAGATATGTATCACAAACAATGAGATCTGCGCCACTCGACATATGTATTTTGAGCTTTAAAGCGGTATGACACGTGGTTTTGAAATGTCTGCTAATGTATTTCTGTCACAGAATGGAACACATTGTCGAAAGCTTTGAACAGAGCAATTACCGACGCGGCGACCAGTTACCGTAAGCAAGAGAGTATCAGCTACCGTACCTGTCCGGATATTTCTGGCAATCAATAATTGGTGTTTGTGTGGTGGTGATTGGTCTCAGGGTTGTAGTTTGTAGTGGTGCCATTGTATTGAAGATATGCCTATTGTGCGCGTCCTGCTGGATTACACGGTCGATATCGCCAAAGGAGTTATTGGTGAAACTGAAAGTGAGTTTTGAAAAGAACGAACTAATAATTACGATTTCACCCACAGCATACTCGGCTACATATACCCTTGCAAGTTGCAGCCCAAACCAAGGTTCCATCGTAGAACCATATGCAAATCACTGACCGATTCATATAGAGTGCCTGTTGGTGGTCTCTTCTGAATAGGGCAATTGATGGGAATTCTCTTAATCGGAGCATTTGTACGAGGGGAGACGTGGAGAGGGCACGACGAGCACCGATCTGATTACTCCTTGAAGACATGTCCAACAGAAACTGAAAGAGGATTATTGATTTATTGATTAGGAACGAGAGGGAGAGGGAAGTGATAGAGAACGAGAGAAAGAGAGAGAACGAGAGATCGTTAGGCAGAGAGAGATATAGAAATTTGAGCAAAAGCCAAATATAATATTCTTATATTGGAAAGCGACACAAAAAGGACAAAAAGTCGCCATGTTTCACTGGAGTCATAATGGCTCCGCTTGAGGCAATAACCGCTAGTTTCCAAATCAGTAAATTTTTATCTATGCTAATTACCCTTGCTCCAATCCCGTCGGTTTGTTCGAAGACAATTGCCATATAATCAGAGCTCTCCGGGATTCCCCTCCATAATTGACCGTACGTTGTTGCACTAAAAATACCAATCAATAAATATTTTCATCGGATAAAAGAACAAATGGTTTATGCTTGTATGCACGCTTTTTCATCAATCGCATAACAACAAAAATACGAAACATGTCCTGTCATCATACAGTACACACCGTAAATAAGAAATCGATAAAAAAATTAATCAAAAAAATTAATCAAATTGCTAACCTGTCAACTTGAATGTGATTAAATAGTGGCCAGTCGGGGTATCGATTGAAATTGTACTCATTTACAACGGATCTCAATAGGGCATCTCTGATACCATCAACTGAGTGAGGCGTGTCCATGTTGATGGCATTTCCAGCAGACCGAGCAGATCGGGGAAAGTACTAAAATTGGGAAGAATTTTGTTAATTAGTAGAAATACATAATATAAACGGTAAGAACGGCATTCGACTTTTATATGTCACTTTAGTAAGCTTCTTACGAAAACCTAGTCATGGAAAAAAGACAAGGAACTATCTAAATCTAGAATCATAGCGTAAGTGACTAACATAAAAAGTAATGTTAAACCACGTACCTTGAGCATTGGATAGTAGGAAATTGCGTTTTCCTTGCATATTTGTGTATTATAACTATCAGCACAGTTGATTGCTGCTACAGTAACCACCTAAAAGTCGCATGTTTTGAGTATTATGACTTTGACTATAATTTATCTTTCAAGTCACATACTGCAGTGTTGCGGAAAATAATCAATATCAATATCAACTTGCTCCCTCAGCTATAACAATAAGTAATTCAATAAAATCAATAATACCTTGGTCCATGGGAATACTTGCTGTGCAAATTGCCTAAAGTACGGGGCAAACGCTCGACAATGACCGCACCTGGAAAGTGAACTAGATTAAATAACTAAATCAACTACCACCAAAAACATTGCACCTCATGATGTTACAACAAAATGTGAGCCTATTATAGTCCGGAGTCCGGAGTGCGCACAGTACAGTGCGCCACGAGTGCGCGCGGAGAACGCAGATGACTTAAAACAGAGGATTCTGTTCGCGCACCTATGGCTCGCGTCTGGCACACCACCAGCCCGCCATTTTTTTTCTGACGTGAAATGACGCTTGATAAAAAAAGTACAAAAATATTCCTTACCAATCAGCATAAAATTCCACCAAATACGCGTGATCTTGCCCGTAGACTGTGTCAGAAAATGAGGCTTGGTCAAGGTGTACGATAGGTTCGAACCCGGGTGTATATAAGGTGGGATTCGTACCCTGAGGCACATAGGAATAGGAAGAAACGATGGCGTGTACAGCCGGCACGAGTGCCAGCAATACTAAATACATTATTTTCTGAAAATATATAAATAAATAAAGTGCAAAGTACAAAGTACAAATACAAAGTACATATTCGCAATGTAAATAAATTGTGAAACGTGAGAAAGACGATGAAATGACCTATGAAAGTAAAAAGGACCAAGGTTAGTGAATCTGGCCCTAAATTAGATGCCACCTTCATATAATACTAGCAATACAAAATTTTCTCGTATGTTAATATTATTCTGCTTCTGCGGTCTAAGAGGCGGCCCCACGGCCCCAGAGATTTGTCGGAAGGCTTCATTTCTTATATGCTCAACTTTCAATCTTTAAACCTCGGCAAGCATTCTCAAAAGATATTTCAAAGAATCTTTTCAAACCTAACTAGAAAGAAACCATGGAAAGGGTGCGCTTTTCTATGCAATTATTTGCATATATGCTTATTCTCAACCGTTTGACACACGCATGAAAACCTTGGCACTAAACTGAACGTAAACAGAAATGTTGCGTGCGAGTTTCCGAATGAATTCAAACTTTGGTAACAAGCAAAAAGCACACGTTCAATTGATATGGCACGTGTTTTTGAAATATATGCCCAGTGAATATGCATTTTTGTGCCCGTTGCGATTTCCGCAACAGTTTAGACAGGATATATGCTAATACCGTTGTCCTTCACAAATATGCTTTATGGAAATTGTGTATACTCGAATAAAATGGACTGATATAAGTGCATTCATATGGGATTGATAGATACATATACACACGTCCATCTACAATAGCAAAAACATATGCATGCAAATATTAATATGCTAATATGCACATTATGCACGTAGAGCGTATTCAATGCAGCTATAGATATACAAGCCGATAAATTAAATTGTGACAGGGCTATGCAGAAATTAACTATTTTTATAGAATAAGAACCAGAAAATTATTTTACGGTTCATAGAAATAGAGTAGGAATAGAAAAGATTATAGAGTAGAAATTATTCCTGTTTTTTACGGTTATATATGTCACCAGCCAGCTACGCCGCCCGAGGCGACTTTCGACTTACTTTATTTTATACATACGTGAAACGTAGATTAAAAATCAATTAAAAAAAATTAGGGCAAGGATCATATGCTAAAATCCTCGCTTCGTCCCTTCTTTTGTTGCTCTAGATTTGCATGGTCTTTGTAGTTTACACCTAGTACTTTGAGCGCCGCGGAAACGCCCGAACGATACACCACACATATTCCATATATGCAGCCTTTTTTGGACGTTTGTGAGAGGGGCGCTCGGGAAGTGAGATGGCTCAGTGCACGGGAACGTGAACTACTGAACCAATCCTACAACCTGAGCGTAACGCACATCATCCAAACGTACAAACAAACAAACGCACAAACAAACAAACAAAGCTCCCAACTTTATATAATAAGATATGTGTTTTATGAACTGGATTTGAACGCTGTGTATGATATAAAGTTGTTTACACATATTGCAAAACAAAAAATATACGAACAAACATCAATAAATCGTACAACTAGTCATAGCACCATAAACAGTTGTACATAGAAAGATGTAATAATGCGTTAAATTACCATATGTATGTAAATTACTAATTAAAGGGATAGGTTCATCTCAAATCACCTCTCTTTTTATTGTTTTTATTGATAATAGCACAAATATCATTCACAATGAAAATTAAATCAATCACAGAACAATACGCCTCGCAGAAGAAGCTTCCGTTATTGGAAGCTAGTTGATCGAAAGCCAAAATCTAAACGCAAAAACTAATACCGTACACAGTACGTGCGGGCCAATGGCAATTAGCCAAGCTACAAACTACACTCGGCAGGCCATTATTTTCCACGGTGTGGTATCATTTAATTAGCTCTTGGCTAATTGCCATTAGTCCCGCAAGATCTGTGTACGGTATTAGTTTTTGAGTTTAGATTTTGGCTTCCGATCAACTAGCTTCCAATAAAGGAAGCTTCTTCTGCGAGGCGTACTGTTGTGTGATTGATTTAATTTTCATTGTGAATGATATTTGTGCTATTATCTATAAAAACAATAAAACGAGAGGTGATTTGAGATGAACCTATCCCTTTAAAGAGAAAATCTTTGAAAACCACCACAAACAGTTATTTTCAGATATACTTAGGTTGTTAAAATCACCAAACATAGACCATAAAACAGTGTGTAAAGTTACAACGTTCGAAAAAAGGGCGCGCGCTATTTAAAAAGTACTTTATTTAGTGTTTAATGTTATTGTTTTTCTGAAATGATAAAAAAATTACCCTTTTCTTGTGGAATTTTCTCGGAAAATAACCAGCCATTTATTGAGCAAGATGATTGATTATGTTCTCAAATTTGATACTGGAGTGGTCATGAATGAAGACAAAAACAACTTGATTTAAATTAAGAATTACTTAAATAATGATCAAAATGAACCCAATTTTTATGAATAAAGTGGACGAATGTGGAATATGGATAATCGAATACAAGAAGAAAATAGCTGCTGTTTACAGTGGCCAAAACAGTTCATTGTGTAAGCGCATTTAGTTTTTTATTTACATAGTTGTTATGACCAAGCCATACTCTGATCTTTACTTTTTAAATGTAACAATAAGGTACAAACTTCGACTCTATATTCTATTTCTATGAGTGTTTCTACCAATTGCCAACAAAAACATTTATTGTTGGTTTTAGTGATGGGGAATTCAATAGAATGATAATAGGAAAATAAATCTTCCTGTGTTTGTTTCATTCTTTATTTTATCAAATTAATGAAAATAAGAGAGAACAAAGGCAAGAAAATTTGACTGCCCGGAGGCGAGAAAATAACAAAAAGAGAGAGAGAGAGAAAGAGCGACAGAGATGCCGATTGTTAGAGAAAGAGAGAAAGAGATAGATAGAGATAGACTAAAAGAGAAACAGAATGAAGGAGGAAGAGAGAGAGAGAGAGAGAGATAGAGATAGACTAAAAGAGAAACAGAATGAAGGAGGAAGAGAAAGAGAATGAAGGAGAGAGAGAGAGAGAGAGAGAAAGAGAGATAGAGAGAAAGAGATAGATAGAGGTAGACTAAAAGAGAAACAGAAAAAAGAGGAATAGAGAGAAAAGAGGGAGAGAAAGAGAGCAATTATAAGAGAAACTAATCCTTTGGAAAATAAAGAAGGAAGGGAACTATTTCCCTCACCAAGGTCAAAAAATGACCATTTGTTCGCGGTCTATGGGCTCGATGACAATGACCTTTACCTGTGTTATAATTGACCCTTAGCATTTAATAAAGGAGCATTTATCCTGAAAATACATAAAAGGTTTCTCAACCTAGCAAAACTATAACAGTCCGGCCGGCGCTTCAAAACTGAATCCTTACTTCCAAACTATGCACGGTAAGCGAGTTGCTTTTCCTAAAGTTTTTAGATTTACGAATCTCTGAATATTCGACATACGAAGTGCGAAAACGGCGAGCGATAGATTGTTTACAAGAAAATATTCAAACAAAATTAGATGCAAATTTTCTCCTCTTATTGTCAGAATATTACCGTAGTCGAACGCGGTGATATGCTTTTGTTTCAGATAATGGAAATCTGAATTTAAAGGGAAATACCGGCCGGTTTTTGAAACGCATCGTGGACAACTGAATTCTTACGTATTTATGCTAATTTGCTCGATACTTAGCTCGATCTTGATTTCTAATTTATTGTCATTTGCATAGGCTGCAAGAATGTTGGCGTATTCGGTGTTTCAAAAACCGACCGGTATTTCGCTTTAAAAAGGAACCTCAGGTTCAGTTCTCCCAGGTCATGCAAGCCGTTGGAAATGTTTCCTTTCTTTTCTTTTTGCTTTTTTAGGAATTTTTTACCTCTGGGAACACGATGGATCGTATTTATGAAGATGAAATTTGAGTCGGAATTTGTGCAGAACTCGAAATGAAAGAGTGAATAGATTGACCCCTCCTATTGCTATTTACACAGAGAAATTTGTGAGAAAAGAGGGACATTTAAACGGTCACTTGTGTGATCTACCGACGGAAATGCAGGCTTTTTTTGGGAGGAAATGATACGTACCATCTTGAAAGAGGTATTGAACACTTGTGCCATTTAACTTAAAAGAAAGCGGTCGTCATCTTACCAAAGTAGAATTCGAAACATAACTTGGAACATTTGTAGGATGGAAATAAGATGGAAATAGATTGATTTTGGAATTTCTGACTAAGGTTTGATCTTCCTCAATTCCTCCCCCTTTTATACAGTAACTCTTTTTATCCCAAAACCTCATTACTCTCTCAAGGTAAGAAACGAAAGACGTCACGCGAGTTTTTCCCCATTTGAGTTCCATTCAAATTTGGTGAGCAAGAAAACGATTTTGGTGTTCGGAGATTGCTTGAGTAAAAGATAGGAATAGGCCAAACAGTGATATTACCCAACTTTTACGTTCTTATGCGAAAAGGGAGAGGTGACTCATGCCATATTTGCATATTCATGGACATGGACCATAGAGCGTTTACGGTATCTAGGAAGCTAAGCGCCTCTTGTTATTATAAGAGGAGTTACGTTCTCTAAATTTTGCAAGCCAAACTGCTAACAATAATCAAAAATCAACATAAGATCATCGCAAATGTCTGCAATTGATCTTCCGCTTCCTGATTTTAGAATAAAAGTATCAGATTTCAATTTGTTCGGTTTCTGAATCCCACGTCTTAAACTAGCTAGACATCTTAAGTCATAAATCAGAAAATATTAAATTTCATACGAATCTTTTCCGAATAAGTGCAAAGAAAAAAAAAGAATAGAAAGGAAACAGATAACATGAGAAAATTCATTTTTAGGTACAGAAAACCTTACAATTAGTTATGGAGGGTGTCAAGCAGCTAACAGGCATGCAAGGTCGGCTAGGTCTGAAGTGACCGAGCATGAGGTCATGGCCTGCCCAGGTCCTACTGGGCCTGGGCCTCATAGGCCTCGGCCCAGCTCCTGGAGTATCCGCGCATCTTTGTCCGCCGGTTGGTCATACTGATGTGGTAACGGTTCACCATCCAGAAGCCCTCCTTCTCTTCGTCTAGCCTATGCTATATCATACGTTCTGCACCTCTACCGCCTCGTCCACTGCACAGTCCCTCTTCTGCTCTCGATCTCTACCACCCTCAGCCTTCACGTGCTATCTCGCAGATACAGTTCCCCCCTGGGTCTCATCGTCAAACAATGTCTCGCTGGCGCCAGATTTGTCGAACTCGTTGTTTTCGTAGTGGCGCCTCTGACTGTTTGCACTTCATCATATCACTCTAAGAAACTCCCGTAACACAGGAGAGAGTGTGCAGTCCAAAGAGGGAGCAGACGGTTCACATCATACGATATACTCCGCGCGCCTGCCGGGCAAACACCTTGGCTGACCCCACTGGAGCCGGGCCCATCCCGGAGGCGTCCCCGCACTCCCAACCAGGAGCCCGTTCCCGGTAACTCGCAAAAAGAGAGAACAACAACAAACAGGATACGGATCAGAAAGCACTATGATGCAGACGAAATGCAAACCCAAATATTGATCTGCTGGCCGGAGATGCACAAGCTTTTTGCAATATGTCTAGCTCTATATTGAAAGCGATTTTACGCGTAGTTTTGACCCAAATGCTAAGCAACTGCTGTCCTAAGAATTATCTGCAAATTTCTGTGAATGTCTATGTGTCCGTCCGTAGGATGCATAAGAAAACACAATTTGCATATAATGCATGTGAGGGCGGTTGTCCTGCTTATTGTTAGGTATCACAAGCTGCGCAATATCCATCAATGCTCTTACTCAAATTTTCTTATCTAGAAGCCAAAAATATGCAATCAATATTTTCTGGCCTGTAAGACCATCTGCGAGTAATTGTCCCATTTGCGCGCTTGTGGTCAGCGCTAGCAAAATCTGCGGTTTTGTGCTTTGAACGCAACATTTCCGACTTTTCACTTGTTATTCCATTTGCGCGCAAATACCGTATGCACCATTAAATTTGAATGTGGAAAAGGTACCTTTGCTTTCTTCTATATCACGGATCATAAAATACTCTGGATCCGTTCTAAAAGTAGAGAGACAATCGGTCTTTGGAAATGTTCCTCGACTACTACGGCGAGAACAGAGAACATGACAAAATACACACAGGGAAGATTGATTTTGCACGAAAGTTGGTACATTTAAGTAGATTGGTAAATATATGAAGGGCACGTCTGACAAGATCAGTTTGTTAAGACGTTAGGTTGATTTAGTTTCCGCCAAATGTGTGTTTTGTTTTATTAACGGTAAAGAGCGTTACCAGACTAATTGGTAACGGTGTACCGTCTTTTGCGCTATGCACTGCGCTACAGCACCAAAGGTAAAGGATCAGGCTCATGCACAGGGGGTACTCACATCCCTCACATGTTGCTGTGGTTAGGCTCAGGCTTAGGTTTAGGCTTAGGCTTCATAAGTATCATTATTGTGAAAAGGGATTTACATATCACTCAGAACTCAAAAGAGTGAATTGAAACAAATTGTCTTCTAATGTATTCAAGTAATACTCATGAAGCTTCAAGCTTCAAGTATCAAAAGACTACACGACCTTATGTGAGCAACAAAATATAACGTGTCGATGGTTGACTGTCCGTGTAAAATGTCCAGGTGAAAAGAGTGACAGTGTCTGGCCGTTCCACGCAACATTATCTCTTTCTTATTTATCCACTCTCTCATTCTAACTCTTCTCCTCTCTCTCACTCTCCCTCTCTCTCTCTCTTCCGCCTCAATCATCCTTTATCACTTTCCCTCACTCTTTTTTCTCTATCTATCCCTCTATCTAAATTCCTCCTCAATCATCCTCTTCTCACGTACTTTTTCCTCCCTCCGGTCATATCTCAAAAATGAGGATCTGGCAACGGACACCTACATAGGAAAATGTGAATCACTTGGTGGCATGGGAATGAAAACGGGTAATTATCTGCAGTGAGAATTCCTAATGTGCCCGAGTTACTAAATCTATATTTTCCAGTTTCCGCTCAAAGAAATTAATTGTAAACCTGAGGGAATATAACAAGTTATTGATTAGCCAGAAATGAAGCAATTAACCTTCTGAAACTCGTCATCTACCTTGCTCAGTGAACAATTGAACTACCCTCGAATAAAGGCGAAAAGATTAATAACAGTTGGCCATTACGCTTAGGACCACTAAACAAAATTATTTAGGTATTCTCAAACTTATTTAACTAAAAGCTCAAAAAAATGCGGAACAGAACCACACCCACGGTTTTGTTTCTTTCCGTGCAACATTTCACACCACAAACAGTGGTAAAAGTGTAAAGCAAATAGAAGAGAGACAAGACTTTTGTGGATAATTCCCCCATGTTAAGTGTTAAAGTGAACGTGTTGATGACTCATTTTAGTGTGTGGGAGGTGGATGATGAAGAAAGAATTGCCATGATACAATATTTGCTATTGATAATATGGCCGATAATAATGTTGGGTTAGCCCATTTTTCGCCGAGAATTGAGCTCTGCATAGTACATGGGTCCATGGCTAAACACACGATCCGGCAAGCTCTAGGGTTTGGTTTTGTAAGGTTTTGTTAAATTTTAAGAGATGAGGATAGGTTTCTCACTGGTTCTCAGTGACTGACCCTAGCCTAGGCCAGGACGTGCATGGTATATGTATTTAAAAAATCTGAGGTTTTTATTCCGTATAGCGCAAGCATCACTAATCGTAAGTATCACAAATTACAAGACCTTTTTTCCGATGAACGCGGAATTTTTTTATTTATAAAATGAGAATGGGGCGCGCATGGAGTAAAGTAAAAAGTCAGAATTACAAGAAAGAATCAAAATGAATTTTATCTAACTTTGGCGAATATTTTATGAAAAGTTGTGTGAAACGGCATAGACCGAAACAAACGAATGTTTTCAAAGAAATTTTGAGAAAGCAGGGAGAAAATATAATAACTTGTTTTGTTACATGTTTTGCCATAGAGAAACTAGTTTAACTTGAGCAGTCACTACAAAGAAAACAAAGAAAAAAAAAATGAAATTAGTTCATCAAACCAAACAATTTACAAAACAAGAAAGCAACATGAAAATTACACATTCGTGGACTGGTTTATGGTGTATTTTGTACTACTAAGCGTCTGTTAAGAACTCAATTGTACAGTGCTTTTCGAATAGAAACTAGTTTGGATTTTACGAATTTTACGAAGCTATATTGACGATATTCCATAGGAAGGTTTTCGGTTTTCAAGGTAATAACGTTCACTTATGATACCCCCATCCTTTAGTGCTATGTGCAAGAGCCTAATGCGGCATAAGGTTATTCCATCCTTGACAAATAACTTAGCTCTGTATGATTCCTGTGCCTCTTAAAATCTGCTATGGTTGTTTAGGATACAGTATACTTTAGTTGTTTGGACAACTTTTATCTTACGAGCAACATTCACAGTTTTCGAGGACTCCCATGAAGAAACGTCTTACAGTATGCTCAATTCCCAAATTCAAATTCGCGTTTTCAATTCCAGGGATAAGTTAAAGAGATAAGACAACAGTTCTCTTAGTGAAGTGTGATCAGAGTTTATCGAGCTATATACAAACCAGCAGTCTCATCAAACATTTCCCAAACAAATGAGTCTCGAGTGTGCACTTGCACGTGAACTGAGGAATCAGAGACCGAAGACCTGGTACTTATATTTTCAATTAACAAATTAAATCGATAAGTAGATAATTGACATAGATTAGGCAATTATGGTGTTACGCCTTTAATTAGCAATTCGTAGGGAACTAGTATATGTAGAACTTCTACTAACGCGCACTAATTATAGGGACAGAGGAAATTCTAATTAATCGCCGGACCTTATTCAATAATCTAGCTATCATCCAATTTTCCTTCTGATCTACTTTACTTCAGATTACTTTGAATCAAGTTGAGCTTCACACTTTTTCATAGAAATTGAGCGAAGAAAGGTCTTAGCAACGCACTAAGCTGGCTATGATCTGGCGCCAGCAATTGTTTGCAATTGCCACGGGTTTCCCAGCATAGACCAAGCGATCAACTCTCTCTCTCTCTCTCTTTCTCTCTTTCTCCCTCTCTATTCCTGATGCTAAAGATGCTCCTCTATTTGACTACGACCACGGAAGTTTGTGTGTGGTCTCAAACTATCAGCTGATTTTGGCGATAGAGCACGGGCTTGCAAGAGGGCGCAGATAAGGACTGATGTGATAGAAGAAGCGTGTAATTAGACAATGATACAGATAAAAGAAAACTCAAGGAATAAGTGCGCGTCCGATATGCCGCGGATACTATCAATATACGGGGATGGGGTGAACCAGTACAGCGAAACGGAGCCGCAAACCTGTTTTGCATAATAACGCGCTTGCGGTTGTTATTTCCGGCGGAATCGGAGGTCTGCAGTCAAAACTCTCCGACACAATATAAGTGTAGGGTTCGGGTTTGAATGAGGGCTTTGTTGGAAGCCTGCTCGAGTCTTCCTTTTGGGCGAATACGAGGCTGACCTCCTAACATAAGATACTACTCGCAAGGAGATAAAGTGATGTGGTGCGTGGTTTCTGAAGCGTATATTGCACAATTACATTTCTATGAACTATATGCAAATTCAAATTGCGTCCCGTAGAAGGGCCCAGAAATTTGCATAAAATACATACGTGGGAATGAAGCATACTTTTCGAAACCATGTGTCATATCGCTGTAAATTAGCATACCAAATGGTAACAGGAATTCTATGGCTCTCGTTCTCCAAGTTTTGAGAGCGTTTTTTCTGAAGTGTCATAGGGCGAGAGTCTTATTGAGGAACTGGTTTCACTTTCTCTCTCTAGCATCCCCCCTCTCCCTCTTACTCTTCATCTAGCTGCTCTTCTCCATCATCTCTCTCTATCTCTACCTCTCTCTACCTCTCTCTCTACCTCTCTCTCTCTCTCTCTCCGAGTTTGCATTTCGAATGTTGAACCAACAAACCAAAGGTAAAGCATATGTGTTGCCATCGAGGTCAGGGAATACATATGTTAAACTTGAGGGCTAGTCGTAAATAATAAGTATGTAAATACGTAGCTACGGATTTCCAAATGTAATTTAATGTAAATTCATCTGCAGAAAAGGAAAGCTCTGCAGTGTGTGCGGCAACATATTCGATATGTCTCCGATGGTGTGCGCCCGAAACTTATCCATAACACACAAATTATGATAAGTGTTCAATACAATGGCAGATTAGCTGAGCGGGCACATATATCTACTTCGGTTATTACCACTGCTATCGTAGGAACATTTCAGCGGTATGTTAATTCACTATCCTTTAGACCTAACTGCCGATTATCATTTCAAAAGTCTAGTGCAATATCACTCATTTGTAGGTTTGTTTGGTTAAACAGAAAAAGTACGACCTCCATCTATTTATCAAGCAAAAGAAGAACCATTGTCCTAAGCTCTGATAGATTTCCTAAGATTATCGTTGAGCAGTTTTAAGACAGTAATCAGAGCTTGCAAATAGAGAGAAAAAGTTCCGAGTGTAATTTTTGAGATAAAAAATGAGAATGTGAATTTGGATTTCCGTTGATCGTGCTTACGTTTTGTCTAAAATGTGAAATATTATGGGAATGCAGACAAAATATGACAAGGCGAAATCGATAAGTTAACAAGAATAAGTTCATATATGAGCAATAAAAATAAGAAAGCCCCCCCCCAACGCTCATTCCCGAATGAAAATTAAATAAAAAGGGTTGGCGGAAAATATCCATTCTTTAATTTGTGTTCTAAAACTACAAAACACATAAAAACCTCTCAGATCAGATGGTCTCTTATATCGCTTTTTGCCTACAGATCAGCTGGGGTTAAGCCATAAAGTGGACAATAAAAATAAAGCTCATGAAGTATTTTCCTCGGAACTGAACCACATGATATCTGAAAATCATAGTACGCTATGAACTATTGGTTTGAAGTGGAAATTCAGCATACATAGCTTCTATGGAAGGTACTACCCCACAAAACATGAATCTCTTGTAGAGCATATTATAAAAATATAAAAAGTAGTTTCCTCATAAATAGTGACTTTGTTTTCTAAATAGTGCTGAAATATACTAAAGTGGTGACTATCACCATGTTCTTTCGAAAAAAAGGAATAAAACTAAGCAGTTGATGTGAGCCTCCTCTTTTAATCCTGCGGAAAACCTAGAGACTATCCGCAAGGAAAAGGTAATGGGGTTTGCAAGCATGCTGAAAATTTACCGTATCTTGGAACTACACGAATATATTTTTAATTTTCCATATTATATATGCAGGTTTTGTGCAGAAATACGGTAGTATTGACAGAATTACACCGAATTTTCGGGATACTGCAAACCCCATTAAAAAGGAGCTGTTTCACGTTAATATGAAAAATGTATTGAATAGCTTTCGATTCGCAGTAACTGACTATATCAAAAGGCAAAAAAAGCTGCAGGAACAAAAACACTTCTTTTAGTTGACTTATGAATAACATCTATCTTTAGAAACGAAGCCCACCAACAAACGATCTGCCATGAATTCAAGCGCGGTTAATTTTTCAACTTCAAATATTATATTATCCGTTCGGTCGTGTTGATAACTTGAACATGCGACACGTCGAGTGCAAAAAAAAAGTTAAAAAAAAAAAGTTTTTATCGGAAAGAAAACAAAATTCCGATTCAGCATAGTTACAATCTTTGTATCTGTATCTAGGTATCCGATGAGACTGCACTAAAATTGAATGAAGATAGTAAATCTATCAGAGCAGATCAAATCAACTACATTTGTAGTTTCACAGCGAATTTACAACATATACATATGAATATAAATAGGTAGAAATACAAATGGCTTGGATATGTAAGCCGAGTGGAACGATTACTTCAAGCGAAACCTTTAGAAAGATGCGGAGATCTTGAGCGTTTTGGGGGGAAATTGCCTAACGATTGGACCGTAAAACAGACAAAAAGACGATATCTGAATGTAAAAAGTTCTCGGTTTGATTAAGTGAAACGCTTTGAGTTCAGCTTTTATTATTGACTATTTTAAAGGGATGGGTTACATTTAGGCTTATGTGAATGTAGCCATGGCTTTTGTGATTTATTGGAAGCTCGATGCTCAGTAAGTACAAAAACCAGTGCCTTTTTCTACGGCCGATTTATTCGATGTCAATTTAGTGGAATAAAATAAGTGTAAGAAAAAACTTTTGAAATCTAAAAGAAGTGTGGATTCATTTTTCATGGCGAACGAAAAAAAAAACATAATGCGCAAGTCAACAAATTTGGACACTCTTCTTATATGAAAAGCAAATAGAAAATTGACCGGAATTCTATAGGAAATGTAGCGGAGAAAAGACCGTTCTAATGCAAAAATATTGTGATTCTGTAGTGCACTTCTTGGCGTACGGAACTAATCCAATACACCTTTGGAAATGAACAGTGATCTTTGCTTTATATTCTAAGTGCAGCACAATACATACAAGTTGGGAAGATGGAAAAGGCATTTTGAATTTAGTCTGTAAAAATATGAAGCTCTATTATTTCTTGACCCAAGTTACATACGAGAACCAGAAAGAGTGAGAAGCGAAATAATGAATCTGCGCACCAGATTTCAAATTACCTTTTGATTTTTTAGATGTTCAGTTTGTTTCTAACATAATACTCTAAACGGGTGCAGATCTATTTAGATGCATGTTCGAGATAATGGGCTAGTAAAATGGTTTGTGGTGCACGTAATTTTACGTGTAGTTTTTCTGCTTTCGTATTTATCTGATTGTGAGCGCACACAAACAGACATCAACACCTCAGAATAACTAATGCTCTTACAGAAAGTCAAGTTTAGGATACATACTACAGAAACTCTAACCCTAACTTACACAACAACATGTTAATATACATTGTGGACTTGATAAGAGGGACTAGTTTTAGATGAATAATGGAGAAATAAGTTTATCAGGCTACTAATTAGCTCAATGATTAGCACACAATTACATGGGTAAGGGAAAGAACTTCCCTGTGATTCGATGAGTAGTTGTGATTGGAATGTGAACAGTTGTTAGTGGTGAAGTTCCCCGACTTCCGGTGGGCAAGCACCTCCGGGAAGAGTTATTTGCAGTAAATTTAATGGGAAAATGATTACCCTAATGTTTATCCTGAACGATCTTTGAGCTTTTAGAACATAAACAAGGTGTTGTTAATTGTTCGGTCCAAATTTTCTTCTATACAGTCGAGAGAATAGAGAACGAACAAAAATAAGATTTTAACTAGAATAATGCTATCTTGTATTTCATTGAAAAGAAACGAGCACAGTTTCTAAACAGTAAAAATGCGTTAGCTTACGCATACGCATGCTGCATACATTAGTGCTGTCAGAGCAAAAATGAACAACCTAGTAAAAATTAACCAATTCTAGTAGTGTATATTTGCGTCGAAACGTACGTGTATACTTACGTATAACCGACAAAAGATCTCAACCCACAACCACTTATTTTATGAGAGTTTTGTCAGTTTTTGTCAACGGTTTATTCGTTTATCAGCACCAAATTGTCTAAATCACGTGCTTGGAATACCTATTCTGCCCCCATTGACTGGGTAATAAAATCGGAAAAACTGTCAGGGGAAATTCTTCGGATACCAGGAAAAAATGAGATTTGTAAATTTTATATATTGTATTAGAAAAGCGGTTCAACTGAAATATCATATCATATTTTCAGCAGAATAATTTACTGTTACACGGTGAATATTTTGAAGTTACAAACCTTTCTCAATTTATCTATTGATGGCACAAAAATAGATTTTCCTTTTGTGTCTGCAACTCAATTAATAACAGTAGACCAAGCAGACGTATTTTTTTAGATAAATCGTTAACATTCCGACGTGTGAAAACGGCTGTTACGTGAAAACCACGGAAAGTTATCCAGTAAATCTTAAAATGCATAAAAGATCAACATGCTGAGCAAGTTTTAAAAAATTGAAGGAATTCTTAAAAAACTGAAGTAATTCCCTTGACTAGAAGCTTCCGAAACGAAATATTTACGAGTTTTAGACTAAATGGTTAAAGCGAAATACCGGCCGGTTTTTGTAACGCATCGTCGAGAACTGAATTCTTACGATTTTATGCTCGAATTTAGCTTGATTTTTTATTCGAATTTATGATCATTTGCATAAGTTGCATAATAATGGTGGTGTACTCGATGCGTATCAAAAACCGGCCGGTATGTGGCCGTGACGTAAACAATTGGATTTACTGTCTATTATCTATTGTCTGAATTGGCACTGTCATCCTTATCTAATCTAACCTTTTTATTGTTTCAAATGAAGTCAAAGTGCACCCAGCTCTCTAAAAGACAATAAGGATTATTAGGGTTATCAGTTTTTTTTATTGTTCTAATGTCAGGTCGACTATCTGACAAATTGGACTAGCTCATTTTTAGTGCTTAGTGTGCACGTCAGTAAGTCCTAGGCTAGGCACGGTTTGGCTGGTACGTGGGTAAATCTATTTGAGGGGCAGGTATTCGGGTTCAGGTAAGGGATACCCCTGACAACGTGCTTTTGATATTGAGAATAACTTTTGATGGTGGGAATATCGTAGCACAGATCGCATCGCTCTATTTCGCTTTCGCGCCAGCACAATACTTTCGCGCCAAATTTTCGCCGCTAGATATTTTCGCGTTGGCTTCTTGCCAACGAGTTTCATCGTGAAATAAGTAGCAATGCTAAATGAAATCACCTTAGCGTGGAATGAGTCAACATTTGCGACGTGATTGTCCCCAACTACTCATAACCTCGTGTTTGTTCTAATATTCGTTATGATGATTGGCCTTGCGGTCTCCACACACTCACTTCACTATTATTTGTCCAACAATCATTTCGGAGAAAAGGCAGAAAAAATGTGCTAAAAGTGACAACTCTTGAAGAAATCAGTGGGAGAAATCATGTGTTTTCAGATAAGGGACACGGAGGATGACTACAAGATGACGTTGGCTTAGTTGAAGAATTACGTGAGACGTGAGTTACTGAAGCGGCAGTGGGACCCTATAAGTTTTCGCAGGTTAAAGCGGTAAGGCACGTGGTTTTGTGCTTAACAGCTTGTTCCCACGTATTGTAAGCAACTTGCTGGACCTCTCTGGGCATTTCCAGCACTGAATGACACACATTTTGCGTAGAATATGTAGGGTAAAAACCACGTAACACACAGTTTAGCACGTGTCTTCGGTGTGTACTTCCAGTAAGAAATATCAATGTTTGTAGCGCAACATAACTAACTCACAATGAAAGGTTGAGATGAATGAGGTCTACTATGGAAATAAGCTACTACCAATCATCGACTCGCGTAGCTTTTCATTTATATACTCAAATTAAAATTTATATTTTTTCTATTTATTGACTGTGTCTTGATCAATCTGACCGAAATGAAAGTGTACGAATAAATAACAAAAAGCAACTCATCATCTCAAAATAGCTACTTCGTTATTTTGACGAAATTTGGCTACTCTTCCCTTTAAATTTAGATTATATTTGTTTAAAATGGCCGGGTCAACAGCCGTGTTTACTTTTCCGACACTACACATACACAGCAGAATACTAAGTTGGCTGACAAATATCTCACCCGAAATCGACTCTATTTTAGAGAACACTCGGCCACTTTTGTCTGTTTATTTAACAACAAAAAAATGAGGTACACACTTGTTCCGGGCACCGGGCTCACGTTACATTATCCCCAATTTCTACACTTTATTATAGTAGTCTGGGAAACGTTGGGGTCAGAGGGCCAGGGAGCATACTATAAACGGAGTGCTGCAAAAACCTAACGCATGGCATGGTAATGGGATAGTTACTCAAATTTATATCTGTGGAATACATTGACTACATATTTTTTGCGCGAAGGTGGAAGTGTTTTTGTGGCTTGATATTACGGATAAAATTCCAATGTGCCATTTCCAAAGACGTTTTGAAAGTGAAAAAAAAATCAACGTTTTGCAGGATATGATCTAAGACACATACTCTTCTATGGGTTCCTCATACGTTGCGGTTGAATTACTTTTGTTTTAACCATTGCTGGAAAATATTGTAGTTCTTTGCTCCCAATTTAGACGCGGCACCCAGTTCACGTCAACGAATTTGTGCGTTGTCTACCGTACCCGCACGACAGAATGCGCGGGAACATTTAAAAATGGTGGGCACTTTCAAATTTTCCAGCTGATTGATTATTTTTTTGATCTCGAGGCTGATTATGTATTGATTGATTGATTGATTATGTATTGATTATGTATTGATTCATCATTGATTGATTATGTATTGATTTTGTTTGTTTATTTTGTGAAGGTTTCTTGGTGCTCGCCTGCCTCGTATGTTTGATTCATTTGGGCTCGGAATACAACGAAATAAACCAATAAATGGGTGCTAGCGCCGACAAATGAATATCTCCATCTTTCACTGTGTAACTCGTGGTAATTTGTTTTTAATCTACGTCAACTTCGTTAACTACTTGCACGGATTCAGGATGGAAACGCAATCACCTCCAGCCGCTGCTGCTCTTGAGAAGACTCCATCTAAGAATCCTCAGGTCGGATTACATGAACTGATTATATTATTTTATTGGTCTTGAGCGCTGTAATATCATAGCTAAGCTTTTCTTTTCTCGATGTAGAAACCAAATGATATGGCGGGGAAAGTGCTTCGATATCCTTCTCTGGTAGCCAAACGTACCGAGTACCGTTCCGAGTTCCGAGAGTAGATTCCGGTAAGCGATCCGGATTGATTGTGTTCCGGGTACTGCCACTGCGACCGTTACACGGTTTTTCGACAAAAAATATTGCTTACGTTTCCAAATCGGTACGTATGTAACCACATTGTGTTCCGAGTGCTTGGCCCGTGCACCCGGTACGTTGTACGTTTGCAAACGGACCGGTTACTCGGAACGGTGCCCGGTCCGTTTTCCGGCATAGCTGATTTGGTATTTATTTGTTATATGACCATTCACTCTCGTTACCGAAAACGATAGGTTGAATCCAGTGATTTATTTTTTTCTAGTTTCTGTTTGTATAATAATCATACGTAGTTTTAGGATGAGGAAGTAAAGAAGGAAAACCTGCAAATTAGCGCTGCAAAATCCGAATCAGATGTTTTGGTTCGTTTTTTTGTATACTAGTGTGAATGAATCTATATACTTGGGCAGGTGTCAAGCCCCTACCCTAGAAACAGGCGCTTTTATGCTCGAATTGTGCGCTCATGATAGATATGATGCGCTGTAGTTGCATTAGAAGGAGGACTCCGTTTCATGCGCATTAGGCTTGCAACACAATTTAAATTATATCATGCAGTTTAGCAAGTGCGGAATGCGGAATTTTTCTTAAGTAGTCCCTTTTTTCAGAGTGCCAAGATGGAAACTCCTGAGGCTGTTCGTATGCGTCGCAGTCAGATGGCGGAAATGCAGAAGTTGCATATGAGCAGCCCATCCGATTCGATGCTTAGCCCATGTACCAGCAAGGTAGGAGATTTTCGTCGTTTCTTGTCTTCTTTTGACATATCGATTTATCTCAACTCTCATACAGAGGCCGTATTCACCAACACAGGGAGCCCTCCCTATCTAGGCCCTAGGCTCACGAGCGCTCTGAATCTCTTCTGCTCCCGCACTCGCTACGCACTCTTTAGCTCCCTGGGGGGCATGGGAGGGCTCCCTGCGTGTTGGTGAATACGGCCTCTGTTCATTGATTGTTATTGTTGGATTCACATTCAAGCATTTTCCGTAAGTTCCCGAGTCGTGACTGTACCTTGTCGAGCTTACTTAGCTTTCGGACATGAATATGGATCATCAGTGGTCCCTGCCTTTTACGAACGGACTAGATTGGGTCCATGGGTAATAATAGGTCGCATATAAATAAAATATGCAAGAACGTACTGGTTTGTGGTATTCCGTGATTCCGTCGGGCTCAGTCTTAGTAATCGAAATCCCTGTTTTTTTATATAACAATTTATTAAATCACGTTGTAACATTCAACATTATGTTATTTGCAAGAGTTGTATAAAGAAAATAAGTGATTGTAAAATAAAGTAAGGGTGCAAATTCGCGTACGTGTTCTGCAAGTGAACTCGTAGGTACGACCACAGTACAGTGAGTGAGTTTCAACTGGATGTGTTTAAACTCTGGTATATTAGTGATTATTGTATATTTATAATAAATTATTATTTATTAATTAAATTTACAGTTGTTCGGAAAGGATGGCCGTCGCAAGGCCAATTCCAACCCGATGGCAATTCTGCGAAAGAAACAGCAGACTGCGATCCCTTTCAATCTCAACCAGGAGTGAACAGGTTATATGTTTATTACATTTTCGGTTTGATCATTCCAATGTAAAACTATCAAGTACTCGGCTGGGAACAGCGAATCGTCGATGTGGCGTACCCTTTATTTTATGAAAAAGGTGCAACATGCCGTTTTGCTGGTCAACATTTTTTTTGCGTAGTGTTAGTGATACATGAATGGTTGTTAATACATAGTGCATAATATATAGAATTCAAGCTGGATGACACGTGTTTTGCGAAGTATATACGTAACCACTGATTATTGCATGCCTATGTATTACATGCAAGTTATGTTTTATTATGTGCATTTCTAACCCAGACAGACACGTATATTTGAATATTATTAATGTGAGTATATTATATTACCGTATGCATTTCACAACACACGTGTCCTACAGCTTTAGTTAAATCTTGTTGATACGGTTCCTAGGAATAGAGACACCAATCTTTTTTTAAACTGAATGCCGAATCCCCGAGAACGGACGCATTGATTTAAAATGTTTTCAAATTGTATTATTATTTCAGATTTCATGGCTGCTACCTGATGATTCTGCTTGTCAACTTATGTCCACACTCTTGCTATTACATGGTAAATACAACAATTATCTTTTTTTTCGTGTTCAATTACATCTAGTTTACTGTAAATATCGGCTTTACTTGTACGCATTTTCTTAAGGTTTAGGTTTAATTATTGCTGGTTATCATCGCTGATCAATTACTATTTTTACCGTGGGAAACTTTCGCTATTTTTTAATTATATCCGCATGTTCCGTAATTCACCTGATTCATTAACATCTTATAATTAGTTACACATTAAATATGTTTTCTTTAATGGTTTAAATCAATTAGTCTGTTTTGTTTAAGAATCCCTTGATTGTATACTGAAGTATTATTCTGGTTCTCGCAACATATTGATTGCTGTATAATGGGAAGGGAATAAATAGTATTAGTCTGTTTTTGTTGTATAAAGAAAGAGATGACAGAATATGTGATTGCTCGTTGTTTTGCGGTGCCGCTGTGTGTTTATACGGGTTGCGTTAGGGTTGAGTGAACTTAGGACGTTTGTGCGTAATTAGCTTTGAGTTATGGGTAGTATTTTAATTTTGAATCCCACATTTTTACCGTATCTTTAGCGGCACATGATAATTATGAAGTGTGCATAGACTGGCGTCATCCCGTCGATTTCAAGTCTATGCAGCATATTCATATCAGAAAAGGTATGAAATTACATGAATATATTCTTAAAGGGTCAGGCCCATTTCAAATGACCCCTATTTTTGATGATTCCATCTGATTCTCCATGTCAAATATAGTAGGATGCAATAATTTTCTAATTTTCAAGCGCAAAAATCACTCATTATTCAGCAATTTAACGTGAGCAGTCATACACAGCTATCCATCGCAGTTGGCACGCCCATTCGCGCTGATTCGCCGATATCGCAATTGCCACGCCCAATAGAGCATATTGCCCAATTAGCGCGAAGGGGCGTGACAAATGCGGTAAATAGTTGGGTATGACTGGCAGGGGTAAATTGCTGAATACTGCGTGAATTTTGCGCTTGAAAATTAGAAACATATTGCATCCTACTATATTTGACATGGAGAATCAGATGGAATCATCAAAAATAGGGGTCATTTGAAATGGGCCTGACCCTTTAATTGTGGGTTTCTTTTTGATGCCCTGCGCCTTTTATCTGGAAGCATATACATAGGGTGAAGCCCTCTTCCAAAGACAATAGATTATGTACATTCATGTATAGGCGTAATCCATGGAAACGGGGAATTGCTTGGTTTACGAAAAAGGTTCTTTTAGACTTTATTATCTCTGCACTTACTTGTTTATTAAATTAGAAGTTGATTATTTATTGTTATTCAGGATTCAATAACTTGACAGATGCCACATTAGAACAAACATAGCATAGCCATAGCTACGCACTTCCAAAATGTTACTTTTATGCTTTGGTAAATAGGACCGAACAGCGAGATATAGGTTAAAAACCGCAAATTAGTAGATATATGGTATACTGTATTTGCTTACTGTAAGATACATGGCGTGGTGTTGTATTGGCAATTATATACATTGATTTGAAGTTGTGTTACTTCATGTTTTGAGGTGAATTTGTTCAATGATCTAATATCGCGGCACCTTCAAAGTGAATGAGAACAGATGTTCAGGTGTGTATGTGTGGTGCAAAGCATTCATTCAGTAATTGTTCTCCGATCGGGTTGCTTGGAAACACAAATATCCCGCAATTGTGCACATTTAACGATAATTACGAGCTGTTCCTATACCATCTACCTCGGAAAATCACCCAGATTTGGCTAAATAACAGCCGACAGGTCTAATTTACTTGGTTTTATATATCTTTTACAGTTTTTTTTGTACATCGTTTTAAATGATTTGAATATAAATTATTTTGTCTTTTGGGTAGATGCGTCGATGAAAATTACGCCGTTATACATCTTACTAGCCTCTCTAATGGAACATATATGTGAATATGTGAAACCTGCTCTCTGAGAAAAATTCGAGCGTGCAAGCGGCAACGTTACGGCGCGCATGCCGCGTGGAAAAAAGGGTCTGGTCTGGCGTGCAAGTTGCCCGCTGTAACGTTGCCGCTTGCACACCATAAAGAAGTAAGGTTGTCGCTTGCACGCCAAACTCACGCCATTTCGCCTCAGGTTTTTGCCGTACGAGCGGCGTGATAACGGCGGCAAAGTTGCACGCCATTTTCATTCCGCGTGCTTATTTGCACGCCACCGCGTTGCCAAATGCCTTGTTACTGATCAACGAACTATCGAGCTCGAGGGGATTGCTATAACCTGTTCTAGAATAAAATATCATAATACACCGATTCCATATAGAATGCATATCCTGTACAGTATATATATGATATGTCGTTCTACTTTGAGATAGCCCGTGTCCGCTTACTTGAAAAAAACTGATAGCTTTTTTTTAGTCAAAACATTTCGTATGTTTGGTTTTTTGTCCTTATTCCTTCACGCAACTCATTATAAATTGTTTAAATGATCCTCAAATTTATCATCGGCTGTTTCCATTTAGGTTCAAGAGTAATTGTTTCCGTGGCTGACATCGGATGTTATGTTTTCTGTGCGCTCTTTCGAATGAACCACATCTATGCTTCACACAACCTAACAGGTCATCTTTTTATGATTTTTAACACAAATTGGGTTTTAATACAAATATGTTATTTATATGTATATAATAAGTAAGGAATAATTTTTGGATATTGGTAACTGCAGACTTTATCTTATCCTTTATGTTTATGTACAGATTTTCGCTTGTGACTTTGATTTTCTACGGACCTTCTGTAATATATTCATTTTCCTTTTAAATTCTATACATTTTATTGTATAGAAAAAGTAATATACATTACGACAGCGTGAGGTAATGATGTTTTATTTATTCAATTTGCGGAAGCAAATAATAATTTGACCTTTCAGATTCGTCTCCTTGCAGTCATTCTCAGCAATTCCACGTTTTCAACACAGTAGGTGTACATAAGTGGTTAAGCCAAAAATATTAATAACTACGTTGTTCGTCGTAGTTTCTCGGGTGATAGGTTATAAGTCTCCGAGTTTTGGGCATTACGGTTGTAAACATTACCACTGTTTCTGAAACCATGTGTTTGCAAGCAATTCTGTACAACTTTGTTTCTTGAAATCCTGATTCTTCAAGTTATTCAAGTGCTCAATATTTTCAATGAATTATTTGAAGCAGTCGTAACAACAAGTTCTCTTCATCGGTCTGCTTCTGAACCGTCGTTGCATGAAACTTCGGATTCTGGGAGCTCGTCAAGGAGGACGTTCTTTCCAAAGGTTATTTTAAGAACTTCTTAGAGAGAGAGAGAGAGAGAGAGAGAGAGAGTGAGAGAGAGAGGGAGAGTGCCAGAGATATAGTACGACAGGGAGAGAGATAGAGAGAGAGAGTTAGAGAGGGAAAAGAGAGCGAGCTTGAGAGAAGTCGGACGAACAATATTCCAAATATGTAGTTGTTTAAACATTGTAAATATCCTCTATTAGATAAGGAAAACCAAAAACGGGACATCAAATACCTTGTCCGATGCAACCGGAACAACCGTGAATGAAAGAGGGTAGGAGATTTTTTTAATTCACTGTTATATAAGTATTTTGATTAATTCTATTTATGTGTACAATATGTGTATTCACCCAATTTATAACTATGACATTTTGGTATAAAAATTGCGTGGAGCTTCAACATTAGAAACTTGCATGTTCTTATTCCGACTTTCCACTTTTGGTTTGTGTTCTCGTGTTCTGCTCATGTAATATATCCATTCTCTGCTTCTCTCCGCTCTCCTCTATTCGTCCACTTTCATGTAATCCATCCCCTTTCTACTTCTTTCCCCCCCCCTCCTCTATTAGTGTACTGTTTACTGTGTCCCATATCTGAGGTGCTTCACCGGAGTCTCCATGACAACTTATTATGCATCTGCCCTCCCGCACCTCAAACCCTCTCACGCATTAATCGCGCCCGAATAGATCTTATTTGAGTGTTTTACGTAAGGATTATATTCAGTATTACCTTAATTCTGTTGTATTCGGTGATCGGATCATTGCCCAAATTCTTTCACAACTGAACATCTTTTGCATACATTTCTTATTCGCTATTTGTCACGTTTTGTACTTGTACATACGATCTTGTGGTATACCGTAACCTACGCCTACTTGGACGAAGTACCATTTTATTTGGCAAGATGACGATGTTTTTCTGTGATTACGAATCTTTAAAGCGATATAACGGGCGGTTTTTGAAACGTATGATGGACAAATTGATTCTCATATGTAGTATGAAAATGAATACAATCAGACTAAAAAAACTGCGCAATATCGCGCAGTTATTTACATAGACAACATGGAAGTACATTCCGAAATACGTTTCAAAACCGGCTGTCATGCCGCTTTAATTTTAATCCACGATGCAATTCTAATGTCATTTCAGTCGTTCCAAAATGAGTTTTCACGATTCTGACGTTGATCCGGCAAATAATCCTATTGTGGAAAGGTGAGACTTATTCTTATTGGAGCATATTTTTATAGCATTTTCGTTTGTTTACTCTTATGAACGCATTCATTATATTGCGAATATGCACGTGATTCCGAATTTGGATCGCTTCAGTGAATTTGCTGTTTTCATATCAACAAGTAGTACTAATCATCAACATAATTACTACTCTTTCCATTATGGGCGCCTGACCATGGGACACAAAGTATACTGTACACCACTGCAAAACTATACCGACCGGTTTTTTGAAACACCGAGTAGACCGGCATTCTTATGCTTCATATGCAAATGAACATAAATTATAATAAAAAATCGAGCTAAATTCGAGCTAAATTAGCATAAATACGTAAGAATTCAATGGTCCACGATGCGTTTCAAGAACCGGGCGGTATTTCACTTCAATATTATTTCAGACTTCACATCAGATCCACATCTCCAGAAGAACTGGAAGACCATCTTTCACGACAAATTTCTTATCCACGCGACCTACAGAACTTCCTCGAGGAGGGCTCATCTCTGTGAGTGTTGGATAATAATTAGACTTAATAATAATTAATAAAATAAAAATCTGGGCCTTGGTGACACAAGCGCTGATCGTTGTATCGTATGGAATGGAGTATGGACGATCCTTGAATATAGAGATAGCTCCTACCTAAAAGCGTACATTTGGCTAATATCTCTATTCACCGCTATGAGAGCTTAATTAAATTAAAATACCTAATTCCAGTCTCGATCTGCCTGAACCCGATGAGGATCGCATGTCTAGGATATCTGATTGGGTTGAGAATACGAAAGGAGGAAGCGAGTCCATCGACATCGATGTGGAGGACCTTATCGAGGAGCAGGAGCATGAGGCCGACGACAACGCCCATGACGACGTGCCCGAAGCCTGGCCTGAAGACTCCAGGCCTGAAGTGCCCCTTCCAGAGGAGGGTTCATTTCGCTCCTTCGAACCGTCTCAGTGGCGAGACTTACACATGGGCTCCGCTGGTGCGTCAACGTCCGTCGGAGGTATGTTAAATGTTAAGTAGAGCTTAACGGTTTCTTATTTCTATTAAGTTTCCTGTCATTGTATTCCTTCTAGTTATAGTTTAGCTTTAGTCTTTTATGCTTCCTTCAAACGGGCTCCAATTCATCGAAGCTTGTGAATTGATAAAGGGTTTCCAGCAGAGTAGACAACGAGCTTCAGATGACAAGGTATACTTTAACTTTTCAGGATCGCATAAAGCTTCGTACTACTCGTTTCCTCGAATGGGAGAGTTTGAAGGCCGTCTGAAGACTGATATTTTATTTCCCGCCAATTTCCTTCCCGATCCACCGCCGTTGGATATTATTCTATCGAAATTCCTCTCGAAAACCTACGAAAGTGAAGAGCCGAAAGTCGTAGAGATCGACTCGGAAGAGGAGAGGATAGAGAAAGAGAGAGAAGAACTCATGAAGAGACTGTTGAATAACGAGAAACACGATGCTAGCAGACAAGAAGAGGAAGCAATAGACAGAGAAAGGGAAAAATTAATGGCTCGACTAATTGAAGAGAAGGAGGCGCAGAGAAGTGGGGGAGTGAAAAGATACCCTGTGATTGAGAGAGTCATCGACGGCCAGTTTGTGATTCAAGGAATCCTTGAGGAGGAGTCGGTGAGTAATTCTAATGAATGGCGTCTGTGTAGATAGGATTGAGGTTCTCTTTTCAAAAATACGGACAATAATCCACTTTTATTTTCCTCAAAGTACTGTATCTAGTAATCCAGGTTACAATTCTGTGATTTCAATTTTATTCGTATCATATAGAAACTCACATCTCGGGACTACGGTTAGAAATAATAATGCGAACCATAGGTGTGTGAGTTTATCTAGTGAGAGTAGGTAATCAATAAACTACATTATGGATTGGTTTAGGGTGGCCATGTCGTTGACTGGGACCAATCAGCAGAAGGAAACATGCCCGTGACTCCAGAAAATAGTTTCATCAAAAGAAGAATCGAAGATCGAATGCCATCACAGGATTTGAAGCATTTAGAGGACGATGAACGATTTCGGGTAGGCTCAAGATTTAGTAGCTGCCGCGATAAACTGTGAGCAACACACCGAAAACTCTTTTGTGCACAGTATTCGCCAATTGTTCGCGGGTTGAGCCTGGTTAGATAGGGCGTATTCATATCTTTCATGGTTCGCGCAGTTTCGTCATGGACATGGATTTTTTTACCTCGATAAACCATATGCGTACTTTGATCGCGGGATGTTTCCATCAGATTCTTAGTGACAAACCACAGTGGATGCTATGATTTTGTGAGCTTTTACACTTAGTTTTTGCCTAATGTTCGCTGTCATATTTATATATTATTCAGGACCCATTCGATGAACACAGATCAAAAGAGAGCCCTGAAGTTCTGAAGAGGAAGCGCAGTTTTTCTGACTCGGAAAGTCGAAGGTATTTTAGTAAAAATTGTGGCAAAGAGCAGAAGTTATCTTCTTGAGTACAGTCGCAGTTATCAGAATACGCCGTCGTAGCTTTCAAATAGTCTGAGCAAGAAGATTGACAAATGTTTTACACCTAAAAATGTGTTAGCCAATAAATTTGAAATTAAAAAACTTACATACTAAACTATTCATTCATAGACAGAAGGTCTACTGTTGTACAGAAACACAAAATACATACACACATTAAACTCTCAAACCCTCTACCATCGACCATAAAACAAGAAATAATATTGACTAGTTGAAACGTACATTTTTCAGGAGAAATATCCCTCTTGAAATCGTTCTCCAGCATATTATATCTTCCGACAGTGAATTTGAACATCCAACACATGAGAATAGGTGAATTTTTTATGATTTCAAGGGACAAATATATAGTGTAACAGCAAAATTCGGTAACACGATAAAAAGGTAACATCTTGCCGCGAGCGCGCGGAGTTTCCTCAGTGAACACGAAGTACAAAAACAGGTGAGTAACAATCGCTAATCATTCGGGGCTACGGCTACACATGGTAAATTACTGAGATATGGAGACACTTGGGAGCCAAATCATGGATTTTTTTTTAATTTTTAGATTCTTCTACACGAACAGTCAGACTGGGAGTATCAGAAGGGAGGACATATTGACAGACGAGCGAGGAATGGGACATCAATTGGAGCTGGGTAAAGAGGCAAGTGATCTCCATTTAGTTTCTGTAAGGTGTCAGACGTAAGCCTAATCATAGCATCAAAGTGTCTTAACAATCAATTTACTGATGTTAAGCTATGATAAGTCTACGCCTTGGTTGACTACACTTTTCATATAGGGCTTATCCTTCAAAAGCTTCTGCATTATTCACATTTAGGTACATTTAACTTATAGGAAATGCCTATTCAGAGTAGGTGACGAGATCCAGATGAAATTACGTGAATCTCTTTACGTTATACAATGAGACTCCTTTTTAGGAACCATTTGGAATGGATTCAAGTTTTTATTCAAACGATAGGATGCAACTTCTGGCAAATGAAGAGCAAGAAGAAGACGTTATTGATGATGACGCTGATTCCGACCATAGTTATTACGACAACGTAAATCTGGGGAGCGAGGACAGCGAAAATTCGAGGAAAAATTCTCCCTCTTCTAAATCCACGTCCAGCTACAGTATTCATAAAGTGACCCTGCAGGAACATGAAGCTCTGTCAGAGTCAGACAGCCAGAGTCGGCTATCAGAAACTGAGCGTAACAAATTGGATGCTACAGAATGCGTGCTTTCTGCCGCGACATCAATCAATAATCAAGAAAGTTCGAGGTCAAGTCTAGCAAGAACTTTTGACAAATCATCATCACTGAACGATGAAATAAGCCATGCTTTTCCGCAGAGGTCGCGATTTTATGAGGTAGACGGTGCATCGACAGAGAGATCAGAAAGTACAAAGAAGTCTGGGAAAGAAGATAGTGCATCTACTGAGAGATCAGAGACCACGAAGAAATCAGAGAGATCCGATGAGTCAAGCAACTTGGAGAGCGTGGACGGTTCGAGAGGACCTAGAGAACAAAGTTACAGTAGTACTGTTGCTGATTCCCAGACGGAAGAGCTGCAAGAGAGCGGAGAGTCTTCATCATCAGCTAATGCTAGTGAAGACTCTGGTAAGGATTCTGAAAGTAAGACTTCTATGATGGATCCTACGAACTATGTGGAACTACAGTTCTCAAAAGACCCTATACAGGACGTCGACATGGTTGAGGAGCACGTTTCAGTGTCTGATGATGAATTTACAAAACTACTCAAAGAAGCGACAACGCTGGGACTTCAACCAAGTGCAAGGGTTAGAGATTCGAACCTTACTGTGTCAAATACTATGTCCTTGGATAAGTCTACGAAACAAGAAGAAAAAGGAAATAAAGTAATCCTTCAAATAAAGGTGACCGAGAGAGATCTTCATGAGCATGGTGATGAAAAAGACCACCAGAAACCTGCCGAAGTTCAATCAGAAATTTGCATAACGCCAGAAGATCCGAATCCAAAGAGCACGTTGAATGAAGAGAAGGAAGAAGGGAAAGATTCACAAAATGAGGAACCTCTAAATTCTATCGATGCCACAAGCAAAGATGAGGACCCAGTCTCCGTTCACATTGTAATCCACGATTATCAGGAAGTGGAGGCGGTCACTCAGGTATGTAAATTAAACTGTGATATATAGTTTTCTTTGACATATACTTCACCCTCACATCAGTTTGTGAGTCATCATTCAAATTTCACTACGCTATTCTAGGGGCATAGAGTACAGTGTATTGTATTTATCCCCCTGCTAGCGGCATGTCATTAATCAGTATCATAGCCATGTCAGCCTTATTTAGTGCATTGATACCAATTATTATGGAAGTGAAGGTATTTGCAAACACCGCTACCTTCTCACCATTTGATTATTATTTTAAGCTTCAGGACGAGATAGTAATCCCAATCGGGAACAAGGAGAAAAGTTCATTGAAAATCCATCGGTCGGATACACTGCAATCGGACGCTAGCGAGGTTTATTTTATTTTATAATAAGGTTTTATTGAAACAAATACAGACACAGAAACATTCAAGTGAACTGATTATGTGCGAGCAGTAGTTGCTTCTTAGCGTAATGGTAAACGCATTAGCCGAAGATGCGGGTTCGACCCCCGCTCGACCAAAACCCCAATTTTTCATTTGCAATTTAAATTCATTTTTATAAGAAGCTAGAGAATCTGCTTCCACACTATGGAAACGTGCCTAGGTTACGCATATGCATATAATATACACATAGTGACAATATAATTATCAGTTTAATATTCGTTTACTGAAGATTTAAACTTGTTAGCGTATTTCGTTTTCCTTTCAGGGAACAAATATCTCATCCGATCTGGACCGCGCAAGTCTTGTCAAACTTCCATTCAAGAGTAATATAGACAAAGCAGTTTGCAATCAACCGGATAAAGAGGTATCTTTTGTCTTTTATCAGCACACCTACTCACCAACATAGTCTAGACATTTAGTTAATTATTTTCTTTCTTTACTTACAGTTATATTTATTTAAACTTTACTTAAAATACCAGAAAGTTTCGCAAAGCATTTTCATGCTACCCTTCGATAATGTGTCATATGTAACTTGCCGTGTAAATACAATATGTATAAACAAGCGCAGTATAACATCCGGTGTTTGAACCGTATGCTGGACCATGAATTCGCATTTAGTATGTGAAAATGACTGCACGATATGAGCGATTTTTTCCTAATTATATTCATTAGGACACGACATATGGGAATCTACTTGTCCAGCATACATTTCAAAAACCGGCCATTATTCAAATTCAAATTTGAGTGAATTTTAGGTAAAACTGGAAGACATCGAACGTTTCTGGCACTATCAATACACTAGACCTACAACAGTGAATGGCGGAGTCCTGCCTTCAGAAGCTGCCCAGGAAAGGAATAAAGCTCGAAGAGCCAGTATCGGGGATCCCCAACCTTCCCCGGGTAGAAGGATCACGTCCCCGGGAGGGAAGAAGACATTTGAAGTGACACGGACTGAGGTTTCCCCATCACTATTGCATAAAGTACAACATTACTACGGTAGACGAACGCCTGCACCGAGACTTTCAATCGATATGGGAGAAGGAAAAACATTGATTGGAGAGAAGAGGAGAAACACCAAGGTAAGGGAGTTTTAAAGCGAAGTACAGGCCGGTTTTTGAAACGCATCGCATATCCCTGCTTTCTTATGCATCATATGCAAATGAGCATAAATTAGAATGAAAAATAGACCCAGAATAAAAAATAGACCCCAATTCGACTCCTCTGAGCATAACTGCATAAGCATAAGAATGCAGATATTTGAGATATGTTTCAAAAACCGGCTGGTACTTAGCTTTAGATGATGAAATGTGGTTTCAGATCGGAGCTCGAGCGTCAGAAATTCTACGGCATCCCAATTTGTGGAGCACATAGCTTTGGGGGTGTTTGGGTTTGGGGAACTCGTTAGGCAATATATTCAATACTGGCAACAACCCAAACTCTCCCTCAATTTATACACAAACTTTCTCTATATTTTCTGGAGTGTTACAAGGAAGTGATGAATGGCATTATCATTAATTATTACAGAACATCTCCGAAGATTCTCCGAATTTCACCAGAGAGATGTCAGACATCGAGAGTGATTCGTTGAATGAAGAGAGAGTATTTGGGGATGAGGAGACAGCAGACAGTGTAGAGTCGCCGAAAGGAGATGAGCGTACCAGCCATAGGTAAGCTACTGTATAAATTACTGGAGTGCGTTTGATTTTGACTTTTTTTTCCGAAAATATAAGCTGAAAACAAAAGTTAGTGTCCGTAAATACACGATATGCAACACCGTGCGATGAGGAAACCTTGAGGTTGCACACACCTTTGAGGAGGCACACTCCTCGTAGGTGCGCGAGGGGTGCGGAGGAAGCGCCACATGCGCATCTCGGATGTGCCACGGGTGGCCACCTGACATTCCAGCACCCAAGCGCCCCCCGCTGCACACCCTAGAGGTGGTGCGCCGACCGGCCGTCGTGGACCTTCTCTTTGCGCGGCGATGACGCGTTTCACATAGAACGTACTGTTGTGTTCCAAGTTAACAGCACGAGCTACCTCATAACGTCTTTATTTATCCCCATCTAAGCTAAAAAAAAATACAAGAAGGCGAAGTCCATATTTGTGTAACATAAGCCAGAAATAAAGAAAAATACCTCATCAAATTATACCGCGTGAGAAGCTGAGCCTCTTGGATGTGCTCAGCCTGTGTGTGCGTTTCTCTCTTTCCCATTCCATTTTTATTTTTATATATAAATAAAGAGTTTAAAATATATAAATAAAAAATAGGAGTCAAATCCAACCGTCATAATCTGCTCCTATCTTATTGACGCATACGGTTTCCGTTTGTTATTTATTTTTTGTCGGCTTATTTCCTATTCTGAGGAGATCTCTGCAAAAGCGAATCTCCAGCCTGATCAGCCTAATCTTATTTCTTATATAATCCGATTACATACGCTCTATTTTATAGTTATTTCAAACTGCTCATCCCCATAAGTACGGCTATTTTTGCTTATTGACTATCCCCCACATTTCCATTAGCAAATGTAACTTCAAACCAAAGTACCATTGTTTTTGTAAAGTCGTACGTCAATGCTAGGACTACCGTAGTTGGTCGGCTTATATATATATAAGTCCCCAAAGTTTATTTTCGTGATTTAAATCTAATCAAATAGAGTGGAAATGGACGGCTTAGGTTGGGTGATATTGTAGAAATGATGACCGCATTAAAGAATTTAATACCTACGTCAACAGAAATCCAGACGCTCGAGACTAAATTTTTAGTCCACTATTTTTATTACTGTTTCAACAAGAAGTAGCTTGTGCGTCGGAATTTTGATGACCCGGAATATCTATATGTTGAATAACTACGGTTTAAATTAACGACAATGATCAAATAAAAATATCAGACATTTTACAGTAAAGGTTGGGCCGACAAAAAAAAAGATAGAAAGGCCAGTTTTCCTTGACAGGTCGGGAACTTTTTTAAGCGTTCTTTTAAAAACTGACAGGGGAAAATTATGCGGAATTCTTGTTCAGAAAGGTATGGATTCCGAATCATTACTTTGAAAATCGCTCGCAACTTCCAAAACACGAGTAGCTATGAAATCCAGCATTCCACGGTATTCCATGAGTGTCTTATCTAATAAGCCCATTTTCCCGTAGCCTACCTTTAAATAGTATATTTATTTTGATTTTCAGATTTTTCCACCTCGATCAGCTCGAATCTGATGGCGAATTAGATGACAATGTGGGTATTGTGGAGGAGGAGACCGCCGACCACGACAAGGCACAACTAACGGGTAATTGTAGTAAACTCTTGGTTCACATATGGATGAAAACATAGATTGGATTGAAATGTGGATAGAGAAGAGGAACTCAAACAGGCTGAGCAACCAAAATGAGCGTCTCAAGACCGTCAACCAACTAACGATGTCGAAAATAGTTATATGCTCATTCGTTTCTGTATCTGATATCTATAACGAGTTGTTAGAACGTCTTCTAGTGAGAAAGGAATCAGCAATTAAAGTTCAAACTTATTGTTAGTCGTTCTCATGAACTGAATCTGGGAAACTACACACAAATTGGTGTATCTTCGCAGTTCATAACAGCGAAAAGCGTCAATAGGACAAGGGTATTCGGTGATACTGAATACCTAAGCCTAAGCCTAAGTTAATGAAATAGTCGGGACGATAAATTCCGAGATTCGTAAATAATTACGATTATATAGTACATATCAGTATGCCACACATTGATTGATTGATTGACATATTGATTATCCCATTACCGTATTCAGCCTTGTGTAGAACTTTCATCCTTCTAGAGCATGTATCAAATTCATAATATTCGCTTTTTCCTTTCGGATCCTGACGTTTGAATATAGATTTCGCTAACGAATAACAACTTCGCCTCTTCTACTTCTACAAAACTCTAATCGCGTTGGAACATTAACATCAGAAATGCCTATTAGTTTCGAATAATCCTCTACATTGACGCTTAGAATTAACAACTTATTTATATGCAAAACTTGTCGCGGTTAGATTAACTTGGGATTGTAGGCGGTGAGGGTGCGTCTATTTATGGTATACTAGCACATCCTTAGTACTATAAACATATGATGTAATTCAAAGATTAATAATCGTGTATGGTGGGTATACTACTGTAAAAGTTATCATTTTAAGCTACTTAGCGTATCACTAATTAAAGCGAAATACGAGCCGGTTTTGAAACACATCGCGTACCCCTGCTTTCTTATGCATCATGTGCAAATAGCATAAATTATAATAAAAAATAGACGCTAATTCGAACCCTCTTATGGTTGCATAACTGGCATAAGAATGCAGATATTTGAGATGCGTTTCAAAAACCGACTGGTATTTCGCTTTAAAATGGGTAATTGATATCACAATACTATACAAAACGTATATGCGAGCTTGCAAATAGTTAACTGAAAGTTGTTTGCTGTCGAATATAATCAAACTTATTGCTTGAAGGAGCTATCTTGGTTTTGTAGGCTCACAATCAAGACCACGAGCTATATGCTGATCTCTTTACCGATAAGATACTTTTGGCCTTTTTTGCCGCGCTTTTGGGGCGTTCAATCGTGATTTATCTAAATTTGCGCGGACGGCTAGACAGACCCCCGAAAGGTTGATGCGTGCACAACTACCAACACAACGCCATTACTACACCACTTTGGCTCCACGACATTTTGAGACAGTCTACTCGAGATCAGCTCACATGTCTGATAGTACATCGTAGAATACTGAATACGCACCCAAAATGAAATCGAAAATGATACATTCCCTGTCCAACGGTATGGTACCAGTGGATTTCATTTTAAGCTCGTATTATGTGGTGTTCCGCCAGCCCGCTGGGTCTTAAGTAGTGTTTTGAAGAAGTATCATGGGTCATGGGCCTTTAACGCAGTTCGACAAATTTTAAACTCGCAAACCTGAGTGGTAAATATAGCAGATCCTGTCATAATTCAACCGAAGAAACCAAAAACGACACCTCTTTTCATAAGACAACTTTTTATAGAAGTGACCGTCTTTCTGTTTTCAGTTTCTATGCTTCGGATTTCGTATTATTAACCACGTGCATGCGAATTATATTTCGTATTCTCAGTCAGCATTTCATAAGGACTAATCTATATTTAAACATTTCAAAGAATGCGCGAATGTTTGTTGGAGTCAACCGTCACGTCTTCTAAGAAGCTTCATGCTATTTTAGTTTACTTAAGTCGTAGGAACCTATGAAACGTGCCTACGTATGGCTTTCCAGCGTTATTCATTTGTAGCAGTGGGTGACAAATGTAATCCTGCGTAAACGCACTTTTGGATTTTCTTTCGCAGATTTGTGCACTGTGTCGGCTTCTACTTTATGGACTATAAAAATAAACCTTTTTGTAGCACGTTATGATTATGCAATCATCTTTATCCACCTAGGGTGTGCGCTGTGGCTAATAAAATGTTAAACGTTAAAGGCTCAGGCCCATGTACAACAAGTTTTTCCAGTTTTTCTGTGATAAATCGCCCAGATTACTCAAACGTGGCTGCGAAAACTGCTTTGCATAATATGCAAAATTGGGGAAGATAGTTGCAAAAGAAGATCCTCAGAAATGTACCGCAGTTTGAGCTTGAAAATGCGTTTCCGTGCCTAAAATACAATGTGATGCATAGTAATTCTTTTTGATATTGATTTAATCAATGTTACCCTATTTTCATCGTCTTTGATTATGTACTTTAAATGTAATCAATAAATCATTATTAATTAATCAATGTTACCCTATTTTCATCGTCCAGAAACCCGGTTTGGGCTATTTTTGGCTACTGATTACGGTAGCTAGTTGTGGACCATCGTTTGCTAATAAATCCCCCACATTTGCATATTATGCTAGTTTTGTGACAGAACAATCGGGGAAAACTTTTTGTGCGTGGGTTTGAGCCTTTAAAAAAAATGGCGGAATACTGCGCTACAAATCTGGTTATGCCTATACGACTGGAATTAGAACGCTAAGAGGGAATCAGACTCCACTGCAGAAAATTACTTTCTTTTTAATTTTCTGGCTCTACGTCTCGCTCTCGCTCTCCATCTCTCTCGCTCTCTCTCTCCATCTCTCTCTCTCTCTCTCTCCATCTCTCTCTCCATCTCTCTCTCTCGCTCTCGCTCTCTATCTCTCTCTCTCTCTCTCTCTCTCTGAGGTTACCTTGCTTCTTCTGCGGTATATTCCCACTTCCTAATCTAGTAGATCCGTACAATCCGGACATACCCCTACTCATTTTTCTTCGTTCTGTCTCTTTCTCTCCTCTACTTCTATATTTCCTCTATGACCGTCTGTATCTCTATCTATCTATTTATCTGGCCTGACGACGACCACAGTAAGTTGTTCTTTGGTAAATTTTCCGATTACGTATCAGTCCAACGGATGATCCTACAATCCGGCTATACTGATCTCTCTCCTCTCTCTCTCCTCTCTCTCTCCTCTCTCTCTCCTTCTACACACTCTCTCTCATCTCTCTCCCTCTCTATTTTAGTCAACACGTTCAGGGAAACTTCTGGAGGGGCGGACCGCTGACGACGGTATAAAGGCACATCTAGAGGACGCCGGAGACAAGAAGAAAGAGAAGACGATGAATAAACTACCGTACCTCGACTACAAGTTGACGTATAATAGGTCAGTTGATTATTCCGAATACTCCCCTTTTATCCGCTTGTTTCCTGCTTTTCGATTTGAGAATCATGCTTCAGTGTCCATTGTCCATGCATGAAGGTATTGTTTGGGCGATATTTAAATCATACGGTAAAATATTGATTTGTTTGTTTGTTTCAGACTTTCCGATTCGTTGTATTCCGTGCTTTCTGACGAGGAAAAGCAGAATCCGAGCGTGAGTGACGAGAATTCGGAAAGAGACAGAAAAAGTGTCACCTTCTCTGATAAGGTACGGTAGAACATCCACTATATTAACAATTTCATGTGAATTTTTTCTTGGAAAAGTCTTAGGAACTAGCCTAATGCCTGTCTCTGGTTCGTTACCTTAGGGACCCTTTTGGTCCTTGCCTCAGTCTAACATGTCTAATGCTGTTAATCTAATCAATAAAGATTATGATTACAGTATACTGATGATACTGTATCTTGTGATTATTGTAGACTGACAATATGCCAATTTTTAGGCGGAATGCGTCCCTTCGCCCAGGACTCCCCGTTTTCTGAGTCGTACCGATTCCGCATTGAAGATGAAATCCTACAAAGGAATTCTAAAGAAGGAGGACAAAAATAGAGAAACGTAGGTTTTACGTCTCCCATACTATCTCGTCCTACTTTCCACTTTTTATCGGCCTTAAAGCGAACTACCGGCCGGTTATTGAAACACATCGAGTAGACCAGCATTCTTATGCAAATGAACAAGAAAAAAAGCGAGCTGAATTCGAGCAAATTAGCATAAAGACGTAAGAATTTAGTTGTCCACGATGCGTTTCAAAAACCGGCAGGTTTTTTCGCTTTAACCCTTATTTTTTGAATTTTTGCCTGTTTTGTGGAACGTTCGTCTATTCCCCGAAGAGCCCCCAACAGCGTCACATGACATGACATAACACTGTAGCGCACGTCACAAAATACGTCGCAAAAAACTTTGTCACTACAACTACAGCGCAAACGCCAAACGATGTAGAGATGACAAAAGGGGCAATTTAATTATATTCATTTTAAGCCACCTGCATAGAGAACACTCTCTGCACTTTTCGTTGCAATATCCTGCCGCTCTAGTTCTATTTCTATTCATTGACGCTGACAAGCTTTTTCCAAGAAGCTAGGCTGTTTCGAGCTGTTTCGAGCTGTTTCCGACAGCTTTCCGATCTTGCTACGACAAAATTTTGGGGTCAAATTCGGGAAATTTGGGTTTCTCGACCCGAGCTCGGAAAATCGACGGGCCTAGTTCGGGCGCCTTTTGTGAAGTAGACGTCGGTAGTATTATTTGCTTGTTCTTCCATTTCTAAGGCATCATTCACCGGCATAAACGTACTCTTTTAAGTAAAGAAAACCCTATTTTTCTGGAGCTTAACTCGTGACTTAAACCGCAGCTTAAACCCCGCTAATTCTGTGATATCCTCTTTGGAAATATCATCTTTTACTTTTACTTTTTCACTGCCCACGGACAACAAAAAGGGTAGTTCGCATGAAAAATCTGACGCTTTTTATTTGGCTATGCGTCTGGTCGCTAACCCACAAGGGATAAAAAACCCAAATCTAAAAGTAATTGTATAAAGCCTCTAGACCTCTAGACCTGACACTAACTATTTTGATAACTAACCAAAAAAACTTCCTAATGTAGTAAAAGTAATAAATATTATTGCGCATTGGTGCTTTACAGCGATTGTGAAAAAAAATCAGAAAAGAGGACGTTAATTTTGCACATCCTCAGGATTTAGAAATAAAACTTAATCGCATCAAGGTCGGCTTCTGTCGTCAGCCCGGTTTGATGGAAGATGGAAGCTTTTCTCAGTAAAATTAGTTCTTAGTTCCTTCATAATGTGCATTTGGTTTTTGTCGAATAATCCCCTAAAGAAGGAAGAATATCTTAGTAATCAAAACGAAATAAACATGCCGTAAATCGATGATAGGCGAAAAATAACTTCAGAAAACACTCTACTTTTATTGCGGGCAGTGTATTCAGGGACGGAATTCTCTGCTGGGTTTAGGCCCCCTTCCTTTTGTTTTTTGTTTTACTTTTTGTAAACCAAACTTTCTTTCAGTGTCCGTGTAATGATGGCCTATGCTGGCGAGCGTTTCTACCGTGATTTGTGTATGCTCATTGAAGAACGCGATCGGGCAATTAGCGCACTCGAATATCTACCCGCAGATACAACAGACCTTAGCCCCCAAAGCGCGGCACTTCATACGGTAAGTATAGCCACAAGAATGTACGTTAACGTAACTGTACGTTAACTTCACTTATTTATTGGACTCTAAGGGAGGAAAGAAAAGCAAAAGATAAATGGTACTCCTATCTTCTACTAGTAAAGCTACTGTATTTACCATTCATTGTTCCATTAGTATATATATTGTTTAAAAAACTGTAGAAGAGAGGGTCCTGTTTTCAAAAGTGCCTAATATTAATTAATTAATTAAAACTATATTTTCATTTTCTTTGTTTTCAGGAGTACCGTGATCGGCTGCTCCAGAATAAAGGCTCATTGGATTCAAAGATTGATGACGTTTGGAATAAACTGAAGGACTGCTCGGTGGATATTGCCACGGTATGATTTTGTACTAGTTATGAGTGTTTTTCATTTTTTGGCATTTATGTTTATTCATAGGTTATTCAATTTCAATACAATGCAGAAATCTAGTGTCCCGCAGAGGCCCTCAGCAGAATATGGAGGTACTGCGAAGGCTCGTAGTCTCAATTTCAAGTTATACCATGTCAAATGCGTATCCCCCAATAAAATTATTATAATCATTTTCATTTCAGTGTGGTTGGATCTACACAGTGGCGGACAGTTCACAACTTACAATGAAAATCAAGCGTCGAGTACTTCCCAGAAGACCACCACTACATCATGTAAGTTGGATATTCAACCCGAAGAGTAGTTAACCTAGCCGAGCCACCTAAGGTGTATCTCAACAAGTATTAGTGGGAGTAACTAGAAGCATTCACCCTTGTATCTCCATCAACTTATCTATTCCTTTACAGATTGAGCGCAAGAACAAATCCGACATCGAGTTGGCTTCTGAATACGGTCAGAAGTTGGCTGTGATGCGTGCTCATCTTGTGAAACAAGACTCAACCGAGTACAAGGATGGGTATCTCGGACTCCTTCAAAGAGTGAGCAGGACCCTCGGGAGCACGGATGCTTTATATAACATGTAAAGTAATAACTTATTGCCAACACTGTGTATCTGTATTACTAGCTGTGTATTGTGTATCTACTACTTTAATTTTACTTCTTTGCCAATTTCACATACCGTATTCTGATTTACTACTGTATTTATCCTACTTCTAATACTATATTGTCTCTTCACAATGTGAAGCAGATTTTAAAATCCCTAGTACATTATGTAAATTATAAGAACCTTATTCTTTACACACTCAAGATTAGGGAAGTCCAAACCAGATATATTCCTAGCTTTCTCAATAGTGACCAATCGATAATATGTTCAACTCAATCAATTATTATTATTTTAACTTCAAACTCGACGGGTATTTATTATTTATCCCTGTTTATGCTCAGCTTCACTTGAAAGAAAGCATATCAATTTTATTCATTTTATCACGACTTTCAAAAACGGGTAATAATAAAATGTTTATGATATAAGTTATAGAATCCAGAAAACAAACAATATGCAAAACAATTAGTTACAGTAACAAAAACTAAATAGCTAAAACTAACTAGGACCTAGCCTACGCTCTACATAAATTACCATATCACACTCAGTGACCAATCTCGGAGCAGACAGTTTCACTCAGATGACATGTTTGAAACGAAAACGTAGTGAGTCGAGCCATAACAAAAGTTCTGAATTTAAATCCTCAAATAAATATATAAATAAAATCTAGACAAGACCGGAACCCCCTAAACATCACTCTACGTAGCACAGAATGCATTTTCAATTAGTTTACATTGTCCAATAGTTAATTCAATAATTAAATTAATGCTAAGTTGAAAAAGGCACTGAACAGAAAAAAACGTATCTAGTAAAATTGCATAATTTTGAAATTTCCTATGTGATCAGGAGTTATTTGACACGTTTTAGTATACACCAGAACGTCCAGAACCAGAATAGAGATGCAAAACTCTACACTACTTATCTAATACAGTAGTTTCATCACTTTACCAAACTACCAATTCCTCTCAATCGGACTCTCAATACAGTACCCTCCGAGGTCCAAAACTGCCCTTCCTGCATTCAGAAGACTTGGATTCAACCTTACGAGGCCAAAATAATCAGAGAGCGCCTCCAGCTCAAACCAGCTCTCACGCGATAATCTGAAATGGGAATCGTTCATAAAGCACATCTTTTTCGTTAATGCGCGGTTTGTTACTACTGAAAACTAATAATATCAATGAGGTGCGTGCTAGTCTAGGTGCGCGAATCCTATCCTACACCCGGCTAACAACTGTCGAAATCCGAGCACCCACATCCAAACCCAAAACCCACATATATCGTCAAACTTGAACTAACCTGGAACACAAAGATATTGCCCAAGCCAGTTCTATATCTGCATTTCTGACTCCAATCGAGTATGACCGAGAAGACCGCGCAATCACAGCAACCATCGACAAGTTGTTTTTCAGAACTGAAAATACATGGAAATTAAGCTAGACCACATCGACTGCGAATGCAAGAATGGTTAGTTCGGGGACTGCTAAACTTCGGAATGAAGAAAAGAACATTGCGAATCCACATTTCAAGCAAACATTACAAATATCGAGACAATATTTTCCTTTCTTCATATTCCCGCTAAGAACGGTCACCGTAGCAATACCCATACTTGGGGGTGTAGGCTTCTTCTACGAGTATTTGAAATAACATTTGATGACGTGATACACAAACAATATAAGTCATACCAGTAACTAAGCTCTCCAGACTCCCGTAATCTTGCTCGATATTCTTCCCCTGTTCCGTGATCATTTTAGATATTACTGTATTTAGTCGAGACATGGAGAATTCGAGTTCTTGGCATGCGAGCTGGAAAAAAACTACTTAAAATAGGTAAAAACCGAAAAAGAAACATAGCGCGGGAGCGCTGATTGTGGATTGACTAAATAAATAAAAAAAACATTTTAGAAGACATAGTATGCGTGAACTCACCAATAAACATTATATTATAACAGGTCCTAAGTACCACTCTCACACTGTCATGTAAAGGTACCAAACCAAATAACCGAACCTGCAAAGAAGGGTGTGCATGTTCGGCGATATAATGTGTCAACTTGGGTTCCTTCAGGTCGGAAAGTGTCTTTTCGTTACGGAACCAACGAGCTAGGGAAGACGTTGGCCTGAAAAAACACACACTATTCCTATTGTAGTATAAGATACTGCTACTGGGACAAAACCTCTAATGAGTATTGTTCACTATAAACAGGCAGACAGACAAAGAGACACGTGACCACATCCCACAACGTCGCTACTACGAATCACGACGGGAATACGGGAATGGAAGAGTCCAATGTCCAATGGCCAAAACTGGACCTTAGATAGGAATCAATACCTGTTTTGATTTGCGGCACATGAAGACAACGTGGCCATGGCGATCTTCTCGACTCCCACATCTCCACCGGTCTGAAGTAAATCTTTAAATAAATAAAACAATACTATAAAAGAATTCTCTATGGATTCTCTCTAGACTTCTAGAAGAATTATTCGCTAGACTTCATAGGGCGTTGTCTCTACTGTAACTCTCTCAAATATAAACTACAATGTGCATACAATGTAAAACAAACCATTGATAATAATGTGTTAATATCCCTGATGTACAATTCATACATCGCATCCTTATCGATTGCTCTCACTGAACACAATTGGACGACTGTTGACGTACAAAGACGGAGGACATCCCGAGTCAGAATCTGGAAATGAAGACAAAACATAAAATTAGAAGTCTGTTCTTTAGACATGACATACCATAATTGAAGAATTACTGAAGGTTTCAATTGAATGAAACCATATTTTTCATGGGGTGCGCGTGCAACAGTGAGAGTGCAATACCATTGACATGCACGATCGAATAAACTCAAACTCAAAAAGCCAAAATAATACGAATACGAAATGAGCAAAATTCATAGAGTATTACAGTATTACTTACTACTAATTAAAAGAACTTTACTAAAGACTAAAGAGAAACAGATCAGATGTTATAAAACATACTATTTTGACTTACATGTAAAATCGCATTTTCAATATCCACAACAATCGGCAAATTTTCATCCAAAAGTCCTCCCAAGTAATAGGCAAGGGACTCGAGGGCGTATGTCTAAAATCTAATCGATAACGATAACCGACCAAAACAACAGTATCATCTCAACATCTATAATCCATTCACACTCTCTGAGCTACAAACACATCGAGTGCAATTTCGATTTTGTTCTTTTCAGAATAAAGTATTCAATACAATCAAAAAGTCTCACACAAACCTTAGTCGCCAACTTGCTCACAGTCCGTTGGACAAAGCTTTCCTCCGCTAGGGATCCTCCCTGGAAGTGAAAACATAAAACAGTACACAGGTTGAAGCTAGTGTAGAGACACTAAGCAGCGGGTGATAAAAAGCTTCTCCTCAATCCATAAAAGAGTAAAAACCCAACCAGTTCGTGAAATTTACGCACTATCTACCAATCTACCTATACGAATGCAGCCAATCCAAAATAGCGTCTCTTCCATAACTGCATAAACATCTTCGCCTACTAAACAGGGCGTAGGCTAAACAGCGTGTAGCTATCCAATGTTTCGGTTCCTATTGAAAAATAATGAAATGAGCTTTTCGTTCCGATTTGTTTAATTGTTCACTCAAAGTGGAACTCGTAGTCAAAGTGGAAACTCATTATCTTACCATTGAAGTCGAAGGCGTCTGATTACAGTAATTGGCAAGATCTGCCAGAAGACGTCGACAAAATCCCACGGTAGCAGCAGAAAGAGGAATATGGCCAGCAGAACATAACTAAACAGGCTTTTGAAACATGAAAATAAGTTTGCCTATTTCCCGAACTTCTCAGCGTCGTCGTTGCGCTAGTTCATCTAGCAGCGCTTTATCGTGCTATCATATTGTATTTGTATTCAGCGCAAAGCGCAATGGAAAATAATGTATCGAAATTCCCCAAAAAGGATTGCAAGAAACAAAAGAACCACAAGAAAGGAAAAGAACACAAACACTCACGCACTCAGCCGTACTCAATAACTCACTAAACTACAGTATGGTTTCAGACTTCAGAACCAAAGTAATTCAAAACCCTAACCTCCGACTGTATATCGACACCTTGTCCTGATTCTCCCAACATCGATTCACCATTTAATTGAATGCGCACATTCACATCACAAACTAAAGCCACACTTATTATCGAATCGAATCACCAATCGAACGGTAATTAACAACGAAGAACATACAAAAATGGCAAAGTAAAGGACACTTGAATAACTATTCTAAGCTTCTGAGAGCCTTTGTTTACAAATTCTTCGCTGTGAAACTGACCATCCAACGCCTTGAGACCTAGAGTATCTACCCTATTGATGTTATACTGCGAATCGTCCGAGAGAGTTGCCTTATCGATCAGGTAGCAGCACATTTGTTGCTCTTTCTAAAAACAAGTCGTCAGATTTATGAAGGCAAGAGCTTGTTTAAGCATAAAGTCCTTCTTTGGATTGGAAAGCTACAGAACCCGAAGAATAAAAAACCACACCGTAATAGGATGAGTGGTGGGGGCAAACATTAGTATCAAATTTGCTGAGTGTCCGTTTACAATCTGAAAATAGTTTCAATTGGAATTTGGAATAAAATAATACCTCTGCGTAATGCAAGTGAATGCAAACTAGACAAAAACTGCCTCACGTCGCGACTACTAATCTATGCTATCGTATGATATTAAGGTACAACTGAAACATCACGTATAACTGTCAAACTTGGGATCATCCACATCCTTACAAAAAGATGAAATCGGATACCTTCACATTTCCATTAAGCAAACCGCTATCCTTTGATGAGGCATTACCGATGACTTCCAAAGCAACATCCGAACCGCTAAAGTATGTTTCATTACCCCAGGATCATTGCTAATAAAAGTTTAAGTATGGTTAGAAAGACTGGACAAGGTTAGTGGTGCTTTGTACATGGGTACGACACCACTAGAAATCACGCTACGGCAACAACGGCATAATACCATCAATTTTATATCTGTAACTTCAAAAAGAAACCTATGTTAATGTTTGGCTGAATGTTGATTGCAATGCAATGGCTGCAATGCAAACACAAATGTACCGTTTTCGAAAATTACAAATATGCTTACTTTTGTGGCCAGACCGCATAACCGGGCTTATACTTTCCACTGGCAATGAGAGGAAGATACTTCTGTTTTTGCTCTTCGCTTCCAAATAGGACAATCATTCTGGAGACGAGATTTGCTGCATTCACAGAGGAATAAAGTGACCAGTCCAAACTCAACTCCTACAAACAAAACACAATATATTCTTCTCGTAACGAACAAAGGCGTAAAAATTAGTAATAAATTGTTACAAACTACAAAGTTAGGGGATCGGTCCACAACGGTCCAACTTTCGGATGGACCCGTCACAATGAGAGGAAAGAAACAACACAATACAACTAACGTGACCCTGGATTATACATGCTTTTAAGTCTATGTATGACGAGTGTAAGTCAGAATTTACCTCAAACACCTTCATTTGATCCTTATTACTCATGCCCAGACCAGAAAACTCCGAAGGAACAAAAATTGAGGAAACAGCATTTCGTTCCAATGCTAACAGAGCAGAATCGGTTAGCTTTCCATGCTCTTCCATTGATCTGGAGTCAACTGAAATATTGCTATTATATATAATTAAAATCATACAAAAATATTTTAAATTGTTCTCATGTACAAATATACATATAATACAATATTCATGCAGTGACAAAAAAAGCATCGAAGTATGTATACCATTTGCCATCAGAGAATCGCGAAGAGAATTTGTAAAGCCTTGAATGTTCCTTACATCGTCAGTATCAGTATACTCAGGGAAGATCAGGAAATCCTAAAATTGGCCCTGATTATTGAAAATGAAATAATATGTGGAGAATAAATGTATGTCCGAAGTCCGAACTCATGACTTAACCAGAAAGAACTACTACGCCGATAGAGGATTCTTAGTCACACTAGCGGATTCCATTCATGTTGTAGTGCATAATCATACAAAAATAATCTTATTGTTAATGAAAACCAGAAAATAGTACCTTTTCAAACTTGTTGGCGGCCAGGCCCCGCATCAAGGACTTTTTCTCTACTGGTACGTTGTCCAGAGATAAATCGGCCATTTTGAATGTTGCAGGAACAGAATTATGTTTGCCATTGTCTGGAGCTTCCTAAGAATGTGTCATGCGAGGCTATTTTCAGAAATTCAGAAATTTAAACTTCTAATGGATGCGATAAAAACTCACGGATGAAAGCAACCTCCTGAAGCGACGAGCACAAATGTTTCGCAATCGCAAAATTTTCACAGAATGATTCAGCATACTATCTGAAAACAAGTATCGCTAAAAAAATATTGGAATAAAGTGATAATATTGGGACGGACAATGCTCATCACAAATGGATGGAAAAAAAAGCAAAAATAAATATAAAAAATAAATCGTAAAAATTAATAACATGGGTTAACTACCGTACACTAAAGCTCATCTGTGATTTTCGTTACGATTTACCTTATACGGTAACTACGCATAATGGAGTGCGTAAAAAATTTTTAAATTTTGAAATTTGTTTGTATGGTAGAATTTAGTTAGTTATTTAGTTTTGCTTATTTGTTATCCTGAGCTCTTTGCTTTTTATTATTGTTTATGTAATTTATCAGTCGTCGCTACTATTTCAACGACTTGGCCGCAACAAAATGACACGGCTGGCAGTGCTTTATGTTCATAACTGTCTTCGGAAATTTGAGCTTGTTTGGTGTGTAAGTTTGACAATTTGAATTAATAATCGAATGTTTTAGGTATTCGGATAATGTTAACTGTTCTGTAGACTGCGGACCACGATAATGCCGGATGTTGCCTCATCTATCCAAGCGCCGTTGGTGGGTCACGTTATCTATTGTTTGATTGTTACCTTTTCTAAGATCTTGATATTCTAACGTTTTCGTTGTAGTTCGAAATTGTAGTTATTCGTAGAAGTATCATGTGTTATTTGGTAGACTATGGGCCTTCACTAGTAATGTAAGACTGTTGTAAAGTTGAGAACCGGGTTGTTGGGAAAACTCTTGCCTACTTATTGAACCGTATGAACGTGAGTTGATACTTTATAGCACTACTGATCTCATTTTAACTGTTTAGGTCGCTTTACGAAATGGGAGGACCATCAACCCCAATGTTATGTTCCTGTGCAATCACGAAGCCAAGAAAGGGAGCTATGAAGCATTTAAGAAATCGCGAAAGGTAGACACTGCAACTTACAGGTAGTAGGTGATATAAAGCAAACGGTGCTTTAACAGGCAACCGTTTAACTTTTCATTGTCATCTATATCCTGTGTTACATGTATATTTACATTATAATTATATTCAGCCTGTCGACGTCGAGGTTCCACAAGCGTCCTTCCGTGAAATCGATGACATTCCAATCTCTAGTGTGAAACTTTCGAAAGATTATTTTGTATATAAAGCGCCTGCCAAAGATGATTTGGATGAGATTGTAGAATATGAAGAAGATGAGCTGGTACGTGTCTTTTTTATCGGATGTTGGCATGAACGAATAAGTGACGTGTGTAATTGAAAGTTGGCTGTTTTGCTTTGCCGCATGTATAGTTTAACTTGATTTGAAGCACTGACTTCGAGTAATTATTGGGCGTTGTATTGTATTCCACCATCATGTTTTAGACAAGGCTTGAAGATATCCTTTTACTCCTATCTGCCTTGTTAATTTGTATGTTAAGAGTTAAGATTCGTAACAGTGAGCGTAAAGTGTGTCACTTAAGGTCTATTCCCCTTCAGGACCAGCTTTGGCTTCCAAAGTTGAATGAGCGAATAAAGAAAGAGAAAGCAAAACCTCTATCCAGTGATGAGTTCTGTAAAATTATGGATCGTTTGGAAAAGGAAAGCAACTTCCAGGTATTTTTTTTGGTTCATTGTTATCTAATGTATACGTTTAGATTATTTTTTTTTAGCATGACAGAGTGGGCTCACTTTGATAAAGATTATATGAAACATGGTGGTGAAATTTCCCTGAAATCTGAAAAGAATGATCAAATGTAATCACTGCTGGACGACTCGCGTCCCCTGGGTTAATTCAGGAATATTCTTTTTTTGCAGAGTGAAAATGACCATATTTTGTGATTTTATTCTTTCGTTGAGTGACACTGAACCCAGTATCCAGTATAGACAATGTCTGTGTATTTCTATTTCTGATTTGGTCATGTTTAGCCAAAAGCCACAAATGGATACGTGTCCTCGTCTTCTCCCGACGATGTGTGTTGTGTCTGTGGAGATGGTGACGATGACAATGCCAACCAGATAATTTACTGTGATTTGTGCAATATTGCCGTCCATCAGGTATGTAATATTCCCATATACATTTACTATTTGTCTGTGGTAAGTGGTTTTCTTCCGCGCTCTTGTGTGCGTTTTCTGGTTCAAGTTCGGAAATTCTCCATTTTTTTTTAATCCACGAGTCGTGTTCCTCGGAAATTAGTTTTTTTTTTGTCTTATGCTTTCCAAATATCGCTGCTTGCAGTGCTTGCCGGCACAGATTCGTCCCTCCTTGCAGAAAAATCATGTAAGGCAGGTAAGGTTTACCAAGCAGTGTATCTTCTTTATTTAAGTGTATTTATTAATATTTAGGAGTGTTACGGTGTGCCATATATCCCCGAGGGTTCATGGATGTGCCGTCGGTGTAAATTGTCTCCGTCAAAAACGGTCCGCTGTGTGCTGTGCCCCAATTTGGATGGGGCTTTCAAACAGACGGCTGACGGGAATTGGGCCCATGTTATCTGCGCAATTTGGCTTAACGAGGTACGAGTTTAAGGAGTTATTGGAGTTTTGAGTTTACTTAATTGTTTGGCTGTACGCTGTACCAGTAAATGCGACATTTTTTTGCTAAATTAAAGTCAACGCTTTTTGTTCCTCCAACTTTGCAATTGCGGCATTGCAACCGATTGCAATACGGAATTTGAGCTAATTATAATTATCTATCTATTTCTTCTTTGATTTCCAGGTGCACTTTGGAAATGCGGTATTTCTTGAACCAGTTGAAGGCGTTCACGATTCACTGGAGAAGAGATCTGCTTTGAAGTGCTTAATTTGTCGGTAAGAACACATACTTTTTGAATATTATGTCGTATTACAGTATTACAGCTGTATGCATTAGTTGTTAAGTGTTATAGGCCTACAGTTTCGTTGATGTGAGTTTTATTGTTTTTATTTATCAAATTTTGAAACATCGTCAAGAGCTCATTTTTCGATGCTTGCGCGAGGAGAATATGTTAGGGATGAGGACATGACGTGGCGTAGGCCTTTCTTGCATGATTTGTTGGAGTTGGATTAAGTTGGTTAATTAAATATAATACGATATTTCATTAGTATGATCTAATTATTCTGTATATCTGTATTTACGTTCCAGAAAGAAAATGGGCGCATGTATGCAATGCAGTCAGAGGAGTTGTGTGAGGGCATTCCATGTCACTTGCGCACAAGCCGCCCAAATGTATATGCAGGTACGTGTTCCTAGTTTATTGTGTTTAGTCTATTGAATTTTACCCTTTGTTATAAATTTTGTTTTTTGAAATGTGCCTTTGTAAGTGAAACGACTACTTCTCTCTTCTCTTCTCGGAGTAGAAGTAGGCCTGTTTTTGGGGGGGGGGGGGGTGGGGGCATAGCTGAAAGTAGGTACATTGAAACATGGATTTTTTCCTGTCCCGTTGTTATTGAACAAAAGCAGACAATTAGTAATACATTTAGTAAGTAATACAAACTTTAGGTTGTTGCCGACGATGATTCGGATGCCTCTGACAAAATGGACGTTCAGGTACGCGTTTGTGTTCTTTTTTAGCTTACGAATTTTTAGTGACTGTATATGTTCTGCTCTCGTTGAATTGCGTTCACTTAAAGGCTCAGGTCCTCGTAAAAAAAGTCAAGCATGACTGCGAATTTCGGTCTACTATATAGTGTTTTTGGCTATGTTGGCGTAGCTTGAATTCAGTCGAATATTATCAGATCGATGTTTAGCGATTCTGTTATTGTCAAGTGCACGATCCTCGCGACTCGGAACCGGATGTCGCAGTGAAGAAAAAGAAACTAGTGGACGCATGTAAACAGGTTTGTGCGGGTTTTGCAAAGGGTGCAGTATACGCTGGATAGCAGGATAGCATACTGTATGTGTTGGCTCATAATGCAAACTATACTTCTCGTAGTGCATACTAGGTTTATTTTTTGATTCATTATCCATGATCCAATTGAGCACTATTTTAGGCGTATAAATTGTTGAAGAAGCGAAAGGATCGGGCTGCCCCGGTGAATATGCCTGTGATTTCTCAGACCAAGTGAGTTTCCCAATTCTCGAGTTTGAAATTTGAAGTACAATATTTTGTCGCTTTTTTACCTTACATTCGTAGATTCATATTTATCTCTAACCTCTTATTACCATATTTTCTGTAAGTTTTTGGTTTCACGTCTCACGTACGGTGGTACGATGTATAGCTTTTCATTTATTGAGATTGTTTGTTGAGTGTATTGTAAATCAGCGACCACCGCTTATAACTATTCTCGAAGCATACGTCATACGTCCTGATTTTAACTTAACATTGACTGACGAAAACCAAATGTGCATTGGTTTGGACCTTACCTTACCTTTGTCTCATATTTGCGCCTTATGAGTTACCTTTTTAAATTTAAATCTCACCGTGGTATTTGTCGTTCTTTCGCGGTCTTTTGTTTGTCTTTCAATTTTGGGCTGTCTGAACACATATTTTCATTGTACCCATGTAAATTGTACCTTTGTTTATTTGTAGGGTTGATTCAATAGCCGCTCGCCACTCGGTTCAACATTGTATGCGTGCGCTCCACGACTATTGGTATCAGAAGAGGAAGACCAGATGCGGAGTTCCATTGATTAGGAGACTCCAGGTGATTACCCTTTGTCGAGTACAGTACTGTATGCTTTGAGGGCCCAGAACTCGGTGTATTCTGTGAAAGTTGCTCGTGTTATGTTCACGTATCTGACCTGAATCTTATGCGCAGTATCTCAGCAACTTTTGGTGAGGATCCCGACTCCCGACATAATCCTTCTAGGATCGGTTATTATATGGTTTTTGTAAGAGTAAACAACCGACTGACTCACTGACGGGACATCTTCGCATCTGCTTTGTTTTAATACAGTAATGCTTCGCATTATTGACTTTTATAATTTTATTCTTAATTCTTTTAATTAGGCCGAGGTGGAATCGCGAACGAATACTCAACAGACTTTGATGGACGACCCCGATGTCAAGGAGACAATCATGTATTATCAACATAGACGGTATAGGCTTTTGGACCAGTTTTGTTTATTGCGTTTTCGGTTAAAGAAAAACTTTTCAGTGATGCACCTATTTTTCACTAAGGTTTTTATAACATACTCTATTCGTTTCAGCGGTACTTTTTTTTTAGGTTTGAGCTGGAAAAGGTTCGAATGCTATCGGAACTGGTCAAAAAGCGAGAGTCAGCAAAATATCGACATGTGAGTGCTTTATGTTATCTATAATAATACTGCAACAGTAGTTTTTTTCGGCATGCGTATTGTAAGATCCTAGTTTGTGTTCTGTGTACTCGTGCTTTTCTGTCTCTTTCCTTTCGAGATGCCGTGTCTTGTTGCCCGTGTCCGTTGACGTTCTTATACACTTGTTTCAGCTTCACACATCCATCGATTTGTTTGAAAAGGTCTTCAAACCCACTGAAATGCTCTTGTTGGACGTTGTCGATACGTTGAAACGAAAGGATTTCAGGAAAAAGGTAGATTATTTTTGGTGTTTAACTCGTTTTCGCCTTCGCCTTTACTTTGTTTTGACTTTTGCTGTGGGCTTATTATATATAAAGGAGTTTCTGTTACATGTTATGTTATTGAATTTCAAAACCACGTGTCATACCGCTTTTACTGTGCCATGGTAGGTTAGTAGATATTCCTAGTTGCTAGTTATACTTTCACTTTCAGGTGTTTTGGGACCCGGTGACCGAGGCTGCCGTTCCCGGTTACAGAACGATCATCTCGCGTCCGATGGACTTGTCCACAATGCGGTTGAAGTGCCAGCAGAACAAGTATAACTCGCTCGCCGATCTCAAGAAGGATTTTGATCTCATGTGCAATAATTGTGAAACGTGAGTCATTGTGATATAATACAGCAAGCAAGGGAGTACAACATATATTGTCGATATTGATATTGGAATTTGGAAGTGATAGTGTTTGAAAGGATTTTTGTCTTCGCTTTGTATTTTGCTGCCGAAAGTTTGGTTAGAGACGCGCCTACAACTTGTTTACGTCCAACTGCTGATTTGGAATCAAGCGTGCACCATTGAGCTACTGTTGAGGTCTTTAGTCGTATTCAGTGACATTCAGTCTACTGACTAACTCAATTCCAGATTCAACAAGGATACGGAATTCTTCCTTTCGTACGGTAGGAGGTTCCGAAAGCGCGGCGAGGAAGTGTTTGCGAGTTGTAGTGAGAAATTGCGGCAAAGGCAACAAGTAAGAAATATGTGTTTTGGTTCTGCTTCTTTTGTTTGTTTCATTTCTGTTATTTTAGAATTTTAGAGTAGACACGCTGGATGGACTCAATTTTTCTTCAGTGCTGAACATCTGCTTATTTCCGATTAATAGTTCCCTTTATAATTCAGTTGCTGGATTCGGATGACCCAATACTCAACCACGCTATCCAAGTGTGCTACTTCGAAGGTAGTGGCGATGAGGACCGGGTGAAGGAAAATGCACCCATTGGTGAGTTGCATTCGTTTTTTTGTACTTTGTGTTCTCCTTTCTTCTATTCGACGCTCTTACGGCGCTTGTTTTTCAAGCTCAATCAGCTGTTGAAAGTTGAAGTTTGACTGGTAGATGAAATTATAGAGGTTTGTGGGACTATGTTGAACAAGTGAACTTATTTGATTGCTCGAGACTCGAGATATATATTATTTATTATTTCATACTTTTGTTTTTGTGACTTGCTTTGCACAATCAGTACTGTGTTTGTTTAGTTTCCACTCCTTTGATATCGGAGATTGGTGACGCGGAAGAAGACGATAGAAAGAACATCCGAAGAAATCCGTTCGAAGCAACTACACCCTCCACGTTTTCAGGTCAGGACTTGATTGTACCTAAGATAATTTATCGGTTTTTAGTCACTATTTGGAGATTGTTGATAGTTATTATGATAGTATTATCACAGTATATCATAAATATCATTGTAATTATCAGTTATACAGTAGCCTTCCTGAATTGTAATGTTGGGACTTACGTTAGTTCTTTGACCACATTGAAAACCTGTTATAATTGTTTTTGTTTGCGGTTCCGCATGGTGTAGTGTAAAAAAATTTGTTGTGGTTTACAAAAGAAGAAAACTTCCAAATTAAACTCTTTTCACGAATTTATGTTAAACTTACAGTATTCTCACGAAAACGGAAGCCCGAAGAGAACATATTCACTCCCGTTTCGAAGAGGCGACGTGGAAAAGAGGAAAATCAAAGTGAGTATGAACTGCTTAATTTTTCATTTTCACAAATGTTATTGGTTAGTTATATTTTGGTAACACTAAGCACTTGAACTAGAGCGTCTGAGGTCTGAACGAACGTTATTGTTCTATATTCGAGTGTGCGTAATATCGTTTTATGGTTCTGCCGCTGTCCAGCCAAGTTATGTGCTTATTTTATTTCAATACATAATCTCAGGTGGCTGCCAGACATCGATCACTAAATTCTTCACTCCGGCCACACCCACAACACCCAGTGCACCAGAAGCACGACGGAGTCTCCGAACGGCGGCTGCACACAATCAGAATACTCAGCCAGCTACGACGCCGTTTTCGGCTTTCCGAGATTTGCCGGTATGATTTGCTTTGGATCTTGTACCTACAGGTTTCTGTCGCCAACTATATGGATTCTCGTGTACTCTTGTGCGTTTTGTGGAGCACGGTACTCTTTATTTTAATTGTATCGTTATCTTTATTCATTATTTTTATTCCAGGCCATCCAGTCCCCGTTAGCCGCAGACGTGGCTTCCTCGGCCGAATCGTCGACAGAAGATGAAGAGAAAACAAGGGAAACGGCGCTGACGAGGTCCACCCGGAGGAGGCAACGAATCGAACCGACCAGGTGGGCGATTGTTTCTTGATCCCATTTTGAGCGTCGATTTTGGCACATTTCTGTCTTTTATATCAGGTTGTGTGCGTTCTTTGATCGTTGTTTCATGGGTACCGTCTGCGTCTCGATTGTTATTTTATATTTTTTGGTGGTTAGATCGGCAATTGTACGAAATGGAAGTGAGAGGCGTTCGTGTACATTGATGTAGTATTTGGCTTTGGATTAGTAACCTAAACAACTTGGTTGTGTTTTTTAGCTGAAATGTAATTTAGTGAAATTTGATGAGTGTAAATTGGATTTATTTTGAACCTAGTTTTCATTACGGTTTAGAGTGATATTTTTTGTTTCCTGTACTTTCGATGTAGTTGGAATAATGTATAGTTTATCCTAACCTACGGTAGTTGAAATTACCTCTTTATTATTTATATGAGCTTTATTAAAATATATAGTTGCTATTTGTATTTGGATTAATATACTTAAGAACAGTTATTTATTAGATTGTATATGGTAGTTTTTTTTTTAGATATTCTGCTTTTAGAGGATGTTAGTGCATAAATATTTGGCCTTTCCGGTTGCCCGCTTTGTTTAACTGGAATAGTCCTCGTATGATTCTTTTCTGTTTTCATACAAAGGATTTTTTTTTTATCTTTCTAATTTAAAATGCACTTCAGTAAAGTTCCTCTTCTTTTTAATCTGTAGAGTGTGAAATTTGTAGCAATATGTTTATTTATTTATTTACCTATTTTTTTTCCAGCACCGAGGCAGGAATGTTCATGCACAATGATATCGTGAAGGTCTCCCTATCAGGAAGGACAGGTTAGTTTCTACTTTAATTTTTATTGTTTCTTATTTTTTATGCATAATTTGGGGATGTTGATTTGCGGGTTTTTATTCTGATGAGTTATCCAAGTTGTTGAACCAGCTTTGAGTGGTGTATTCACGTTTTCTTGCTTATGTAAGTACCTTATTGATGCGAATGTTTATGAAAATGAAAAAAAATCGCGTTCGTGCTCATTGGCTCATATCGTGCTCCTTTTAGTGATCGGTCGGTATATGGATCCCCAGTTGGTGTCTGTGGAGGACGTGCCCAAAGATCTGATCACGGACTGTCGGATGGGATGGAGGAACAACCCCGGACAAGTATGCGTACTCATATTTGGAGACGACAAGAAGGCGATTTGGTGAGATTGTTGGCTGTATTCGTTGTCATACGTTGTCGATATTGTATATGTACATATCGGGCTCGGAATTTGGCCTGGCTGAGTAGTTAAAAGTGCTAGATGAACTATTTGTAGATTTGTACAGAGGCTTTGCTGCTTGTTTAACTGTTTAACTCTATTTAAGCTACACACATACGTTATCTTTGTTTTGTGAGTATGTGAATGAGCAAGGTACATTAGTGGTAGTAGGCTAGTAGGTAGTAGCCGTTAGGGAAGGATTTTTATTATTATTAGTTTTTGATAATTTCTATTGTTTAGGGAATGGTTCCCACCAGAATCCGTCCATGTGATCGACCTCGAAAGAGATTCTTTGCCGAACAGCAAGCAGACACGATTAGCGAGGGAATTTAAGTAAGTATCTTGAATGTCGTAGTTTGTATTATTCACAATATGTTGCTTTCTGAAACCTTTACATTTTGAGATCCATGTGAGACTAAAAATCTGAATTAGTGAGGAAATTTAAGTCAATTATTTAACATCGTAAATTCAATTATTTAACAAAAAATTTAAGTCGCTTTTCTCCAAGGAGTTTACTATCAAACCGAAAAAGTTGTTCCAAGAATAACAGCGCAAAAGTCAAATGTTTCAATAAGTTCATAAGACTAGCAAGCGTTTCTCCTGTATGGTATTGTTTAGGTTTGTTACCCGTGATTTGTATGTAGTGCGACAAAAGTAAGTGTAGATGTCTTTTATCTTTTCTTGTTTTCAGGAACCGTCTCGTGTCAGCCAATTGAGATTATTGAGTACTTCTCCGTGCGAACATTTCTGCATTCTGCATGTCATTCTGATCTCCCAATTACGTGGTATTTTATGTTTGGATTTTAATTTTCATTGTATTATTGTATATTTCCTTTGTTACGCAAATTGAATACATAGCATAGCAACATTCTCTTTCCTTAATGTGGTTTGATGTTTGATTTCTTGTATTTTGAAAGCTTTATGGCCTTTTACGCATGATGAGTTTTGGGTTTCGCTGTTGTGTAAATTATTGGGTGAAAATAAATGGATAAGTTCTGTCTCCTTGCTTTATGTATATGTACTTATAATAGAACCCCACCACGTGTGTAATTTTGAGATATTTTATGTGAATAGTACTTTTGATGAATGAAATTCAGTGGTTATTTTTTACTGTGGGTTAGCTTGCTCTTAACTTAACATGGTAGACCTAGTCACTAGCGCTAGCGCATTTATTTTCCTACTCCTGCTTCTCTGCGCGAACTCTTTTCGTTTTCCTTTAGATTGCTTTCAAGCATTTCTTTAAGAATATCCTATTCCTCCTAATTGTCTGCTTCATTGGGCCGGAGTTATCTTTCGTCTTTAAGTCGAGCTTTTGGTTTTGCTTTCTGCGTAGGGTACTAAGATCACAGTGCTGTAGCTGGTTCTCGTCTGTTATGTATTATATTTCCTGTAGCATGTGCGAAATTGTATTTGTCACTTATTCAAAGCGTTGTAATATTTTCTTGGCAGGCAACTATTATTTGATTTTACTTTTGTTAATTACGTTTCTTCCGGTGACTCATTCGTATAGATTAAGTGCTTTTCCTACTTATCACCTATGCTAATTTAATAATCATAATTATCGCTTTATTTTAACAGCTAATATTAAGACTTATTTCTTTAGCCTGATTGGGATATGTCATATATGTCTGGAGCATTTGTAAATTCAGTTTAAGCTAGTTAATAATCCCTACAATTGTTAAAATCCAAGCGCGCTTATTTTGGCTAGCAAGATTTCTGATTTGGTTAGATTCGTGTATCACGGTACTTTACCTCTTTAATGACGTTCCGAAGCCACTTTTTATTTTTATTTTCTTCAGGTTTATTTGCTATTCCATATCCTACTATGGCTTAAATTTGATACGGTTAGTTGTTTTGATTTGATCGAAATAAGTGTTTTTAATTTTTCTTTTGTTTAAATTTTCGTATTCCACGATTTTTGTAATGTTTTTTTGTGTGTGTTGTTGTCAACTAATGAAGCATAGTAAAGATTTTACATTTATTTTGTTGTCTTGGAAAATATAAATTGTAGCTGTCGAATGTTAAAAAAGAAACTATAAAAACCAGGCAAACTTACATGGAGAGAGTCACAATAAGATTCTGTTCTGACATTTTCTTGTCCGAATAACTGTAACTGTACAAAACGTTTTATTGGGTGGTAATAATAACGAACATATTAGGAATATTAAAACAAAAACTATGAATATAGACAATGAGAAAGTGCACGAATCGGAGATCTGTAACCCGCTATTGACTTGTTCACATTGTGGAATCACAATTATTACGGTAGATAGAAATATTCGAATCTCACATTTGCTTATCACATTTGCATAAAAGAGTTTGTGATTATGATATTGAGGTACTACTTCACATCAGCATACAGTAGCCAATTGGAAGGAGAAGAGGGAAAATATACAATTGCGCGCTTAAATAAATAGCTAATTTGCATAACAACGCTAATAAGTAAACAAACACCTAAATGCGCGGGTATAGTTTTTAGACCGTTCAGAACCTCAATAAATAAATTCGGAAACAAAACAAATATTTCTATGTGGTATTTTGTACAAATATAAGAGTCTGGTTTATTATTGACTAAAATATACACATTACATTGGGGCTATTTGTACACTTGGAATTAGGTCGTATATTTCTACATTTCAGGACACATAAATACAATTAAAAACATATATTCTGAGTTTATCTGGATTCAACATGGTAAAATGATGATATGTAATAAACATTAAGGTTGTGACAAGTCAACGGGCTCGTATTGGTATTATTTTATCGTTTGGAGAACGTCACATACAGTAACGAGTAACATATTGATAAACTTCCGTACTTACGTACTTCAGTGTACTTCCATTTGTGGTTCCTGGGTTACGAGGCCAGCAAGGGTCCGTGAATAAGTAAGTGAATACTTACACTTCAAGTTAAGAAGACATCTCTGACGAGGGGGTCGAAGATCATAAGACCAAATACATCGGACATCCTGGTGTGGGTGTAAGTGAAGTAGACAGAACACTGAAATGAGAGGGTTAGAGATATTTGAAGTGACTAGAACGTTGCATCTGGACTTGAGCTCGTCGTCTACTCGGGTGCTCGCGGCCTCTGCCCAACAAGTCCTACACTTTTAACTGTGCTTTGAAATAAAATGGAATAAATAATCACGTAGTTGATTCTTTATTGCACCGCACAATGCTAAAAAGCATTTTTTTTCTGGAGGTGAGAGACTATCATATGCAGGACTTGCTATATGGGCTGTATCTCTTTTATCGATAGGAATCGAAAATGCGCAGAAATTAACCTTATCAACTTATTACCCTGATATTGGTGGTGAGAAGAAGTAGAGCTCCAAAGCGTTCAGCGGCATCTCTCGGGTCCTTACTCATACAATAGTCCATCAGTTCATTCACTAATTTGGATTGTAGTCTGTAGGCGGTCTCGCGGTGGGGTACAGAAAAGTAATTCCGATCTGAAACTTGACATTTGTTACCGTAACCGGGCATTTGTTACAGTAATCGGGCATTTGTTACCGTAATCGGGCATTTGTTACCGTAATCGGGCATTTGTTACAGTAATAGGGCATTTGTTACAGTAATCAGGCATTTGTTACAGTAATCAGGCATTTGTTACAGTGGTCGCAAAGAGAATGCCAAGAAAGAGATGAAGGTTCGAAAAATAAGAATAACTTACATGATAGTAAAATTAGTGTCTTCAGAACGCCTAATTCATATTCGTCAATTTTGAGAGCCCTCATCGGGTTTGCGAGATGTTGGATCGCTTCATGCACAAATAAGGGATGCAGTCTGCAAATGTAGTATTTATTTGGAAGCGCCATTACGGCGCGGCGCACCTCCCGCGCACAAATCTCGAAAAGTGATCGGCCTAGCAACAACTTTTTGCGCGACGACATTGCGGAAAACTCGCGTTACATGATATTTTCATTTCTTTGCCCAGGGTTGGAACGGAGGTGGGTTATAAATTAAAGTAATAAAAGTTCAAATCTTACTTTGCTTTATGTTGATCCACCTTGTCTAATTCTTCTGGTTCCAAGCCACGATTGTAATCCGCACACATATAAGTGCCGTTTTGAATTATCCACAACTAAACGTAGAATCTATGTACATATAAACATAAAGGTCATACATTTCGGTATCATTGTAGTCTAAGGCTAGCGTGAGGAAACAACGGGTATAATTAATGTGCAGTTTTCAGACAGCTTGCATATGTATATGTGGGAAAATGTCTGAAAACTTCAATAAAACGCAAGATGTTAGAGGTCAGATTCACCAACGGAGCCCTCCCTGGCCTCCCTCCCCATCGTGACCCTAGGGAGGGCTCCCTGTGTGTTGGTGATACGGCCACTGGACTCGCAAAATAAAATCTGTAACAAAACATACGTCTGGGTCGTCTTGCTGACTCGTCAAATATCCTTGATCTGACATTAAAAGAGCGAATCCAAAATCTTGAAGGATGATCTTCTGCAAAGGTTTAATTTGTAGAATAATCAACTAAGGTGTTTGTGATGCATCGCGGATGGTTCCAGAATTATTGAAACACCGACTACTATAAGCTACAAGAATCAGAATGGTAAATGTATCGTGCGCATAGCCTCCCCATTCTAATCTGCTACCACAAATCAAGTATTCGACTGCTTCCCACCTTTTCTTTGATTCCCAATGATCTGAATTCCCTGAATGCTTGTCCCCATTCAGCGGCGTCCATAACTCCACATCGCAACATACTATTCACGTCGTGTTTCCTCGCTCGACGAAGCACTGTGGGACATAACTGGAAGAAATGAAGTTCTAAGTTTCTAAGTGGGTTTCTAAGGGATGTAAAGTTATACCATAATATCAGTAAAAATAACGAGACAAAAGAACTCTACATGAGAATAGTCAATGAACTAATGCAAATATGTGCGCCGAATCTGAATACTGATCATAAATCACGATTCTTTAACAAGGAGTTTAGCATCTATTATCTATGTATTATGTTGTTATCGCATCGACATCTTAGGGGGTAACTTTTGTGTTCCGCATTATACATATTATCAAGCGTTTGAAATTTGAATTTTGCCATATTGTTTCTTATGTGCGAACTCACCGTTAACAATTTTATTATATCTGACGTAGTATCAGACTTTCGTACAGATGCATATAAACTTGTATACCTTACCCTTTCCTGAACGCTGCTGAATACCGATGAGTCGATATTGAAAGAGGGATCATTTGCTGCGAATAGGGCCTTATGTCTTTCCCTTTGTTTCTGCTGAAGTCGGACAAGACGTTCCATAAGAGAATCTGCCCCACACCACGAATCACAAGAAGCGCCTGCAAATAAATAAAATAAATGAATAAAATAAAACACAGCAAATGAATAGAAGGCAGTCAGTATCGTATCGTCATTTTGTATCGCGAAGCGTCGGAGACCAAATCCCATGCTATATTTTTCCTAGAGGTCACAATATAGAGTCGAAACACTGTACCCCATATTCTTTTGTTTTTTTTCCATGCCCCTGCTTTCACACGTACCAGAAAATCTTTTTTTGTGGGCCTTTGAATATTTTTATTTTTTTTTGGAATTTTGCATGCACTACATAGGCTACTGTATTTTAGCTTCTTCGAAATGTATAGCATAAAACAGAAAGAAAAGAAACCTGAACTGCTGGCCACTGATAGACATTCCTTAGGAGAAGGCGCTATAATCTCTTTCCGCTTCCGCGGACCCATCACGTCACGACGTTGAATGGCTGAAAAGGGGTTTCTTTAGAATAAAAATGCGTTAGACTCTCTTTTTGTGATTGTCTATTTTCTGACACAATCGTCATATCTCTGTGCCTTTTAATTACTCAATTTCTTAATGACGAAATTTCGTCACCCATTTTAACGAGTTTCCCTTGGGAAGTAGTAGTCATCGTCTTGCGAATGTCAGTTTTTATTTCTATGTGATAAAAGGCGAATGCGTAGACTTGCGGAACCGCTTGCCTAATAAAAGACATTAATTCGATTCAATTGGTTTGTTTTACTCGCTCACCTTCTGGCCTCATACCAACATCGAGACACTTCTGAAGCCGACACGCCCGGCATATACATCGCGATTCTGAAACAAAGCTATATATTTCCAAGCTCAATTATAGCTAACCAGAGGCGTCTTTCCATACTTATGAAACGTCTGTAACGTATGTGAAATCGTCCTTTTGCATGAGAATAGTCTAATTCGAGCTGCGGCACTCTCTTATAAGCAATGGGAACAATTTATTCTAATTATACTTCCGTAACGTGAGTGCCAACGCACGCTACAGTTACTCTTTTATATAATAAGATATTCTAGTATGCACAAATATAAGTCTAAAGTCTACGTTATACTCTGTTATCCAGTAGGGGTTTAAAGCGAAATACCTGCAATTGAAACGCATCGTGGACGGCTGTATTTCTAATGCAGCTTATGCAAATGAACATAAATTAGGATAAAAAATGGAGCTAAATTCGAGCAACTTTGCATAAATACGTAAGAATTCAGCTGTCGACGATGCGTTTCAAAAACCGGCCGGTATTTCGCTTTAGCATCTCCCTTACACCAAAACTAAACCACCCATCGATCGTAACAATGCGTTTGACCTTTGACCGTTTGATACCCAACTTGTACTACAATGTAGTATTCGCGACCTTAGGTTAAGAGGCTGGCACATACCAACGAGGAAGTATAATATTTGTCCTTGGGCAGACTATATGACAAATATGTACCAAAGGACAACGGTAAGCTAACAGTTTACCCGAGAACTACACACTACACTGAGATGCTAGACTCTAGACGTCTAGAGTCTTTAGACTAGCGCTGCTTTGATTATTGTTGAATTACTAATTATAAGAGATCTTTGTTGGTACGACTGTTGTGATGGACAATAAATGATTGTTTAACAGCAGATGGAGAAAATACAACTTGGTCCCGGACATATCCAATTTGCTAAATATTATTTAAAAAATCCTACCGTATGTAATCTCGCAACCATGTCCTTTCAAGCATTTATAAATCGCCTCTTTGGTGATTGCGCGGCGGAAGAACACTAAAAAATGCAAAATGGAGTACTTCTTGAAATTAGTAGCCAGATCCGGCAGGCGTACCACGTACCATTGGCACATACGCTGTGTATACACTGTGCGTAAATATAGTTATGTACGTAAATATAGCGACGGCCTACCCTACCCGCTATACTATACTTAGTTATCGTTGGCTCTAGTGTTATTAATAGAAAATAATAACAAGGAAATTGCAGCGTTGCACCAAACTGTTCGCACAACGTGTTTTCAACCAGCACTAACACTCATTAAGATTACTCGAATACATATTGCTAATTAATAGTTGCGAAACACCAATTATTGTAATGAATACCAATAACAAGAGCCTTTTTGTGTTTTCGTCTCACTGCACTTTTTATTATAAACAATAAAATAATGCTCAAAAAACAATCTTATGACCAGTGTTTTGCGTGGTCTGTAAGTAATTAGCAGAAGAAAGAATACTCAGAAACCCAATCTAGTAAGTGAATGTCTTTACTATAATTATAATTATTACTTCACTGTCTTAAAAAAGTGGAATTTTGAAATGCTCTAAAATGGGACAATTAGTATTTAGTCACAAAATAAGCAGAAGATTCGAAATAGGCAATTAGACTTTGCTATGTAGTGTCTGTTAAACCAAGGATTACTAAAAGTATAAATTATATATTATACTGCTAGTTTGAAATAATATCAGTTTTTTTGTCAGACATACTTACTAAAATAGTTTTTTTACTGTACAAAGCTGTAATATAATTCTAATTATCAATTAGGGCAAGTAGAGATCCCATAATTTAGCTTTTCTTTCTCGTTACGACATTGAGCTCAATGCTATTCAATATTAACAAAAAAAAAAAAGAAAAGACGAATATTTATTAATTATTCCTTATAATGCTAGAATGCACAGAGTCATGACATAAGTCCAATCACCACACCAGACGGGACACTTTGTGTATTAAATGGAAAGTAGAAGCAAATGAACATAATAGCACGAACAATAAGATACTACTATGTAGTCGTTGGTGTATGTTTTAATGGTCTATGGATGTACGAAGAGTATATGTATAACTGATCTTGTTATTGTGGACTATTGTATTCAGATCACAGCTGGGAAGATATAACTCTGCGTAATGAGCAGACTTACGTTGTACAGCGCGGCGAACATTTGGCGCGCAGCGAAAAATTGGCTCGCGGCGAAACATTCTACTGGATGGGCAACGATGTGAGCTTCGACATTGCGCCTTCTTCGGCAGGTTTTTCAAAACGATTGCTACTCGCGCGAACCTGGTGAGCGAGATGTGCGCGCACATATGGTTTTCTCGCCACGTACCATCAGTTTCGATATGGTCAAAGCGAAAAAGACTAACGGTTAAGCGTTGATGGGTAGGCCGCTTTTTTTTTATAAAGATGCCAATCATACGGTAATCTAAACTACCGACCAAAACCGAAAGACGAAACAAAGCGAAAGAAGATGCTATAATACTTATACGATCACAAAAATTATACTGTACAAGTCTGTCATTAAAAAAAACCTAGGAAACATCAAAGAATGACAAAAAACTGGATATAATCGTTGGCAATTTGAACATCACATCAAAATAATAATGAATAGTTTATTAAAACTCTTACCTATGCATCCCAAACAAGCAATTGCTCCATAGCGTGTACCATTTGGTTTATCGCCGCAAACAGCACAAAGCATCTGAAAACTAAAGTGGTATGGTACGTGGTTTTTGAAACGTATGTATAATGGACAACTGGATTAACATGTGTTATATGCAAATGTGGTTCCATTCTGTGCCGAATGTCGCAGAAATTTGCATTATATAACACACATATAACTTTTTGCAAACAAAGAAATCACAAGCATGTATACGGTGCAAGCACAAAAAATGGTCATTTGTGCATTTCAGAATAAAAAAGTGCACAAAAAACACATGGAAACTTCCAGTGAATATAAAACGCCATCGGTGCTAAATAGCGATCATCAAGTTGCAAATATCTACTCAATTTACAAACTAAGAAACTGAATAAATGAATAATACTTCAAATAAACTTTCAATGCATAAAAGTGAATCATTTTAGAGAATACAACAAGAACGCTCTCACGATAAACTACAGAACTTAAAGCAAAATACTGGCCGGTTTTTGAAACACATCGAGTACTCCCTGCTTTCCTATGCTTCATATGCAAATGAGCATAAATTTGAATAAAAAATAGACCCCAATAGACCCCTTTTAGCATAGCTGCATAAGAATGCTGATATTTGAGATGCGTTTCAAAAACTGGCTGGAATTTCGCTTTAAAGTAATGAGCATGGGAGTATATGGTGATACAACCAATTTTCACTGTGGCTACAAACTACAGATAATTGTAGTGTGGACATCTTAAGTCAAATATTAATGAGCGTGAGAGGTCTTCGTTTTTCAAGTTTCGCAAGTAATTTTTTTACGAAGTAACGCACGAGACTGGCTGAACCACGAGGCAGAACATTGAAAAAACTATGGAAAATGCCATGCACATGAAAGCGTTGTACACATTTTTTATATTTTAAATTCGGGAAAATGTTTTTAATGTTATCATTGTTTTTTAATCGATAATCACTTTTCTGATCACACTCTTTTCTAGAGAGAACGAAGCATAGATAAGCATAAGAAGAGCGAAATATCAACGATAACCGGTGACAGTAGTATAATTATCAGGGTATTCTAATTTTTAGAAAACAAAACGTTGATTACGGTATGCTAATTACCTCTACATCTCTTTGAAAACTGGGCGCTACTTTTTAAATAAATTTTAATTTTATATAAAATCCATTTCATTTATGTTTGACAATGAACTTAAAAAAACATATTTTTTTATTTGTCCCTCCTTTAAAATTCACTCAGAACAGTGTCTTTCAATTATTTCAAGGCTAGGTAGCTAATTCGAGATAACAAAATAGTTTGTGACACATTTGCGGCTCATAACGCGCATGTTTCATTAGCTCAGTTGACTAGCCATATAAAAGCCAAGAAAAACGTCAAGAAAAACCGGACAGAAACTGAAATTCTGTCTAGATTGAATGTGTATTAAACGGTTAGAAAAGGCAAAGATCACGATTTGGTCGGGAACATTTTGAGCCCAACATCGGGCGAAAAATCGCTTTGCAACAAACTGGAAAGTGTCTCAGGGCGCGTTCGGGATTGATTTTCCGAAAGGAAACTCGGCCAAATCCTCGTTCGGGATGGACATTTTGGAAACGTTCTAATGCTTGGAGAAAACAAAAAATACAGTATGAATTAGCATGGAAAATTTGAAAAATATGCGCGGGAAACGTTTTTCGCAAGCTAATTCATACTGTATTTTTTGTTTTCTCCAAGCATTGGAACGTTTCCAAAAAGTCCATCCCGAACGATGAATTTGTATGGTTTCCTTTCGGAAAATCAATCCCGAACGCGCCCTCAATTTTATGGAAAAATTCCAAACGAAGTGGAGGTGGAGAGACACAGAGGAAAACGAAAAGTGCAGTGTGTTAGAGTGCAGACAACCAGGTAACTCGGAAATTTGCACCTTTTATGCGATGGAAGTGAACTAGAAGGACACCTAAACAAAAGAGAAGATAGGTCGAGCGGTTGCAGACCTCTTGCTCGAGATTATAGAGCGAGAGAGAGAGAGAGAGGAGATATACATAAGGGAGTGAGAGACTACATAAAAGGGCAACTTTAGCTTAGGTATGGAATAATGACCCAAACCTCGGGGAGAAACCTCACCCTGGGTTTTGCATAGTCACTGGGTAGAGTGTCAAAGTCTTTCAATATCGCTAAATGACCACCACAAAAGGCCACAAATCACAAAAATCCGCATTTGCAAAACAATCACGTACATGGAAAAGAAATTTGCAAACGGGCACTTCATTATTGACTTTGTAAACACGGAAGTAACAAAATTACGTGTATTTACCCATGATCTGTGGTACACAAAACATATAATCAGACATACATTTGGGGATATGTAGGCGGCGGCGGCTCAGTCGACCGCGTACGATGAAATAATGCAGAAAGACAAACAAACAAATAATAAATCCACAAGAGAATGTATGAAAATCACCCCGTAATCATCATGTACATCTGCAAGCGTAAATATATAAAATATAAGTGCCCTGTGGATCTATTTCTCGATAACAGCTTTGTTCGTGATTCCCAGGTCTTTATTTGACACACACTGTAATACCTTCAACGTAAGTAATCCCCAGGTGAATCCACGCTCTTTAAAGGGATATGCGAGGAGGCGGGAGCTAGACCTAGACGGTGAGCAAGACTACTCACCACATTGAACACGTATAGAATCCATGGCAACGATGAGTAAGAAGACGTTTCTTCGAATGATATGAGACCTGACTGATTGACTAATACTTATTACGTGAAAGGTCCATCGTTACTAAGAAAACTTGTTTAATCTAAAAAATAATATCCTTATTGCTAGGTTGGTATTTTTGAACACATGGCAACGAGGGAATTTTGAAATTCTAGATGGCAAACAAGTGTATGTTACTAAAAAAAATTGTAGTAACAAAAAAAGACTTAACAAATTAAAAGAATAACAATGTCGCACGTTCTCACACATACACACTGCCTCATTTTTATCCTATCTCTCTCTTCTCTCTCTCTTTCTCTCCACGTCTCTCTGTATCTCTCTCTCTCTCCGTCTCTCTCTCTGCAGAGAACCACAAAGTTACTATATCGTAGTCACAATCTGGGTCTAATTCTTGAGCACACAAGGTGCACTCAGAAACCCCGCAACTCAAAAAGTTAAAGTTCAGACAACAGTTGAAATTTTGCACAAAACCCCTCTTGCAAAGTGCATAAATTATTATAATAGACGATTAGGCTGCGAACGAGGAGCCACTCATTATAAAGGTAAAAAAGGTAATGACGAAGTGATGATTTTTTGCTTAAAAAAATTGCAAATAAAGGGGGGAAGATTGCAATAGTGTCTGGGAAGCTTAGAGAAATCGAAACTGGAAACCGTCAAAAATAGTCTGAAATTCGAGAAGAAAACCCGAAATCGGAAAGCGAGTCAGAGACTTTTTTTTACTGTGATTAACTACAATTAAGCCTCAAAAAAATTTTGCTAATTTGATGGTTTACGAGTTAAGCACATATTCCGTGTAAGATTATTATTTTTTTTAATAATAATCTTTTTGGATGGTTAAATACTGAAAGCACTTCATGACGTCATTGGCGGTAAAGAAACAATACAATGCAGTATCGATATACATAAGATACAACTTCAGCGGAGACCATTAATTAAATTTTTTTTGCCAAACGGCTGTCTATAAAATAAGCGGTGTTCAAAAGTGCAGCATAGAATTGAGGAAAATTGGAGACCAGGGATTCAAGTCTAACGTAGCACACTACAGCTCTCTTTTCTTTCCCATACTCGCCCTGCCAACATCTCTCTCATTCTCTTCTCTCTCTCCCTTTCTCTCTCTCTCCCACTCCCGTTCCCGGTGTTTCCTTCTTCTCCCTCCATCCTTCCCTCTCTCTTTCTCTCTCTCCCACTCCCGCTCTCTCTATCATCTCCCTCCCTCCTTCCCTCTCTACCTCCCTCCCTCTCTATCTGTTCCCTGTCACCCGACAGCATAGAAACCAGCCAAAGGTTGTTGCAAGTGTGCTCCCTCTCTAAACTCTTCCCGACCACATTATATTTCCCAGTCTCTGCAATCCTGCAGTCTATTCAATTCCCATGCTCTCTTCTAATGAGATCAACTACATTTTAGTCTTTGTGGACTATGAAATATAGTCTCTGTGCCCTCAATGGAATGAATGCTATCTCGTGTTCTCTCACTCCCATTGTAGGCTTCTGCCCTCTGTATGTCTGCCGCTTCATATATGGGTATTCTCTTCCGGGATGTCGTCTCTGAATAGTCCATGTGAAGAAGTACGACCAAACTTGTGCTTTTCAGCTTTAAAGGTGTTTTATAGGCGGTGAAAAGAACATAGAGCGTTAGAGAGAAGAGAGCGAGATGCCTGTCACATGATTTTCTGATTTGATCAAGACACAGAACTGCGTTCCCGATCTATACCAAGCACTCATTGACCTGCTGTACTGCAAACCATCTAGACTACAAACACTAGACTACAAAATAATGTTATCAGCCCGGTGTTCCCGTTCTATGCATGATAGTCTCTTTATAGAGAAGTCATTATCAGTTTGAATATTCAAATAGAGCATCGAAGCTAGAGTCTAGAGACTGCAATAAACATAGTGAGGAAAAAAACAAAGAAAAAGTTCTCCATAGTTAGTACATGTGATGGTAAGATTTATACGGTTCCTGTCAGCATTCCGATTTCTGTCAGCATTCCGCTGCCTATGCTTTATCGACGTCGTCGTCGCACGTTTCGACGTTTGTCGATGTTCGAAGTATTTCCTTCGCCGACGGCCCCTTCTGGCGGATCTCGTCGGCAAGGCAACTGTCGGCGTCGACATCCTTCGGTAAACGGGGTTCTCGCAACAAAGCCGCGTCGGGGAATCCATCTACCAACCTGTGTCGAGAGGCTTCTGCCGACCGATATATTGTTTCTATTTTCTATTCTGATGTACACGTATATTTAAATAATGAGGCAGAAACTGCAAAATAAAGTAGTGATCACGTTGCCCATTCCAACGGCGGTGCATTTGCTTGTGGGGAAGAAATGTATTAGGCCACCAACCATCGCTATGGGCCTCAAAAACGAAATCATGAGTTCGGTGCAAGTAGTGTAAGTGGAATATCAGTTGTCCATGGGTTGCTTCTGCGCCGTTACGAAAAAAAAAAAACAAGAACTCAATAAATATTAAATGGCTTTTAATTCAAGCAAATCTTTATTATAAATAAGCAATCAATCAATCAATACATAAATAATTGAATTCCATTTAGAATCTATCCTTCTTGTACTTCACCCAGACAACGTCACCCTCACAGATGTACCCTGCCCGGTCACATCCGGCCTGGACTCCGAATATGCCAGCATTTCCGAACACCTTCTTCATCTGTCCTTCAACCAAACGGAATCTAAATATGGAAGTGTAGTTGCCGAGAAATCAGGTTGGCAATATCTAGGAGACAGACAGATAATCTATTGAGTACAAGTTTGGTCTGTTTTCAACGGAGAGCAGAGAGGGTCGGTTTCTTTTAAGAAGCAAAAGCGAGAAAGTTTTCCTTTCAAAAAGATCAGCACTTTCCCTCACTCACTCTTTTAGTTTCTCCAGGATTCGCTGATCTCTTTCGGCATTTTCTGGGTTGACTGTAATTGAAGGGCATCTGCAAAATTATTGAGTTTGATCTAAATTTGGATGCAAGTTGAGCTCCGAAGCTTGCAAGTGCCGGCCCACGGCGCAAACACTACTCTACCAGCATAGTCGCATCTTCAGGCAGTACAGTACACTAGGCCTTGGAGACAGGCCAGGTCTCGGCTCGTCTACTGTACTTTGTCAATTACGAACGTCGCATTTGGAGAAAAACCGGCGTTCCACGGACGCGTATTAGATTACCAACAAGTTCTAGAAGCACTGTTTTGTATACGCGGCGGACTGCGCAGTTAGTCTGCAATACAGTACCTGTTACATGGCCTGAAGCACTTGAGTTGTACGTCTCCAATTCTGACGTCACTCCAACGGTCTTCGTCCCAAGATTCCGGACCCTCGACCAGAATATTCGGACGCAAATTTCTTATCACCACCTTAAATATTTCACTTCAATTTTTAGTCTATGTGAAAATGGATGTTATGACTAAACCCCGAGCCAAAGCTAGTCGAGGGCAAGAAACTATACACGCCAGTGCGATACTGTGCTACGCTAGGTGACTTTGTATGTTCAGAGATTGAAACTAGCTTGCAGCAAGATATGTTTCTACCTCATCCTGTCCTCCTTCACGTAACTTCTCATTGAACGCGTCTAGTGATGCCTGGGTGCAGATCATGTAAGGAGTCGTGTTTTGGTACCGGATCTGGAACACATTTGGACTCAACCAACCGGCCGACGTTTCAGTCCCTTTTAAATAATGCACCCATCCTCTCTCTCTCTCTCTCTCTTTCTGTTACTTTCTCTCTAAAAGTTATTTTATATATTACGGGTAACCCAAAATGAAGTACCTTCTCGTGCCTCTTTGGTACAGGATTGTTATTCCACCACAGAGGATTCGACATACAATCTCGTTCGGTCTTCAGGCACGCATCAAAGTACAGTAATCGGACGTCTCAAAGTAATAGAGTACAAACTACAAACTACCAACAAATGCTACACTAACACTATAATTGATGATAAAAAAGTTTCCCTCAAACACTGGAAAACGAAAGTGGTCATTGGAATTGGAATTGCTTTCAATAGCCACGACTCAAGACGGCTACAGTATGCTAATATTGTATTAATACTGTGTTGCACTCAAAGAAAACAAAACCTTACTTGGGTTCTCAAGAACCTTTGCTAGGAATTCGGCTGCCCCATCTCCACAGTCATATCCCTCCACGGATTTGTTATCGTAGAAGCTGAAGGTACCTTCGTTTCAGGAAATTTAAATTATGTTTCCTTAGTCCAACCGAAAATAAGAAACAAATATTCATCAAATCCGACAATTTTTTTTTATTACGACCATTGTGACCTGCGGGCTATGAATTATGTTATTGTTTACTAATTCTTAGTGTATGAATATAGATTTACCGGCACGTGGAAATCTTGGCTTGTGCAAGAACCTGTTCCACAACAACGTTCACGCGATCTTCACCAGCTGTCATATACAACCTTCCATCTCTAAAACAATTTTGTTGACTGAAGTTTTTTTTATAGGTACTTATTTAACATTGTCACTTAAATATAAACCACCCACCTAACATCACAATTGATCAGCACCAAACGGGCCGTCGTTTTACCAATGAGAGCCCTGCAGACAATTTTATGTAACCTCCCAAATGATAATTGGAAATGGTATTATAAGTAAAAGATAAAGAGTACCGGGTTATATCTCAACCGAATCCGCAGAAACGGTGCACTGGGTCCGGTTCATTTCTGAAGCCGAACGAACTGGCCGTTAAACTTCCCGGAGGCCTATTTACCTCCGCCAGTGTATTATAAGTACTTTGTAAAGTATAATAAGTACGTTGTCTGAATAAACTAAGCATGTAAGCTACTGCTATGTGCAAAGGACCGAACCATGGTCGAAAGGCAAACAAACAGCTATTCTAGTTTAGTTATTTATACTTTATATATGCTTACAATTGTTGCTCTGTGTCGTACACAACGAATTGACGATCAAATATTTCCCCACATGAAAGTCCGCGCTTCTCACATTTCGCGCTAAACACCTGAAAAAAAATGAACCTTTAGCTGAAAAACTTGAGGTTACCTTTTTTAACATCAATAAACTATAGTATAAAATATAAAATCTTTTCTCATGATCAAGACGCAGTATTTGTGCAGCGCCCGCTTGCAGCATCAACCGTCTTTTCATATTAATTTTTGAATCTGCTTACAACTTATTTAGTTACTGCAATTCTCTTACCATCAACACCTTACATAGCCTAATGGCCTGTCCATGCATGCGATTCGTACTTGCGAAAGTGACAAATGCCTGTCCATGTTCAGGCCATTTTCCATGAATGTCAAATGCCCACCGTAACCCATGCGAATAAAGCATTTGACATGGTCCTGCACCAAAAGTGTATCAAATCCGTACTATTTGAAATAGATGCGTACTAGATTCAAAGCAGCTGCGGCACCTTGTCATTTACATTGACTCGAACATGGACAGGTATTTGTCATTTCCGCAAGTGCGAATCACATACATGGACATGCCAATAGAAATCGTTTTTGCACAAAGAAACCTCTTCCCCGCGAAGAATTATAAATCTCCATAAAGTCCCACAATTGAATCAATAATCACACGTCTACCTTGTTTCCCCTGCATGATTTGACAGGATGGATGAATATATCCTTGACACGGCCGATTGGAACCCAATCTTCTTCATTTGTGGTCAAATGAGAGAGAAGCCGGTACCCCTTGAAAAACCACAATTGTTTGTAAAATGTTTCGTTAAAGCGAAATACCAGCCGGTTTGTGAAACGCACCTCAAGTACTTGCATTCCTATGCATTTATGCAAAGTGGCGTCAAATTGGGGTCTAGTTTTATTCTAATTTTTGCTCATTTGCATATGCTGCATAAGAAAGCGGGTGTAAATGCGTTTCAAACACGGGCCGGTATACTAAATTAGAATACAATTAGGTTGAAGCCAGCTAGGCGAATATTTTCGCGGTATTTTCAGTAAAAAGATAAAGTATTTTTATACTTAAAAGTTACCCCATAAAGGAGTCCTGCTGTGGCTAGCGTGGGTAGAGCTATGTCTCTAGCTTCAACTTTCATTGAAACTCTAAAAATTCTAAATGTGATACCATGCCAAAAGCTATAACAGGAAACGAATATCAAAGCAAATAAACAAAAAGTATCTTCAGAGAAAACTAAGGAGCAGAACAATCTTTTTTTGCAAATTTTTGTTCACCGAACGTGAAATATTCAAAATGATACCCGCAAGCGCCGCTGTAATATAAAAGATAAAATGCCAATGTTCATTTGAAAGGTCGTTTTCTTTTAAAGTTCATTTCATTTTTTTTCGTGACTGATCCAGTTTAATCGGCAATTAATCCACTTATCAATGATTTTATCACTGGAAATCGGGCTCATATTAAAGAAAACTTTCTAGTTTTCTAGCAGCCCTGTGCTTGTGCTACAATATGGCCAATATGGGGTGATCAATGTTTGAAGCTAGCGTTATTCAATTAAAATATACCAATATAAGTTACTGTTAGCTCAACTTAGGTTTATTTCTCCACATATTTACTTAATAAAAGAATGAAGCTAATGGTAAGATTGAAGAAATTGCTCACATTCTGAACTAACACTATACGTTGGCTAATTGATGCTGGAAAAAAGGAAACGTTCAAAATAATCCAATCTAATGGAAATCCCCGCTCTATATATACGCCAACATAAGCGTTTACCCGTAATCAACGTGTGCTTAGTGACGTGGAAGATTTTCTTTCCTTCCGTTTCGTAATGATAAGATCAGTACATCGTCCACTATATGTCACTATATCTATATGACCACTCGGTCATTTGACCTAACATTCGACCTGAGATGAGATTACTGATTTTACAAAAACCACTACAAAAGCCCATTATTGGATTACAAAAGCCTTTTAAAACGAATATTTAATCAAATCGATTGGTCATTAGTTTCTAAATGATAGTATCGCACTAACCACAATATCACACATCCTTCACACTGCTCTGTAAACAATTAGGCAATAAATATGTACAAATGTTTATTGATGCAAATCATTCACAAAACGCGAGTAGTCGAGTTTTAACCTATATTCGAGCCAATTCCATTTAGAGTCGAGTGAGCACTTCGCTTTAAAAATAGTTCACATTTCGACCACGCATTGCGTTTTGTAACGAGAGGAGCATATGTTCCTCCGCTCTCATTCCGATGGTCTAAACGAGCAGGCATATAAATGTAAAAACGAATGAACATGAAAGCATAGAAAAACGGTCACAAAATGGTTTTCATCGAAAAACCAATTGAAGACCGGTCACCGACCGTTTAAGCGACTATGTGTGATGGTGAACAGTTTCCGAGGGTTTTCGAGAAAAAAAACTGATCACCATGGGCTCCAACTGGGCACCAAATGGCTTGAGAAAATGATCCCCTATGCCCTACGGTCCTATGTATGGTTGTAAACCAATCAAGTGTTGTTTTATTTATTTTAAATCATTACCCGAATCAATTGGCCCTTTGCTTTCCTAACCATGTCTTTCCTTCCGATAATATAAAACGAAGGTTCTTCACAGAATGTTGGATGAATGATTGTATTTGTAGACTTTGCAATGTGCATCACTTGCTGGGGTTTCATATTGAAAAACCCAGGAGCTGTCAACTAAAAGCCCAAAAACTTAAAGAAAACTGACCAATAACTAGTTCTATTTAAACTGAAAGGATATTGGCAGGTTTCCTAAATTATCTTTGGAGGCTGAGCGACTTGTTGTATCGGAATCGCTATTTGAAAAGCATAACACGGTAGCACCGATTATTAGTCTAATTAGATAACAATCTGGCTACAGTACTCCAGTTGCGGCTTTGGAAAAAAAAAAATTTTTCTTATAAACATACCGTAACGATTTCCAGAACCAAGTCGCAATTTAACTGGTCCATCGTTTCCTAAACTTCTTTTCTATTATATTCTAAACGTATAATAAGGATTCTATTATTCCGAATGAAAATATCTGGGACTCTGGATTCTGAATTTCCAATTCATTTGTGGTAGAGGCTTACGTATTTGCGCTGTTCGCTGTACAAATTGTCTACATTTTTTGTGGTATCGCGTTTGCTAGTGCTCAATATTTGGTCCTTTGTCCGTATAATATATACAATGTCTATGGTTGGTCCAGTAAGTATAAGAGCAGCGCTGGAAACCATTACCTGATATAGTGGAGAATTTAATGGGCATGGAACTCGGTACATCTGCGTGCACAAATCAACATGTTTCTTAAAAAAATTGTTAAAGCAATTCTTTACGAGTAGAAAATAGGTAATTAATTAAATTTTTAATAGGTAAATAAATCGTTTACGGTTCAAGAGCGGCACCTTTATTCAAGGGTTGTACAATACAGTTTCAACGTGAGCTTATGACTTGTTCCGCAGAGGTCCTGAACATTTTTCCAGATGACAAATTGCTCGACGTCTTCGGGCTAGGACCAGGAGGGGTCGACCATGATTCCCACCGGGTGGCGAGGGAATTATGGGCGGGGATTTTAGTGTAACTAATTGTAAGCTGAATAAATAAGGGTGGTTCACCTACAACGATAGTTGCCACATTGGGATCAAAAACATGTGTCCGCGATTCCTTTAATGGGAATCCGATCCACCACAGGTCCAGAATGTCATCTAACTGATGGAGATTTCCATTTTGCATGGCCATTCTCTCCAGCTTCTAAAATAAGCGGTATCATGAATATGAATGCACTGTGATACTGATGTGCGATAAAGCGTAGAAACACTGGCGTTGCTCACTGCTAACGGTTATTGTTCTTATTTGGTTACTTACTGTGTCGGCAACCAAGAGTCGCGCAAAAGAGATTCAGAAATTGTACAAAAGAAAAATTTCTCTTGTTTTTGTTATTTTCCATCCGCGTACGCACTGCTGCGTGCACCACATCATGCGCACTCATCTTCATACAGTATCTTGGAACGTTCTCTTTCATTTGCCTTTTTCACAAACGTTAGCTTATATTCAGAGTCAGGCAGTTGCATTTCGCGCTCGGATAGCAGATCTCCTGCATAAAGCTCATTTACGAGGCATTTCAGCTCATCTATGGTCTATGAACGAACATAATTATAGATTGGATCGGCCCTCAGCTGTTGGTTGCAATAACGAACCTCCTGAATTATACGTCTTGCCTCATCTACGGCCGCTCTCGTGCCGCGAATAAAGAGTCGGCACCATTTGTTGCACATGTTCTGTTTCACAATCCGGGCTCCGGATGTTATTTCAATAAAAGTGAACATCTCTGAGACCACTTCGTTTTCAGTTAGAATCAGCCCGAGTAGGCGTTCGCGAATCTAAAAAACCTAATTTGATATCATATTTTTAAAGCGAAATACTGGCCGGTTTTTGAAACGCATTGCGTACACCTGCTTTATTATGCAGCATATGCAAATGAGCCAAAATTAGAATAAAAACTAGACCCCAATTAGACCCCACTTCGCATAACTGCATAGGCATGCAAGTACTTGAGATGCGTTTCAAAAACCGGCCGGTATTTCGCTTTAAACTATATTGTCATCGCATAGGCTATAGGTATATTGTCCACTACGTTCACAACTTCACTCGCCTTTAAAATCTCAAGAAATTCTTCGCAGGGAGGATCTTCATCTTGGTCATAGTCATCACATTGCAAGTCCTAAAGGAAATAGGGCTGGGCTCACAAAAAAACAATAAACTGAAATAATGGTTACGTTAGGAAGACATTAATAATTAATACAGTATATTAACAGCGCACGCGATAAATTTAAACAGAATGATAATAAATAGGAAAAACAGGGGAAAGCTAAAAAAAAAGCCTGAAGAAAAGACCTACCTCTTCCGGAACGGACCAGCAAGAATCGAAGGAGGGTTTCCTTCTCTTCGGAAAACTTCTCAAGGGATCCTGTAAAACTCCATGGAAAATTGCTGAACCCATTTGGTGACGGTACACTGGTTTTTTCGTGGGCTATCCCATTTGGTGACGTCTTCGTGACCTTGTGATTTGTTATGACTAAGTTTCATCGAAAACCGTCATCAACCGGTCACCAATTGTCACGGACGGGACAACGACGGTTTTTCTGTGGTTTCAACAATTATTTCGTTCTACTGTGTAAAATAATTTAGTCGCATACTATGTTTACCACTGGAACTGCGGGTGTTCAATCACTAAAAAGGTAAATACTGAGGCAATCAGCAACTAAGAAAACTCACGAGTTCTTTATCGTATGTGTAAGGCATACTGCCAGCTTCACTTGATGGGGCAGGAGTCCATGATCTATTTATTTGATAAAATCCTTTGGGAGGTTTCCACAAAGGCATTCCAATTATTCGTTCAGACAAGACGTCATCACTTTCTTGTCCCCTATTCGTATGTTTCTCGGTCAGCTTAAAAGGACGGGGACAATTCAAATTGCCTTATAAATTAATCAAAATAAGGAAAAAAATAACGATCTGACGTCGCCCACCCCGACTTATTGAACAACCCCTCCGCTGATATCACTGCATGACCAGAAGCCCAGAAACAAGTACTGTTCTTAGTTCTTACCGTAAGCTTCGAAAACAAATGTTGGATTGTTCTGCTGACAACTGAGAGCACGTTGAATGATCCGTGGTTTAGTTCAGAAGTGGAGGCCATATCATGGGTATGTTGTGACGATGAAGGCACTAAACTATATGCACAAATTACAATCATCAATGAAAGTAATAGCGATATCGCGACGCGATCTAATTAGTGAGACTACAGTATCCGGTAAGGAATGCAAACCGTGAGTCTCGAACATATCTGGTTTAGTTCCTCACTAAACCGAGTAGCAAAACAACAAATTTGCATATAATATAATGATACAGAAGACCTGTGCGCTATGAAAGGCTTCTCAATGCAGAGTGAACGGTTTTCCACGGAAATAATGCGCGGCTCTGGTCCAGAAGCGCACATCAGTGGTGCCACGTGAATCGTGAACCTTTTGCGCACCCTGGAGTGGCCTGGAGAACAATCCGCGCACCCTGCAACGCGAAACTTCGGTCGATGCGGCGCTTACAAAAAAACGGGTGGGTTCAGGTTTGTGGCCCACTCATTTCGGGCCTGGTGTAGGCCGCGCACCGGCGAGGTGCGGGCCTGAGTACGACTGTCTTCAACTTTCATGTGACCGCCGCCCTAGTGCGCAGGCAACAAAATTGTGGTTCTACATACAGCCCGATCGGCAGAATGAGAAGGCATACCATACCGGGTGACGTCGGTGGAGTATCGAATGAAGCGTCGCTGTCCCAATTTGGAGTTGTAAACGAACAGTCACTGCTATACTCTTCATCGTCCGACATTACCTATTCACAACACATAATATATAACTATAAACAGACCACACTATATGCCACTTTCAAAATAAAACGGGCGCAAAAAGCGAATGTACAATACCAATGGGTCAAAAGAGTGAAACTTTGTGAGCTGTGGGCAACATAATTCCATTCCTAATTAATATTAATTTAGGATTCTATGATTACTATTCCTACGACGCTGACTAATAGCAAAGCGGTATATCAGCCGGTTTTTGAAATTTATCATTGACAATTGCATCGTTATGCATTTGAATTCTAATTGCGATTAAATATTATCTCGATTACGGTAAAATTTCGATTAAGCCTACAGCAGATCTTAGGGGCTCGGGGTGACTCGGGGTCTCACGGGTTTATTGGACATTACGGAATGCGGTTTTTTACATTAATTTCTTTAGTATCTGTTCGCTCTGCACGGGAAAATTCAGCAAAAAAATTATTTTATATGGTTTTACAGTAATGTTATTTAGCATTTTACTCTATGCTGAAAAAAGGGAAACCTTTATGGGAAGGAAAGCAAATTAAAAATAAAAGTCTACAACTGAGAGTTTAAAAAGGGGCATAGAATTGGTATGAAAACTATCGGATCCGGGGCACGGTAGCGATATGCCCATGGCAAGGTATTATCATATGTACGCGGAGAAATTCATCACTACCGGTGATATTTACTATCAAAAATAAACTTAAAAAATGTAACAATATTATTTAGATAGTGGCGGTATTTTGTACAACAATATTTTATGTATAGTATAAGACAATTATGGATGATCAGTTAAAGGAGGAGGCTCACGAGATCTAAGCGAACAATTTCTTTCAATTTACCAAGCTGGTAGCATAGATGCTGGTGTTAGCATACAATAAACATGAAGAACAAGCTTTTAATTAGAAGAAATCAATCAATATAATGCTTTGAATTATATCAAAGTTCTTTGTGCCACGAGGGTATCTGACTCTCATCGTATGTGTCCTGAGGGCATCTGGCTATCTGTTGCCCCCCCTTATTCCCTTGTTGTGTGTCCCACGGGTACACGGAAATAACCGTAGGGCCCCAAGGGTTTGTGCTTCATAACACATATTTATTAGAAGCTAATAACAAGATCATCTTTCGATAAAAAAGGAAGTATTTGTACACTTAGTTCTCGTGAGCCCTCGTTTAAAAAAGGCAAAAATGAACGTGAAAGCAAAGCAAGGCAACAAACAACAAAAGGGAAAAGAGTACGAAGGACGGAGAGGAGGAAAAGAAGCTGGAGCGCGAGTATGAACAGGGCACTTGCAGAGAACATGAGGTAAAAAAACCATCCTAGCGATGGGGGGTTTTCTACGTAAGGGCGCATTCGAGTTGGACATTTTCCGGAAAAGAAAAGAAAACTTTTGGTTCGAGATGGATTTCACCAGAAAAGAATGCAATTGCCACGCATACACATGCAAATGATTGATTGATTTTAGTTTCAATTACGGTACAATTGCATTTTCGACAATGATTTTGCGTGTATTATTTTTTTTCTGGGTGTCCATCTCGAACCACTTTTTTCTTTTCTTTTCCGGAAAATGTCCAACTCGAATGCGCCCTAAAAGAGCCCAAGATGCCCAGAATTCGGACGGCAAAAATTATCGAAACACTTTGGAAAATTCTAGTAATTGTAAGATTCCGGTAGAATTGAACTGAAATGTAAATGAACGTTAATATACAAGTATTCCTCATGTAACCAACCCTTCGACGCTGTACACGAGGACAACATGATAGCAGCTGCAAAATGCGTGCACAATTTATTTTCCCGCGCCCGCAATGTGCCCGCGATCTTGGGCGCCGTGTTCTAGCTATTTCTAATAGACTATTCTTATTTTTTTACCGCGTCTGTTCATCTTTTCCTCACGAGAATGAAGTGCTCAAATAGTTTCCTTTTATCGAAAGACGATGGTATTAATTTTCGAAAGACATGCTTTACAAGCAAAATCTTTTAATTGGAAGGAGTAAATCATATAGAACTATGAATTCTATAAAAAATTTGGATCGTAGTAAATAGTTGATTTCCATAGTGGGCATGCAAATTTACAAGTCATTTTGCAAGCAAGCACAAAATTTGCATGCCCACTATGGAAATCAACTATTTACTACGATCCAAAATTTTTATAATTTAATACCATCGTCTTTCGATAAAAGGAAACTACTTGAGCACTTCATTCTCGTGAGCGTCCTCCTAAGCAGATCCGTTCAAAATGTTGGGCAAATATATATGATTGAGAAAATACAACACCTCAGAATTGGAAAATACTGCATCCTACTATATTTGACATGGAGAATCCGATGCAGTCGTCAAAAATAGGGGTTACCTGAAATGGGCTGACCCTTTAACCCAGATTCTCTTCCCAAATGTTTTCAAGAAAGGTAACATATAGTATGTACAAATGTTTATTGATACATACTTTTTTTTCTCACAAATCTCGAGTATTTTCAATATATATTGGAGTAAATTTTTATTTGTCATTAATCGGCAATACAGTGAGCATGAAGCATGAACCTGTAATAGAAGTTGGGCAGTTAGCGAAACCTGACGCGGCAGAATTGTTTTTGGTAAATATCACCAGCTTACAGAGTATGCATATTCAAACCTGATAAGGCGTTTCCCAGAGTTACTAAGGTAGAGGTTAATAGCTCAAAGATAATGTCTACGGTGCAGTCATTCATGAGGGAGACTGTTCAACAAACTGCTGAAGTTTACGACTTTAGCAAGCTTGTTGAATTTGCTGAGCCTTGTCGAATTTGTGAAAGACTCGAAGTTTTCTTGGACTTCTTAATTTTCTTCTTTATTCCCACTGCTTTTCTTCTTCGGGAAGGTGCGCAAGGGATCCTGCAATGCTTCATTTTTCTTATGAATTTAGATTTAAAAATGAAAAATGGCTACGTTGCCATCAGCTCGCACGATCTGCGTACGGTATTAGTTTTTGCGTTTAGATTTTAGCTTCCGGTCAACTAGTTTCCAATAAAAGAAGCTTCTTCTTAGAGGCGTATAGTTCTGTGATTGATTTACTTTTCATTATGAATGATATTTGCGCCATTATCAATAAAAACAATAAAAATAGAGGTGATTTGAGATGAATAAAAAGAGAGGTGATTTGAGATGAATAAAAAGAGAGGTGATTTGAGATGAATAAAAAGAGAGGTGATTTGAGGTGGTTTTTGAAACGCATCGTGGACAGCTTAATTTGTGCGTATTTATACAAATTTGCTCGGATTTAGCTAGATTTTTTATGCTAATTTATGTTCATTTGCATAGGCTGAGCATAATAATGCTGGTGTGCTCGATGCGTTTCAAAAACCAGCCGGCATTTCGCTTTAAATCTATCGCCGAAACTTCGAGTGCTCATAATTTTTTCCTCGTCGGATGAGCGCGCAATTATACAATATTATTTTTCAGCGCACCAAATTCTATCCTAAACTGCAAGATAATAAAAAAATCATGAGGTTGCCATTTTACTGTTCCTTTGTAAGTGCGGACCATGTGAAAATTGCACAAACATTCGAATCATATTTTTCTTATGTTCCAATTTCCACTCACACATGTGACATGTACATGTAATAGCCAATATAGTAAATAACGTAATACGAAATAAGACCACTATCAACGATCAACGAAAGCTAAATGGTACTCACCAGCTCGCTATCGTATGTGTAATGTGTGTGCGGTTTGCCCGCTTTACTTGAACTTGAACTGTTGAGGATGGACGATTTATGCATTGGACCAAATCCATAAGGAGCTTTCCACAATGGCATTCCGATTCGATCGTTGACTGCTCGAATTTCATCTTCTTGCTAGAAAATCTTCACAATCACCTCGTTTTTTTCTTTTAGTTTTAGTTTGTTTGAACTAACCATAAGGTAAAATGAAACAAAGAGTCTGAAAAAATACTTCAGGAACTAGTTACAAGAGCGGAGATATAAGAGAAAACAGGGAAAAAGGAGGGCATCTATCGAAATGAAGACAACTTTTGGTAATATAACTAACTTAGGAACACACGAGATGGCTGAATCACACTGTTTGGAGCAAAATAAACTGTTCTTAAAGCGAAATACGGGTCGGTTTTTGAAACGAATCGTGGACAGCTGCATTCTTCTGTAGTTACTCGAATTTAGCTCGAATTTTATTCTAATTTATGCTGAATGCTGATGTATTCGATGTGTTTCGAAAACTGGCCGGTATTTCGCTTTAAACCTTTACCTGGATCAGTAGCTGCTTGGCTTTCTTAACCAAGTCATTCCTTCCGATAAAATAAAAGGACAGTTCTTCACAGAAGGTTGGATAAATGATTGTTTCAGTAGAAATAGCAATGTTCGCCACTTGCTGGGTTTTCAAACCGAGCGCGGTCAACTGAAAGTGAAATGGTGTATTGAAACAATTATCTGAGTGTAATTAAGAAGCAATTTAGGCTACACGGCGACTTAGCAAAGTAAATCAATTAAGACAGACAAAATTTTTTTGATATCAACACTTAGAAACATACCGTGACAACTTCGAGAACCAAATCCAGGCTATTTAACTGATCCAGCGTTTCCTAAAGCATTCTATTATTCCAAGTGAAAATATCTGGGATACTGAAATTCGAAAGCAGATGTGGTAGGAAGAAAGTTACTGGTGTGCTCGATGCGTTTCAAAAACCAGCCGGTATTTCGCTTTAAATCTATCGCCGAAACTTCGAGTGCTCATAATTTTTTCCTCGTCGGATGAGCGCGCAATTATTCAATATTCTTTTTCAGCGCACCAAATTCTATCCTAAACTGCAAGATAATAAAAAAATCATGAGGTTGCCATTTTATTGTTCCTTTGTAAGTGCGGACCATGTGAAAATTGCACAAACATTCGCATATTTTTCTTATGTTCCAATTTGTGATGTTCGTTGTGCTTCAAAATTAATGTCCTATGTCCTATTTCCTATTCTCACATGTACCTATTTGTGATATAGACCTTGTTAAAGGGAGAGGCCCACGAGAAAAAAGTTTTCCTCAATATATTTGCACAGAATGACCGGAATTTCAAAAATGTTACTGTGAAAACCGCATTACTTTACACCTAGAACTCACATGTGTTCTTCCCCGGCAAACAGTTCGGCCAGGTACCGTAGTCTGTAACGTCAAAATACCTTTAGCAGTTTATATCAGTCCATTAGCATTCTTTCTCTACATAATAATTGTTAAACTAACGAAGAACATTCCTACGATTAGAAAAAAGCGTTTCCAGTAATGTAATGCTCTAAAAGCGCAAAAATTGATTCTGACTACGGTACCTGGCCGAACTGTTTGCCGGGGTATAACTCTGTGAGTTCTAGGTGCAAAAAAAAATGCGGTTTTTACAATGATATTTCTAAGTTTCCGGACATTCTGTGCAAGTAAATTGAGGAAAACATTTTTCTCGTGAGCCGCTCCCTTTAAGGACCAGCCAATACGTGATACGTGCGTTATGTTATGAAGCGCATTGTCTAGAGTCGATTCGTCCAGTTAGTAAAAACGGGTGTATCACTAGAAATACAAACTAATACCTGATGCAGTGGAGAATTTAATGGGCATGGAACACGGTACATCTTTGTGCATACATCCACGTTTCTCTTAATTGATTAATTAATAAATTGATTAATCAATAATTAGAAAACCGGTAAATAATTCACGTATGTAATGGCAGTTTAGTTTAGCGAAGTGCAGAAGCTGTATAAATAAGGGTGGTTCACCTACAATGATAGCGGACACCACATCGGATTCAAAAGTGTGTATCCTATTTTTCATTAATGGAAATCCGATCCACCACATGTCCAGAATGTCATCTAACTGTTGTGGATTTTCATTTTGTATGACCATTCTCTCCAGCTTCTATAAGGTAATCGTGAATGTACTACTGATGTGCGATAAAGTGCGGACACATCTTCTTTCTGAAATCTAGTGAAAACACATCTATACTTTCCATCTGGCGTACGCACTGCTGCATGCACTCTTGTCTTCACATAGTGCCTTTTTTTGTCTTTATAGTATTTCTCTTTTCTCCAATATTACGTAATCAGTCAGTTGCAATTCGCGCTGCTAATTGCCGAACTTCTTTATAAAAGCTGATTACGAGTGTGTTTAATAATAGATTTCAGCGGTCATCAGATAATGGCTTATTGCTAATTGAAATATCTACCTCCTGAATTATACGTCTTGCCTCATCTACGGCCTTTCTCGTGCCGCGAATAAAGAGTCGACGCCACTCGTTGCAGATGTTCTGTTTCACAATCCTGGCTCCGGATGATGCTTCAATAGCAGTGAGCGGCGCTGTGACTACTTCCTTTTCAGTGAGAATAAGCCCGAGCAGGTGTTCGCGAATCTGACAAAGCGAAATACTGGCCGGTTATCGAAACGCATCGTGGACAACTGAATTCTTACGTATTTATGATAATTTGCTCGAATTTAGCTCGATTTTTTGTTCTAAGTTATGCTCATTTGCATAAGCTACATACATAAGAATACTGGTGTACGCGATGTGTTTCAAAAACTGGCCGGTACTTCGCTTTCAAACGTAAATTTATCTCACATTTTTATATTGTTGTCAATCTACAGGTGCAATGTTGTTCCCGACGTCCGTAAATTCACTCACCTTCAAAACCTCAAGAACTTCTTTAGAGCGAGAATCTTGGTCTTGGTCATCGCATTGCAAGTCCTAAACTAAATAGTAGGGCTAGGCTCACGAAAAAATTGATAAACTGAAATTGTTAATATTTAGTAAGACACACAGTGTATTAATAATTATCACAGTAAATATATAGTTCATATCATAGCACAACAAAAATCTTGAAAAAGACAAAGACTAACTATTTGCGGGCAATTCTCGAAAGAAGTTCTCTTTCTCTTCTGGAAACAGCGCAATGGTTCATGCAAAGATAAAGCGCAACAAGCTTATGCTGCGTCATCACAAGTACAAAATAGTATTTCATAAAGAATAAAAGACTCACGAGTTCCTTATCGTATGTGTAAGGGATACTGCCAGCTTCACTTGAGGGATCAGGTGCCGACGACTTATTCGTTTGGTCAAACCCTTTGGGAGGCTTCCACAAAGGCATTCCAATTATTCGTTCAGACAAGACGTCATCAATCTCTTTGATTGGTCCCACATTCGCATCTTTCTCGGTCACCTTAAAGCGAACGTCAACCCAAATTCCTGGATACTGTATCAGGCGCTCTCAAAAATCGAGTTTAAAACAAGACTCCTTTCCTTACCTTCAAAAGGTAAGCTTTTTTTGAGCCCAACATGCAAAACCGGGTTGATATTTTTAAAAGGACGGGAACAACTCAAATTGTTTTTATAATATCGATTATACACCAACAATTATGTACCAACATAACATTGCGCAATCTCTGCAGGCTCGCCCGAATCCCCACCCCAGAGTGGCTAGCCACGATCCTCGGAAACAGATAGACAGAGACTGCCAGGATTTACCGTTTACTTGAGGAATTCGGCTATCTCGGATGATATCATGGTATGTTGACCTTGGACTAAGTTTTGGGTTATCACGTACAAATTAAGGAAGCGACAGCTAAGTAGGTACTAGTGGGTCTCAAGAGATGCTAAGACACGGGATGTCATAGAATTACAAAGGAGCGTAGCTCTCGGGGAAAGGAGCTATCCGGGTGTAGCGCTAGGGAAAGTCGTGATCGATAATTATTATACGGACGCGTTCAACCTTTTGTCCCTTTTGCATACTTTGTGTTTTTATTAACTGAGTAGTAAGTAGAACATAGCGTTGGAAAACACTTTTGCGGGAAATGCACCACCGTCGATTAAAAAGGCGACGAAAAATAGTGTTCCCAGACCAAGACCCACCGTAAACCTGATGGAATTGTCCCATTCTAATTTGTAGCATATCTAGCGGGCATTACAACATTGTTTTTTTGGCTAAATGTGGTGCTTAATCTGGAGGCTTTTTCCAGCACTATGTTCTAAATATTATTCAGATAATAAAAAAATCTCTTTGGTGACCTGTTCTGGCCTTTCCTTTTGTATAGCAACCCGACAGGTACTTTTTAGATAAATCCTTTTCTTCCAGTTCAAAAGGTTACCAATATGTTGCTGTTGGCACCGCACTCTGGATCGGAAGTCCCTGCGTTGTCTTCTTTTGCTTCGCTGGTTGTGCTGCTCTCCGTTGTACATAAACCATCAGTCATCCCGTGTTGGCTTCTTTCTTCACAACGAGCAACCTAAAGAGGTTATTCACTACCTATCTGCTTCAGAACATATGACGACAGAATAGCAATGAACGCAGCCCTTTCAGTCATCATCGCGAACGATCAGAAAATAAATTGTATATGAGTTATACTACACAGTGTAACGATTGCGAAGGGTTCTAATTACCTCGAAAATCCACTACGTAGTTTTGGCCAAGAGAGTTTCCCTAGATGCAGTCTGTTTTTCTTGACGTTTATCGGTTTATCCTTCGTTTCAAAGTGTTACCAATACCAATGTGTTATCGTTAGCACTGCACGCTCCGCCAGGAGTTCCGCCTTTATTTTCCTTTGTCACCGTCGCTGTTATTTTCTCCGCTGTAGTTACATCATCCAACATTCCGTGTTGGCTCTCTTTACAGTGGGCAACCTGAAAAAAATAGAGAAAATTGCATCCTACCATATTTGACACGGAGACTCAGATGAATATTTCATTGGAGACGTGATTTCGAAAATGAACAGCGGAGTTTTGGCCAAGTTTTCTAGTTCGTATCCCCAGATCTATTCGGGGTTTCCTTCTCAGGGGCCGCCAGGCAGGACTGCGGACAGGACCGCGCACTGTCCTGCGGCAGCAATTAAGCGGGCTGCCTCCATCGTGTCCGCAGCCCTGCCGAAATCCGTCCAGGCAGCACTGCGGACAGTAGTGCATGCAAAGTGCAGGCAATTTGCGGAACTTCAGCACTTTTACCAGGGGTTCCCCTTCCTTCCTTCCTTCCTAATAATGCATTACGCTGTTCTGTACCACCAATTAGATAAGAAAGACATGTAAATAAATGATTTATTCATATAATAACACATGCAAGTGGTTCAGCAGTTCCTAATACTAGAAAATATAGTGAAAAGGAAAGGTGTAATCATCATCAATGGTAGTAAAAGCGTAATAGTGCTACATCTAAGAAAAATAGTGTTAAATACAGTGTACTAAAGATGCAAATGCATGTGACAATGCTTCGGTAACTCCTACTAAGGCGTAAAAGCATGAATCAACTACGAACATGTAGATTTTGATGCACGAATCTAGCAAAGATAAGAGATAATCGCTATACAGGAACAAAATTAAAAGTAGAAGTGGTATAATGGTCAGCGGTAACTAAAAATAGAGGTGATACATCAAAGAATATTGTCAACGTAGGTAGAGGGGTCATATAATTGAAAACGGTACATCATTCCTAAGGGCGCATTCGAGTTGGGCAAAATGCATAAATTTCGCGAAATATTCTGTTCGAGTAGATAGGGTGAGAGAGTATTGACAAATAAGAGAGCCCAGGAAAAAAATATTTTCAAGGCTCTGCGTCTCTCACATGAGAGTGATATTTCGCAGCGCGCTAACACTGGCCAACAGTGAACTCGAACTGATTATTTCGCATTTTGCCCAACTCGAATGCGCCCTAAGGTCGTCTACACTACATGAATGTAACATAGTTACAGAAGCTCGCTCTAGAAAGTCTGGAAAGTTATAAAGTGCATCACGTTTACCGAGTCCTAACTAAATAAACTAATGGGAGAGTGCAACAATTAACAAATGAACTCCGCTAAGAAGAAGGATGAAGTCGTTAAGTACGTATTAGTGAAATGTCAATGTCGGGATTCGAAAAAATCATAACGGTGTTAACACATGCTTATAAGGAAAGGTAAAATTGAATAAAAGTAGTCCGTTTTTTTCTACTAAAACAGGAGAGCTAGTAAACTGGGGGAAAACAAACCCTATCACTTATGGGGTTTCCATGTTTGCGATTCGCACCTGCGAAAATGTCAAATGACTGTCCATGGCCGAGTCGATGTAAATGACATGGTCCCGCAGCGATTTTGGATCTAGTATGGATCTATTTCAAAAATACGGATCTATTTCAAATATATGGATCTGATACACTTTCGCTGAAGGACCATGTCAAACATGCGATTCGCATGGGTTACGGTAGGCAGTTGACATGCATGTAAAATGACTTGAACATGGACTCATGGACAGCGGTTTGACATTTTCGCAGGTGCGAATCGCATACATGGAAACCCCATTATGGGTGAGAATACCATGCAAAATCCGTTGTTTTCTTCGGTCAAAAGTGACTTCTTGACTGCTTCATGCCGCGATGACAAACATCTCGTTGACTGTACCCTGAAATCGTCGCAATTGGTATGACTAGCCAAAAAAAGCAAACCAAACGAACCGTTGCACATACGTACATCTGCCATTTGAATTCTTTCCCGTTTGCCGAACAAACAGTACATAATAAAGAATAAGCATACACGTTACACGCAACGATGGAATCTTACATTACAGATGTAGCCTAACAATTCTAAATGTCTTACCGGTATCGCGCTGAGATTCATCAGGGCTACGTTCGCTACGTAATCCAGTCCTTTTAGCATCCATTCAGATCCTGCAATGCATATGCATGCTTTATAAAAAAAACATTGTTACACGCAAGCTCAGGGTTATAATTATAGGGACTTAGGAATTCAAGGAGTATACCTGGTATCCGCGTGCAGTCAAGAAGGCTTGGCATATGGTACGGAAGAACTCCAACCAAAGCAGGATCCACGCTCCCTTGTTGACGTTGCCAAGGTTGCTGTAACAATATGAAATAAAATGCGAATAAAACGCGATAACCAGTGGTGTATGGAATAAACAGCAAAGGAAATATTTACTTACCTTTGTATTCTCCAAATAATACGGCACGTAGTTCAGAAGCACATCTCCTCTGTTCCTCACACCTAGAGCTCGAGGCAACGATTTAAAATATCACTACTTTATTCACACATACAATCAATCAGATACAACATCAATCAAGTACATGGAACAAGTGCGGAAGGTTTCTAGCGTCGTGCTTCTTCAATCCGCGGGGGGAATGCATGGAGGGGAGATATTTCTGAAAGTTTCCTTCTGTTTAGTGCAATAATAAGCGCCATGAAGAAATGGAGGATTCAATGTAACGGGAGAATATGTAATACGAACAACAGACCTTTCCGTAGTCCAGTAGTCCTATATTCGTACATTCTTCAACAGCACTTTGCCTTGCGCTAAGCACGCAATTCACTTGTGAATTTCATCTAAAGCTAAATTAAATTGTATTGTGAAAGGTTAAGGCACCATCTTTTTAATCTCAACTTTTTACACATTCCTATGTCTCAATAAATTTGGCACAGGCGCCTTGCAAAAAGGCCACAAGTTACCTTTGAACTATATTATGCGGTGAAACTCTTCTTCACCGCCCTGTACACATCGATGTGCGTTGCATTTGACGCCTCCTGTTCAGTTCCTTCTGCTGATGTAACACTGAAAAGAGTTGATCTCCAAGACCCCTATTGCTTCAAACGTCCTACACATAGATGATAGATACAAACAGATGATAGATGAATGGCCTACTGTCAAACTCCGGCCCGTCTTCGTTGCGGTTAAACGACGATAGGGCAGCAAGCATCTGTAACTAAAACGGTATAAGCAAAACTGATAACAATAACTCTCACACAACAAACAAATTGCGAAACAAAGTTTTATTCTCCGAAAAAAAATTTTGTTGGAAAAATACACAGGGTGCGCGCGCCGTGCATCTTGAAAATGCACGGTTAGTGCACTAATAGCCGCAGTGCTGCCGGAATTTTGCAGAAAATCGGTAGGAAATTTTAGGCGGGACTGCCGTTTCACTGTCCGCAGTGCTGCCTACGGTCTAGGTTTGACCGCAGTCCTGCCTGGCGGCCCCTGAGTAGTTAAATGAGGCCCGGGCTAGGGCCGCGAGAGCCCATGAAAGGTGGACCTGGAACGCGCGGCACACCGAAGAATTTCCTCAGTGTTTCAATCTCACCAAGAGGTTTTGACCGCAAAAACCGTGTGGTGGGATTAATTTTATGATTTTCTCCCGCTTCAAAAGGTTACCACTATAGCATCGCTGTCACAGCACTCTCCATTCGGCCTTCCTTCTTTGGTTTCCTTTGTTCTGTAGGTTATGCTCTTCTCCATTGTACATAAACCATCAGTCATCCCGTCGTGTTGACTCTCTTCACATTGGGCAACCTAAAGCAGTTATTCGTTACATAATGGTAACGTCCTCCCAACCTTGTTCCGTGTAATACTGTGCAGTGTGAAGTTGTGAAGTGCGAATAAGTCGAATCATATTCCCTACACATCTGTTTCGAACAGAGGCTGATAAAATAACAGCGAAACGTAGCGATAAAGGCGCGTTCGAGTTGGGAAAAGTTTGAAAAAACCTGAAAAGTTCGGTTCAAGATGGAAATGTTGAAAAGCAAGACATTCAGCTACGTATCTCTGCGGTCTCTCATTTTGACACTATCTCTTAACTTTATTTCTTGCGTTTCATTAAACTGAATTGAACTTTCTTCAAACTTTTCCCATCATAAATGCTATGAAACCAGTGGATTTCAATGCATTTACGAGGTTCGAGGAAAGCCTACAAGAGTACCAAATTAGACGGCATGGCTTCACGTTTCACAAATGGAGGTGTCTCGTAATCAACCAAGAGAAATGAACATAAAACCTGTAGTAGCTGTTCCGCTGGCGGTTCGGGAATGTCCGACGGCTCATCAACATGCCTTCTTATGAACTTCTTTCTTCTGAAGCACTTCCGTAATAAACGCCGGATCGACTGGTAGACAAACGCCAGCAAATCGACAAATCTGGTGACAGGGCCAGGCGGTACCACTTCAATGCCTGAAAGGTGGGGGTGAACTACGTTATACTACTGAAATGACTATACTAATGAGAGCCTGTCCCTCGGCCCAGGTCAACATAAAATCGTCAGCTCTATCCCAGAATATGCGGCCTTATTTTGGGATTAGGCGGCCTTACAGGAATAGGCGGCCTTAGCAATGTTTGAAGTGGCACAGACGGACGCAGTGACTTTATTGCCTTTTGTTTAACAGAATGTGAACGCGTATTCTATTGTTTTTTTTTTTGTTGTTAGTGACGGATGGGCAGCCTATGGGGGTATCAAGCACTTGGCAAATTCATACGACCTCAGATGGGTTAATCATAAAAGTGAATGAGAAATGACATGCTAAATGCGTTTTATTTTTTACTGCGGAAATAAAAATGTGTTTTGAAAAGGTGAAAAATCAGAAAAAATGAACGCCGCATTAACACAACAAAAAAAACAAGGCCGCCTACACTACGGCCGCCTGGGGCCTGGGCTAAGACCGCCTATTCTTCCCGTAAGGACGCCTGAACTCTAACTTCTACCTACCTAAAAGCTCCTCGAACGTTTTCTTGGCAGTGACCCTTCCACCTAGTTCTCTATTCAGCATCATCTGTTCTTTAGAATACAACGCCTAAAAAGAATACACTTTTTTCACGTAGGCGATGTAAGAGAATAGTTCCAGTTCCAAACCATCAGACTGAAAACATACCAAAGAACGAATGAGTAGTTTTGCGGTTTCCACGCTACTGGCTGTTCCGTAGACGACCACTACAAGGAAGCCTGCGGTACAACTTCTGTTTGCGGGAGGAAATACACGAGCTCCAGTTTTCATGTGGATAAGGTAGCGGCAGCGTCCTCGAGTTACAAAATAAACATGTCTTCTGCGAACCTAAACTTTATCTACCGATGATTTACCTTTTTGGAAAAGTTGCTTATGGTTATGTTCAACTAAGAAAACTGAAATGTTTTTTATTGTGCCACATATTTCGATAAACAATTGTGTTTTCTCGTTTTTTTTCTTGACAGCGGTCTGGCACACGTAACATGTTCGTGCTAAATGTTGATATTTCAACTATGTATCGCATAAGCTTTCCATTTGAATTTTACAGCGCGTGTCCAAAATATTAGTAAATATTAGTCTGACGACCGAGAACTTACCAAAACCACATCCGTAACCTTGGGTTCATCACGCGGCTCGGGTTCTGGTAGAGGTCGTAGCTTAAAGGGATGGGGTCACTTCAAATCACTCCTTTGTTTATTTTTGATAAGTGTAGTTCACCAAATAAAAACCACAATCAGTACAAAAAGTTTCCAAATTAAGGATCCCAGAGTTTGCAGTCTGCAGATATTGGATTACTTGATATGAATCCCCGTTCTATTCGACAGCTGGTGCACAGTAGCCGGCAGGAAAATAACGCTATAGGCAAGGAGATGTAGGGAAAGAAATCGCGCTCTCACTTTGTTGTTATCTCAACATCTTTATCAGTCTTTGACTCTCTTAACCTATAGTGCTATTTTCCTGCCGGCTACTGTGCACCAGCTGTCGAATAGAACGGAAATTCATATCAAGTCTATCCAATATCAGCGGACTACAAACTCTGGGATCCTTAATTTGGAAACTTTTTGTACTGGTTGTGATTTTTATTTGGTGAACTACACATATCAAAAATAAACAAAGGGGTGATTTGAAGTGACCCCATCCCAAGAATATTTATGTACACACATAGATGATGTCACCGTCATGGAAACGCAAAACAAACTAGAAAGTTTTAATTTCATAATTAGATTTTACACCCAACGAATACTGGGAAAGAGATAGCATAGGGTTTGACAAGGCATACGAGAAACTATGTGACGCATCTATGGAAATTAAGAGAATGTAGAGAGAAAAACGCATCGCCCAGTGGCCGTATGCACGAACGCCACTGGGTGCCCTAGTGGGAGGCTCCCGGCCAAATTAATAAAATAATTTGAATTTTCCCGCCAAAATCCAAAAGTGCGCAAGCCTCCCGCACCCGGAGTTTGGTGCATACCGGGAGCCAGATATCGGATGGGGACGGCACCAGCGGGACCGGACTTTCGTGCATACGGCCACTGTTGCCTCCAGAAAAACCCAATCCGCACTTTTAAGCATACAGTAAGATAAAAATAAAGGCACAATTCATGCAAACGATCAACAATTCCGATAAAATACAGTTATTGACCAAATCAAATAAAGACCAGAAAAAAAGCAATGCTCAAATGTCCTTACCGTAAGTTTTGCAAACAAATGTTCGATTGTTTTGCTGACAACCAAGAGTATTCTTGGTAACCCATCGGGGTTTAGTTCAGAAGTGGAGGCCACGTTCTGGATATGTTCTGACGATGAAGGCACTAAACTACATGATCATGCATTCAAACTTACAGTTAGTCGTACTTGTTGTATACAGTAGACATGGGCCGTAGTAAAGGCGCATTTCGGCTTTTATATCACAGCGATTCGATTGCGGTTGTGTAACAATTCTTCTTAGTGATTATAATAATTCATACCGGGTGACGATGGTGGAGTATCGAATGAATCATCGCTGTCCCAATCAGTTGGTGTTGTAAATGAACAGTCACTGTCACATCCTTCATCGTCCGACATTCCACGTATCTATAAGCAGAATATTAATATTTAAACAAAAAGAAATTAAAGCAAATGTAGGATAATAGAACATGTAAACGTAGTATTTAAAGACAGGTAAAGTATTTCATGCTGTAATATAAAGATGCTATTTGCTATTATTTCAAAATAAAATGCAGGGAAGAAAAAGCAAAAGTGCTAAACCAAAGTGTCAGCTTAAAAATTTAGTGTCCAGTCAATACAGTGAAACTTGTGAGCTGATGAGCAGCACGATCCGATGTTCTTTTAGTTTGTTCGTGAATTTAGCATATTCACTTCATTCTCGCCGAAACGTATGTTGTTGGAGAACTATACTCTGTACTTCCGTATATTTGTATGTAAAGAAATATAATTAGACTAACAACAGCACAGTTATCTGCACACACTACATGATACAGGACATGTTTCAGTTTCGAAAAGCTGTTATATCGCTTTAAATGACGATACTACGATTACGATTCCTACTATACTGATTAATTTATTAATATTATTAAGCAATCCATGATTACATTTAAGTACGATGAACTAAGTACGGGGTAGTGTTCTTCAATTCTACCAGTACGATTAACTAAGTACTTTCTTTTCTAAAAACTAATTAGGTAACGTTTTCTTTTGCTTTAAATCTATACAACCAGGGGAGCTAAAAATAGGGGCAAAAAGGAGCAAAAGAAAACACAAAATGGAGGATTGCCATAAGGACACACCTAATAATGTTACTTTTATATATTATAAAGTTACTTTTATAGCATTTTATAGTATTCATAGAGAAAGATTGTGGATGATCAATAAAGTAAAAAAAAAAGGTAGCATAATCGTGCAAAGCAAGGCCACAAACAACAAAGTGAAAAGAAAACGTGGGAGCGAGAGGAGGAAAAGAAACTGCGATGAGATGGAACAGGGGAAGGGTGCAGGGTGTAGAGCACAGAACTGAAAAACTACGACACATAGGAAAGGGAGGAACCATGTGGTGCAACCCTTTTGGTGGCCACCTGGTGACTTTATCGCGACCGAGTTTCCTCGCAAACCGTCATGAACTGGTCATGACATGATGTTCACCAAATGGTCACTAAACAGTATGGTCTTTCCGTGAAGCTCTTTGCCAAAGTCTATGAAGCTCTCTGTCTAAGAAGTGTAAGAAGCTCTTTGCCAAAGTCTACCGACGATTACGGTAGTATATGGTGTTTCGGTTTGTTAATACTACAATGCCCCTGTTTCAACCAAACCAGCAACAAAGCGAGTACGAGCCCTAAAATGCCGCTTACGATTGGCTCACACTTCACGCGGCAGAGTGTAAGAGATCTTGGCTGAAACGGCATACCATAAGATGATGGTAGGTTGTAGAGATCGTGTATGCAACATATTTAGGACTCCTCCTCTCCCCGGTGAGTACTGTTATTGAATGGTCGAACATTTACTTGTGTCTCTTGCAAGTTATAAACTTTTCAACCAAGTAGTTTTTCGAAAAGCATTCTGATAGATTTAGCTTCCCCTCTAATATGTTGCACCCTGCACCTGCATTCCTCAGTTTATTTCGAAAACAAGAGCTAATAAACGAAGTTGACTCACACCCAAATCCACTGCTTTTTCTTGTTTTAAGCAATAAAACATTAAGTGAATTGGCTGGCGACGGATCATATTAACCATTAACGGGATGGAACACGGACACTGGAAGACCACCACAAAAAGTGGACGACAAATGGGGAAAACTACTATAAACGAGCATAATAATGTCGAATTTGGAAATGTTCGTATGTATTAGCGGAGCTTCAGTCTAGCCTTCATTCAATGATTTAGCTATGTTAGCCATCCGCTGAACTAATACTTTTGTTTATGTAGCTATTTGTCATCATTTTGGTAAGTACCTTACACTTAGGTTTCAAATCAGCTAACTTTTGAGACTTTTTCTAAAGTATGCTCTTTGTATGTAGTATGTATTTAGCTGCTTAGTCCGATTGCCACTTGTTTGAGATGAATAAAGATAAATCTAATTCGAGATGGGTATTGAGTTGTATATTTATCAAAGCAAAATGTTTCTGCATTTTTATAAACGGCCGTCGTCAATGAACATGATCTGTTAAGATAAGCGTACTTACATGCATATTCACCCACAGTATATTTATTTTATAAGGCAATTTATCTTTTCCCTGTCACCATTTTGTAGCTCTCTAAATCTAAATGGCTTGGGAATCTGACTTTCGACTTGTTTCGCTGGGGACTCCCACCATAAATACTCCCAATAATTAACCGCCTTTGCGAATGTTTTACGATATGCGAAAACTGAAGCGTTAACCAATTATGGGTTTTGCTGTAAACGGCTGGCTTAACCGCTTAGCTTTAAGCACAGATATTCTGAAACTGTGCGTTACAATACCTCTGGCGAATGAATTATAGCGATATGGCGCGTCGTTTCGAAATGCATACTGTACACCTGCACAAATAGGCAAACTCTGTGCCAGTGTGCGCGGATGGGCACATAGACGACTCCAATTCTCTAATTTAACCTAGTTTTCTTTAGATTTTGTTATTTACTGTTATTCGACGACTCGCACAATGAGGGTCGCGTTATTATTTGTTATTTGCTATCCAATATTTATATCCTCCATCAATGCCCCAGCATCTATTCCTCTGCAAGTTATACGCCTGAAAACGTCACTGGGCGAGGTGAGAATATGAGAATATGTTAATTTCAGTATAATTACTATTGTACAGTTCAGGTCTGTCTAGTGGAGTGAAGTTTACTAGACCATTTACACTAGTAAGTTGTTGGTGAGTGCACCGCAGCAAATTGAAAAACTCTTTCTCAATTTTGTGGTGCGTATTCACCAACACGAGGCACCGTATTCACCAACACGCAGGGAGCCCTCCCTGGCCTCCCCAAGAAGTTAAAGAGTGCGTAGAGAGTGCGAGAGCAGAAGAGATTCAGTGCGCAAGTGAGCCTTAGGGAGGGCTCCCTGTGTATTGGTGAATACGGCATCAGGTTTGGGCGGTCTCTACCACACACCTATCTTTCCTGAACAAGTATTATGAATAAACTACAAACTTCACTTAAATAGGTTCTATGATAACTATTTAATAATAGATGGAGGGATTCGCATACTCTTCGGGTCCTGTAACGACGTCAGTCTTTCTTGGAATTCCCTACGCAACAGCCATCCGATTCGAGGTACTATGGTTATTATGATAAAGTTTCCGATGGTGATGGTGGGTATATGAAATTAGTTTCGAACTTAGCAAGTTAAACTAACTTGTCCCTTTTTTGAAATACCAATTCAGAATTCAATCGAAATTGGTGCATGGAATGGTACTCTAGATGCGAAGGAATGGGCCGACTCTTGTGTGCAATTTCGGTAAAAATATTTCCAAAACATCGCCTTCATTTGAACCAAATCTGTGAAACTTAACACTCGATTTCAAAAGTTGATAGTGAAAATGCACAGTGCCTGCAAATAATATTTTATAGATAAAAACTAATTTTGAATTTTCAGAGACGAACTTTTCCCCGTTGAAGGCTCCGACGAATGCTTGACTTTCAATATTATTGCACCGTTTGAGAGTGTTTGTTTTTGAAGAACCAACCTTTTCACTTTGAATTAATCACAATCATTGTGTCAATTCGGTTATGGGACAAAGAGAGAGCATACGTAGATAAAGAGAGGGAGCTAGGGGAGAGAGAATGGGAGAGGTAGAGAAACAGGGAGGTAAATATTTGGATCAAAAAGTTTCCATTTGTGAAATTAGCATATCTGTTCAGCAAGAAGTGCCTTTCCCTGTACTTGTCTGGTTCGTCGGTGATGATTTCGACAGTGGAAACGCGAGAAACCATGATTTCACAAATCTTGTTGATTTATACGTCTCAAGAGGAGTTATTGTTATTACTGTACAAACACGATTGGGCCCTTATGGTACGTTAAAAATGATTGTGAAAAATGAAAAAAGAATAACCAGTTTTTCATTGTGTTTGACCCTGTATTAGGCTGACGACCTTAGTTTACGGTAAGGTAACGACATCATCATATTCCTTTTTCTGTCTGATGCGTTGTAGTAAAACTTGAGTACTAGCAATTAGTAGCTTGCCACGTGAACACAAAAAAAAATGCTATCTAAACTCAGGCTACTTCTCGCTCGGCGACACAAACACGCCAGGAAACATGGCCATTTGGGACGCTAAGAATGCATTGGAGGTTATTAGAAAGGTAGAAATTACACGTCCTTCTTGTCAGCGATTGCTGATTGGGAAAATTCACCATTAACTTTTATATAATTCTAATTCGGCTACTTCCTTCCTCTGTAAGTAGAAAAACCGCAATGCCGGAGACACCACAAAATCTTCTCTTCAAGCATTTCTTTCACACACAACAAAAAGTAAACTTAGGTAACAGCTACAGAAAACTGCTGAAAATATATGGAATGTATGAGTTGTGAGTGTGAAACAATGACATTTTAAACATGAAAGCGATGAAACTACCACATCGAACAATTATTCAGCTTGCTCCATCAATTAATGGGGACTTGAAACGTATAACAGTGGGCGGTTCTGGCTCTGGAGCTGTGTTGGCTGAAGCTCTCGCGTTATCTCGACATACCACAGGTTGGATATGCAACTGCTATAGAAATATGCGTGGTCGTTGGTTGTGAACCGAAAAAATATAAAAATACTGAATCATTTTAGATCTTTTCAATCAATCTCTTCTAATTTCTGGTACATTATTCGCTGAGTGGGCGAGCAGTGAAAAAGTTGTACAGGTACGACGTTTGTGATTCTGGGTTCATAAAGTACGCAGACCACATTCATTTTTCATGGGAATAGAAGACGAATAACACATTTTATTTCTAGGCATCGCGCATATTGGCTGAAGGACTGAATTGTTCTGGTTCATCCACGGAAATGAAACAATGTCTTCGTCAACACTCAAATGAGAAAATCAACGAGCAGTGGAAATCGACTGTAGGTTACATATAAGGTTATGTGAAAGTGAAATTAGAATACTAACACTTCTTTATGACATAGTACCTAGTACCTGCCTGTAGATTTGGGCCCTGCTCCTAAAACTTGAAGGTTTATTTTCAGTTATTGATCATTACTTACTTATTTATTCTGTTTTTTTTTTCGGGCTCTAAACTTATTCTGAATCAAAAGTGACGTGGAGTTTAGAATTCTACCTGACTGGTCTCTCTCCACAACCATGCTCTTTCCACATTTTCAGTCCTCTCTCCGTTCTGGACTCTCTCCATTCCCATTTCACCCTCGCTTCGATGGTATAATGCTGGGAAGTACTCTCTCGAAGGCCTTAAAAGGAGCCCATCCGAAACCCACTTTGACGTCAATAAATATGAACGAGAGCGCGACTTATGGTAAGGAAATATGGTTATGCTTTTAAACAAACAAGCGGGGGTCTCCCTAGAGGAAGGATTCGTCAGGGTACCTTGCATTCCGCGGGTGGCCTGGGAAGCTACTCCCAACTTCGAGCATACGGTCACTGTTTTTCTATGTATAAAATGCGAAGTACAGTGCTTCATTTCAGTCGTGGATCCCTCTTCCTCTGCGTCTTCTCCCTATTCCCTTCCTCTCGCCACTCTGCAATCTCTCACACCAAATGATCTACAATACTTCTTAGCTGGAGCTTTGACTGAAGGATATAGTGGTCGGTTCATTTCTAGCGTAAATTTAAAAATGCTGTACTCGGGGACCAAATGTATTGACATTTATGTGCCGATCATAGAGAGAGAGAGAGCGATAGAGAGAGAGCGAGATAGAGAGAGAGAGAATAAGGAAAGATGTTGTGTATGGAACAGAAAATATTCGGAGAAAGAGAGAAACATAGGTTTTGTTTCTGCAAAGAAACGCATCACTTTTATTTATTCTTTTAAGGCGACGACGTCGACGAAGCAGTTCGATCGATTGTATCCGTTTATGTGCAAAAATTTGGATCCCGAGTTGATAAGGCATATATTCAGGTAAAGATTGATCGTACAACAACAATTCCTTCACTGGTCAGACGAACACTAAACGCAATTACCAAAAAAAAAATTGTTGCCGAAATTCAATGTCCATTTACGTACGATTATTTTCACCCTTATTCCATTACAAACTGGAATAACGACCATTTCAGATTTTAACCGATCTAATGTACAATTTGCCTGCGGTCGAAAGTCTTTCGTGGAAACGATCGATGGGCTGGAAGGCCTATTTGATGATCAATCAATATTCTGCACCTCCCGGGGACAGCGGGGAGTATAAAGGTAGGGAGTGAGATCTACGGGTACTGACGCGAAGAAGGAAAATATACAATGATACAATATTTATGCAAAGTATTAAAATGATTCTCAATCTCTGTGCTTTTCTTATGAGAATTTCTATTTATCACATTTTTCCATATACAGGCGCTTGGCACGGCAGTGAGTCCCTCATTTTACTCGGAGGTCAGAACAGAAGAACGAGAGAGATGGGGGAACATGTACTTCAGAAGAGATTTTTGGATGCCGTCACAAACTTTCTGAAGACAGGGTGAGGTATAATAATGTAGAACGTTCTCTGGCGAGAAATATCGAACATCTGTGCACGACGCAATAGTCTCGCTCACCGCGCCAACACGCTCTCGCACCGGTAGCAGGTCGCCGCTAGGGAGAGTTCTCATCGTCGTTTGTGGACCAGTCTTCTAACAATAAATTTTCTCGCCGTCACTGGTTAGCAGGAAAGCTCATATTCTATTTTCTCGAGTACTGAAAACGTTCAAAGCTCGCAGTGGCACGATAATTACTTGTATTTCAGCGACCCATCGTGGGATGATCATCAGTTTCCATATTTAACCGAAGAAACTCCTCTAATTCACGTGGCTCTCAATCCAAATCCAGTCACAAAAAGGGACTTCCGACCTCATTTTATTCAGTTCTGGAGCGACCTTGTTGGTCAATACAGGTTAATCAATTATACCAAACATTTTTTTGTGTTTATAAGAATTATCCACATTTTGTGAGTACTGAACGGGATAACATATTGTTAGGTCGTTAGGTGCATAAGCTATAGAACCGAGCCTGCGGATGGACGAACGTTTTTTGATATTTAGTATGACGCATACTTATCGATTTCTTTTTAAGGTGGCTCCGTGCCCGTCTTCCTGGGTGGTCTCTATCTGCTCATTCTTTGTGGTGCGCCAAATCTGTGCGAAGAGTGAGAAAGGTAAAGAAAGGAGGTTTTTTGATTGACGTGATTAGGTTAGAAGTGATGTTAGGAACTTTTTATCATGAAAATAATGTTTTTTTTCCGAATATGCAAGGACGTGATCAATCCATCAATCATCGGTAATCTATGAACATAAATATACTCCTTGAAGCGTATCTTATCTTTGTTTAAATGTAAATAAATTAAACTGCTTTGGGAGAGCTTGCACTAATAATTTCTCATTTTGTTGGTCTATGGTTATGATAGCCTATGTCTATGCATCCATTCATTTGCAGGATTTGCATATGGTACAGTTGTCCAATACATGTTTCAAAAAAGACCCCTGTACCGCTTAGTTCATTTTTGTTCAGATCAACGGCGACTGGTCCGATTTGGGTACTTCGTGTGAGGCATTTGGTAAAGTCGAGGATATCAATGCAGAGCTCAAGGACAAGGGCCCCGACGAAGGTTCCTTGCAAACCTTGGACACCTTCAATAATTCCAAGGCCACTTCGACTATTCTGGGGCCCATGTCAGATTCAACTTCGCAAGCCAGGAGCGAAAACAGTTTACCAAAAGACGATGCAGTCGATTCGGTTTCTTCAGAACTCAGAGCTAGACAAGTTAGTGAGCCGGAGGCGATCCATGCCGCACTAGCCACGGATTCCGAACCTGAAGAAGACGTACTCACGTCTTCTGGTCAAGGTTCTGGTATAGGAGACGATGAACTTCAATCCACGACTACCATTACCCCACCGACCAAGAAAACTGTTCCTCAAGAGGTTTTGGACGAATTTTTAAGTGAGAATATTCACAGTGGCGACGAATTCCCAGGCTCTGGTACAGAGGAGGAATCAGCTACAATAACTAATTTCACCCCTGTTCAAGCTAATGATGAGTAATCAACAAATTACGGGAATTAGATTCCATTCTGTCTCTTTCGTTAGATTTCCATTTTCCAGTTTAGAATGTCAGCATTCAGCATGTTCGTGCTATTTTCTCTCTCAAATTTACCAAAAAATAGTCAGTTGTGCAATTTCTTCAATAAAAATGTTTATTTTCAGTTTCTTTTTTGATGTTTGCTGTCAATTATATTTATAAAAACACAAAAAAAAATAATTATAATAAAAAGTTTCGAACGAGTAGTTTTACATAATTAGTTAATTTGATCTTACCGAATTATAGTCAACCGATAGGCAGAATAAATTACAAACTATATCACAGAAACAAAGTTGTGAAAGACGTGAGAACATTGACTGTGTAACAAAATATCAATAAAATATATTGATAAAATAACGTAAACCAAAAAAACATTAACACGAAGAAACACGTCATAGTTGAGCGATTAATAATGGAAATAACTACATAACAGAAGAAGACACACGTAAATTTTACAATATTTTTATGGTTAATTCTGGTTAATTTAAATAAACAATAAGCAGTAAATAAAGTCCAAATCAAGACCTGCTTGAACTTTGCCTATGCAAAACGCCTGAGATTTTGAAAGTTTTTTCTGGAAATTGCTGGTGGAACCCTTTTTCTTTACATTTACATTCCACGTTTTAGAGCACATATTTTTTTTACATCGTTGATGAGATATCATTTAGCGCAAGAATCAAGCAAAATTTCAATCGATATTCTTATTATTGATTATTTTTGAAATACTCCCTACAGTATACCATGTATTCCTCGGTTTTTTCACATGTTAATTGAGGATAATAATTCTCGATGAAACTGCAGTGCTGTAGAGCAAAGTCTGTAGGATCCCCGATGCCTAAATATTTTAATTTTGATTATGTTTTCAAAGAAGTATCTTTACGAAAAAGATAATACAATCCGTAATACATGAAAGACAAGGAAGCACTTTATGTTTGGTACTTGTTTTGCGGATTTTACCCTCATAAAGTGCCACTGAAGGTGGGAATAGTTTCATTGTCAGTAAATTTAGCGTCATTAGAAATATGGCACGAACGGTACGCGTTACTACATATAACGTATTAGACCAAAATGGCTCACCAAATTGTGTGGCAAATGAGCGAATGTTCAAGCAGTGTTGTCGTGTGATTTGAATTCGCTCTTCTGTAGTTGTCGTCGGCTTTTCCGTCGTGGAAGTGGTACTGGGCATTTCTGTCGTCGATACTGTTGTTTTTGATTTTCGGCTCTAAAACTTCTAATAATAACTTAAATAATGATTATTGAGAAGTAGCAGCGTATCAGATCAGCAAAATATTTGATGCAGCATTTTTTTAGCAAAAAAGTAAGCTTCAAGTTTGTGCTGTCTCTCTCAAAGGGTCTATAAAAATTTAATAAAAAGAATACACTTCGTATGTCGTACCTTTCTCTTTTTGTGTCTAATTCTCTTGGGTCGTGATGTCGTTGTGCTTTCCACCTCCGGCACAGGTTCTGCTTCAGTGCTTTCCTTGTGCTCTTCTTGTGCAGAACTGCTCTTCTCGACAGACGTCACCTTACTGTGGTGTTTGTGTTTTTTCGTCGACGTCCGTCTTGTTTTCTTGTGGTGCACGGGCTCGTCCTCCTAATAACAAAAAAAAAACACTTATTGTTAAAATGATACGAGAAGGTTAAATGCTTATGCTGTTTTAAACGTTTTTTTTTACTTATTTGCAATTAATAAATTGGCCAACTGAATAGCGTAGAAGTGTCTTCTTTCGTGTTTATTTTTTACATCCATTTTAGCGGTGGTAGGCTCTCGTAAAGATTATAATACAAATTGAAGTCAAAAATAAGCACCTGTTCAGCAACTTGTGTCTCCTTATCATCTGCCTTCTTCAAGGCGTTCTCCAGAGCTTTAAGTTTCCTCTTCTTTGATGTATGTTTCATTGGTTTTGTGGTCGTCTCCTCCTAGTACATGCAATTACTTGGTTGTTGATTGTATGTACCTATGTACGGGACGCATTCATGTTAAACTTCTAAAAAGAAAAAAGGATTTACCTCATCCTGAACTTTCTCAATATCCTTCAACGCGCTTCTGAATGCAACTGGTGGGATGTTGGCTTGGGGAACGGTTGGGTGGTCATCCTAGAATGTTCTAGTTGAGTCGATCGTCCACGGCAATCGTACAAAATTAGCATAGGAAACATAGGATTTGCTTATCATATGCAGATTTTCAAAAGGGGCTAGCATTTCGCTTTAACGTTCTCAATCTCTGACCACTTCTGACACAATATTTGTTTCAAATAACTTTTGTTGCAAAGATGCGTGCAGTTTTATTTGCTGTTCATATCTAAAGCAGATATGTATATTGTCATGCTCAGCCATGGACGTCGGAAAGGAGCAAGACGTCTCAGCATTTGTCTGTTGCTACTCACCTTCTTTGCTTCCTCTTCCTCTACCGATCGTGCTTTTTCTTCTACTTCTGGAGCTTCTGTGGTTGTCGTTAGTGGAGCAGAAGTCTGACAAATATTATATTCTGGTAGGTTTTGTTTCTAATTGTCGTACATTGTGACCATTTAGTTAATGATAAGAAGGGCCGTCGTAGCTGTACAGGACAATCCTATATATTACCTTGCTCTTCCTCCTTATCTTCTTTACTCGGTGAATCTTCCGCCAGGGCGTCGTTGGTTTCTGTGTTGTATTTTCATCTTCATTTACTTCCGAATCGCCAGATTCACTGCCCGATTCAACTGACGATGACTAAAAAAAATCCCGGATCCCGATTGAACTCCAATTTTTTTTACTATTTTATATAAACGGTGAAACATTGCATTTTCGCAATACTTACGAGTTTTCAAGTCAAATGTCTGCGGCCCTAATTAGTTCCTAGCACTCAAACTACTACAAAGCGTACTTGTACATCAGGTTTATTTAAATGTAGTACGAGTAAGTAATCCGCTACTGTTTTTACAGTCTGAGTAAGCACATGTCTTAGTCTTTGCACATATCACTGGTTAATATACATAATACTAGAACAGACAGATGTAAGTGTTTTATGTGCCTTCCTGTGCCTTCCTGTGCAGGAACTACACAATGATGAAATGCAATTATTGAGAATTGGTTACAATCTTATTATATAAAGGAGAAGAGTTTACTTTTTTGTTTGAGGCCGCATGTGAACGCAACGAAAATTAGAATATCTACAGGCTATAAAAAGAGAGCCGGAGCCCCGTCTTGAGCAAGCGAACTCCGAATTTAATTTCATGATTTTTCGAGATACGTTGCAAACGTTTCGCATAAGTGTAATCGCTGATGTTCCTGCATTTTAGACTTTGAAAGTCGCCTCAGGCGGCGGTAGCCGTCTGGTTTAGAATACAATAACTCACTGCTTGTGTGAACGGAGCTGTCTGCATGTCTTGCTCTCTCAATTTAACCAGCTCTCTCTCCACCTCCTCTTCGTCTAGCGGTTTCTCATCTTCCACTGACATTGGCTTCTTGGCAATGATTCTGCGTCTCTTCACAATACTCTTTCTTTTCTTGGGCTTGGGTTCATCGTCATCAATCGAAAATTAATTTATTCGTATTTATTGCAGAAGCTGTCGGGAATCGAACCAGAAACTGTGCATGCCGGTCTAGTGCGCTAACCACTACGGCTACGCTACCAAAATAAAATCGAAATAACGAAACACGAATATGGACATTGCGCACGCAAATGTTTTATTGTTTAAAACAAAAATCGTCTGCGCACGATTGGCAATCACATAATGATGATATTATCACCATCAGCACACACACTGATTTTATCAAGAAGAAATCTATTAAGTTGGATCAAAAACATATTAGCTTGGACCATAAACTATTAACTAGTTACCGTAGGTTTGAGGATCTTCCTCTTGATTTGCAATCGCTTCAATTGTCTCAGAGTGGTGGTTTGTGTGGGTGTCTCCGTCGTCGTTGGCTCTTCCGTCGACGTCGTGGACATTGAGGCAACTTCGGGAAGAGGAGTGATCGTCTGAAGTAGTAGTTACGTGAATACACTTGCAATAATTAACCAGGCATATAGTGAACCTAGCCTGAACCTCGTTGTCTCTTCTACTTACAATTCATTCTCACTCAACAAGAGCTTTGGTACCGTTCACTTTAGAAAAAGCAGCCTATTACTCTGATTAATTACGGGCTCATTTATGGCACGACTGAAACGCATTTGATACTGATTACGTAGTTTGCAAGCCGTTTAGAGCCCAATTGAAAATATCAAACCTTCAAATCAAAAGTGTCTTTTGTGAATCCACGGCTCTTCATTGTTCTTCTGATTTCCTTTCTCATGTAAATGTGTTCGGGAACTATTTCGTTGTCATTCTCGCCGCCCTGAAAAAAATTCAAATTCTCTCCGACACTCGGATTTACCATACGAAAACAAAACGTATGGTATTTATGAGTCGTTGAAGTTTTTCTGAACGCGAAAGTGATTGGATTTCGTCTCGCGAACGACTTCTTCGCAAAACCGGATATCGATCGAATTTTCAGAGGAGATTTGGAGACAATCTGTGTAAAAGTTAATTGTATTTTTGTCATGCAACACTTCTTATGAAACTTTCTTTATCTTTTATCAAGGTAGACGTATACGCGTAAGGGCGTATGTACTGGGAACGCGCGTGAAAAATCATAAAGATCAAACGTCTTCAGAATAAAAACAGGGAATTTCGTAGGTCTTCACCGGTTTACTTATTCTTGTAGATAATTGATAAGAATACCTGTCTTCGCAGCATCCCTCCCTCTGATGGATTCGATGTGGTATAAATCTCTTGAAATACTTCGGATCGTGTTTTCTGTTGTTCAGAAGAGGGCAGAATTGTTGTGATTAACTTCTGATCTCCCTTTTCCTAAAATAATTCTATTTATAACATTTACGTGAACATCCGAATCAGTTAAACGCAAATAGTTTTAAGAACTATTTTACTTTATGTTGGGGCTAAACAATATCGCATAATTAAGAAATTCCGGTTCAACCCAACATATGCTAGAGCTAATAAGTTTTAGTGAATCAAGGGCCGAAAATAGACGTCTAATTACGAATAGGATAGAGTTTAGTTGCGTTTCTAGGTAAATTGGACTTTACTTCCATCATTTGTACATTTTCAAACATTGACAGCGGATCGCAAATGTGTATATTTCCGCCTACCCCTTTCTACCTAACAATAAGCCAAAAAAAATCTGAAAACTGAAAACTGACAACGATATTGATGAGGTGTTTGTTCAATTCCTTCTCCAGTCCAGCCAATTTCTCCTTTTCATTTAAATTGTCATTTTCATCATTTTCCTCTTTATTTTCACTCATTCCAAGTGGTGTTTCTGCCTTCACAGTCTTAGCGGCTTGAGTCCTTGAAGGAATTTTTGCTAGTAAGAGTAAGGAACCAAAAAAAAACGCGAATTCCCGACAGATAACACTCAATTCTTATATGAAAATATTGGATATAAAAATAGAGCAGCAAACTATAAAGTACGGTACAGTTGTTAGAATTACACAGCCATTACATTACGGTAGTAGAATCTACTGTCTCGTAAGGGTAAGTAGGCAAAAATTAGGAACAGTCAGTTTCCATAATTTATCTTTTAATATAAAGATACACTTACTTGGCCTTTTTCGCCTTCTTCTTGTGTTTTCTCACTTTGTGTTCATCATGTTTCACCATTTCTATAATTACAAAACGCTCATTATTATAACTTGATACCAACTTGATATAACTTGATAATATAACTTGATAGTTAAAAGTGCATAGCAGCATAGCCATTCATATGCAAGGAGTTATAATGAAACATGAGACATCATTTGATTGCTCATTATATGACTGATAATTTTAACTGGATTATGGATCGCTGGTCACCAAATTAACATTGTGTATTCAAAACTGACTGTAGTTTATGTAACAGAACGTGGGCGCTAACAAACTCACACACGAATCGTATGCTTAAAAATGAGAAATTCGTATTTCTATAAAAAGCAAAAAAAAAACCTTCTGTTTCTAGTTCTTCTGTTCCATTTGATGTAGTCAATGGTTCCTCGGTTGTTGTAGTTAAATTCTAAATTAAATTCATTGAAAATAAATGATTTTACTTTTGTGGCTCTGCTCTGTAAGCAGCGATTTTCCACTAAGAGCTTTTCTAAACCTATGACTCTCTGTGATATACTCTTACAGTACCTCAGTTTTAGTTGCCACAGATGATGTAGTAACTTCTTTGGCGTTCGTAGGTTCTGGAGCTTTGAATGGCAAACTGCTTGGCAAAATAAGCACCTGCTGATACATCCTGAATAGAAAACAGAATATTTATTCAACATATGCATATTTCGACTAACCGTCAAAAGAACAAAGTTGCATGTAAAACAATGCATCGTTTGTTGAACCTTTGACTATGCGAAACCACACCTTCGATACAGTAATTAATAAAAATGTATAATGAATAAGTAAATAAATAACTCACGTTGTTCCATCAGCTTGTACAATTGGTTGATATGCATACTGTGGAGTAGGCAGACCGGCAGACAGCGAGGGAAGTAGAGGAGGTTGACCACTGAACAATTGATTATTGATTATTGATTATTGACTGATTATGAATTAGTTATAATGATATTCAAGGAACTCGATCAAAAACGTGTTCGTATCCCAATTTAGTATATTATTTATCGAGGTATGATTATCTTCACGGTAAGCTAACAATAAGCATTCGCTATTTACCAGTTCAAAGAGCCAGTCTTCATAGTTCAAATGTATCCCAGGAAAACTCCTATTTGTATCCCGTGCCAACCCCAAACCTAGGGCAAACTACGGTACCTAGATTTAGAACTGACCAGTTGACGGCACCGTAATTATATAACAATTTGACTAGTACATGCCAAAATTACAAAAAAAGTAAAACGAACGCTGGTGCCTGGGGGAACCCAAGAGCTGGAAGATTTAGCGCGGAAAGTGGAGAATTTGAAGAAGCGGAGGCATATCTTAAACAGAAAGGTATCGATTATAGGAATTTTGATAACAGTCAGGCCTATTACGGTATCGCTTACGGTATCGCAGCGTTCGCCATATTAAAATTCTTAGGTGATGTCCATTCTGAGCGGACCTTTTTTGCCGCCAGATTTAGGCATTCAGTAAAGGAGCTTCTCGTAAAAGATATTCGAGAAACGTACTTTGGTGGAAGGATAATAGGCTCTTTCCGGGACGCGATAAACTCCTTCCTCTCCGTTTCTGTGGTGGTGGCCAGTTCTGCTTCTCTGGACTCTTCCTCCGTCATTTGTCGGAATGGACCAGAATTGGAGGAAGGAGTGCTGAATAGAATTCACAAATTAGGAATCTAAAGACTTAGCTTAGTATATAATATATATTAAATGGCTCCAATGAAAATTGAAAAGTGATCTGCATCTATCTAACAATAAGAGAAATCAACAATGAAATACACTGTGCGAGACTCAAACTTGCGCGAATTATGTAAAAATATGTTGTAGTACCCGAACCACATTGCCTGTTCTGTTCTGTTTCTGTTTATAAGTTCGTTTCTAATTTTCATCCTCGGATTTAGTTGTTTGTGAGGGACCTTTTGGTGTATTTAATAAATAAATAAATAAATTGCAACCGAGGCAACTGACTGTGAGGCTAAAAATTAGCATATGAATATAATTACTTCTTGAATAACGGTCCGTAAGTAGTTGTTTGTGAGGGATCAATATAGCCGGCTCCCACTGCCAAATCTGTCATTATATCCGCAGGAATTTGGAACAATCTGAATATTTTTAGTTTATTATTTCTTTGCTTTTAATAATTCTGATTATGCAATTTGCAACTATGCTCATTAAGGGATATGATGTGCTAGGCTATAGCGACTATGGCTATAAAATATACTCATAATAAAGAATTTTTAAGTCATTTTTAGTATAGCGTGTGCAGTAGCGCGTTAAAAAAGTATAGTAAAATTTCATCTCGGTTCGTTACCTGTATAGGTCTTCTGGATTTTTGGTTGTATTTTGTTTGGCTGTCTGTGGTAGTTGAGCCATTGCGTCGATTGTATTCTAAACCCAAAATATTGAGAATAATCTCCCGCTATCCGTTGTGCCGAAAGATGAAACCACTTCGAGCTTTTCTTGCACGTCTATTTAGAAAATCACTAACGGACATAATTGAAAAACCAGTTGTTTACAACAATACGCCTCTACTTCAGTTACTTTCAAAAGCAGATTAGAAGTTGCTAATGATCTACTGCAGTTAATTGTTTCACAGGCACAAGACACGTAGACCTCTGTATTATTCATGATTTGCAGCTTTCTCTAAACTATCGATTCATAATATAGAAATGAAAAACTATCACAAATCAACCAACTAACCTTCACCAACTTCCTTACATCAATGAAATGATGTTCAGGTTCTGGGGTAGTTTCTGGCTTTTCTGCCCCATGACAGTACCCAATCAATATTAGTGGGAGGAGCCACCTCATTTCTGCAAAAAAAAATCGATATCAGTTAAAAGGATATATTGTTGAATTGTATTTCCTCGCAAAAATACGGAGTCGCAAAAAAAAAAATACAATTGCAGCTGGTAAAGACAACTGCAGATAAGCACAAAAGACCATAAAACATCCGTCAGACAAGGGGTTTACTTTCGATAATTAAACTATAATTTGGTGGAAAATTGCACACCAAGTAACGTATCCCAAGCATACAACTATCTGTATGGCGAGAAAGGTTGAATTTTGGGTTTGAAACCTGTTAATCTTACAGATACAATATCAGTAATATCACCTACTCATTCTGAAATGGTGCTTATGACAAAGACCGTTGTGCAGTTAAAAAATATTATTATGGCTTCGCCAATGGTGTAATGATCGCGACAATTCGGTTACTATTCTTTCGGGGGTTCAAAGTTTCTTTGTTGCAAATAAGTTTTCAAACAAATACAAATTAACACAAAGTGTCAAATTATTGCGCGTGCCGCTTGCGCGCGCACGGAATGTCGACTAACCATAAGATCACACGCGAGAGTCTAGTTTGAAATTCATGAAGAAAAAATATTTTAATGCACTGTTTGTACAAACCGTAATTATGATTATTCTCTGTGTGCTTTGATTTTCGGGGTGTTAAAACTGGAAGAAAGATCTTTTCTTTTTCTGTGGGAAAAACGAGTTAAAATGAGCGAACAATGAACATCGGCTACCCTAAGAAATCACAAAATCTGAAACGCCGTGCTAGCAAAGGACTGAGATAGGATAACAAGAAACAAGAGAACCTTCATGAAAAAAAAGAGACTTGAGGCGCCCGTAAGATAAATAGCTCCAATTGGGTGAATGGCAGAAGAACGTTCGAGTTTCTTAATTTTTTTAAAGCGAAATGCTAGCCCCTTTGGAAAATTTGCATATGATAAGCAAATCCTATGTATCCTATGCTAATTTTGTACGATTGCCGTGGACGATCGTACAAGATTAGCATAGGATACATAGGATTTGCTTATCATATGCAATTCCAAAGGGGCTAGCATTTCGCTTTAAACAAGCGTTTATAAAATAACATATTGTTTCTTTTTAAGTGTTCCCCAGATTCGCATAACTAACCCGAAGAAGAACAAATTTCAAACCACTTTCGACAGGAATGTGAAAATGTAAGTAACATGGATAAATTACAGACTTGCAGCTACAGTATACACAAAAAGAAAAAGAAAACACCACAATAGGAAAGTAACAAATTGAAAAACATGCTCATTTACACAGAAAAAACACACCTTCCAAGCGCCTGAGCTATCAAAACAAACATCAAGTAATCGCTCAAAAACATGCTCTAAACGAAAGGAAAACTGGTAATTGCTGATGAAATCGAGCTCATTTCTCTAGAAAAAGGATAAAAGGAGTGGATTGACTGATCAAGTTCTTGCAATGTTTCCAATTGCACAACAACCGGACAAAGGCGGATTTACGCCCCTGCCTCGAGCGTGGAAACGGCGAGAAATAAGCGAGAAAAGCGAGACAAAACGTATGGAGAATGAAGATATCAACTCCAACTGGTTGCCGGCGAGGCAGCGGGCTATGGGCAGGATCAGGATAGCTGCCTGGGGGCACGGAATCTGATAAAGGGATTTTTTGGCGATGGAACGCTAAGTTAAACTATATTATCTTATTGTATAGAAATTTCTTAAACTTTTCGACATTGCCGTGAAAAGCGCAATGTAGGACATATTTAGGTATGTTCATTTGGAGGGATGTGTATCAAACTGTGGTGCTACATCTGTTTCTCAAAGCTTTCGAATCTTATAGCCTAAGCAAAACAAAATAAAACAAACCATGGACTATGGAAACATATTTAAAGAAAAGCACATAAAGTCTCTACATGAACCGTGATAAATTTTTTTAATAGATAAATCATAAATCCTGCATAATATCTTATTAAATAAAAATAAAAAAGTATAATATACATAGAAGAGGGGAATTTGAGTGCTATGATATAGTCGCATATTGTATATGTAACATTGGAAAAAGTAGCTCGGAAAGGGCATTTTTGTGGTAGAAAGAAAGGAAAAGTTGTCACGACCTAGCCTACATTTTCTATTGTGAGCTCTATCTTTATTGTGTTATTAAAAAGAAGCGCAACATCGTTCTATGCTCTGTGCAACACTTCAACAGCAAATAGAATCGAGCTTAGGGTAAGAGAAAGAATGATACTTGAACTATCTGTGAACTTGAAATATCATTTGGCTATGCAACATAGTCTCTAGCCTCGATTATGGTCTTAGCTTCAGAATAGAAGTGCAAGCTGCAAGGGGAACCATGCAGTCAGCAGAAACATGAGAAATATAATTAGTGGCGGTAAGGTTAAACTAGCGGCAAGAACAAGGTCTGACACTGCCAGTAAAAGGATGTGGTATTGAGATGCTCTACTGACAAATTTATGTTATCAAATTAAGACCTAGAGGATTAAAATTATAAAATATAATTAATGTAAATCCGCATCGACTTGAGCTAATTATAGAAGGAAGTACAGAGTGCGTGGGAAGCAGACCATATACATAATTATGGTTATGGTCAGTCTCAGTCGTACAAAAGAGCGAAAGTTCGGTCGAGAAAGACAGAGGGAGAGAGAGAGGAGAGAGAAAGGGAGCGGGAGAGTGAATGAGAAAGATAGGACATATATAGAGAGAGAGAGAGAGAGAGAGAGAGAGAGAGAGAAGCGACAAAGGAGTACCTAATTTCTCCGAAGCACTTTTGTCCTATATTCCCTATCCTGTACTCAGTTTTCCTTGTGGAACGCACTAAAAAGAAAACTTAAAAGAAACGAATTACCCCATTAATATATGGACCATATCAGAGGATGATATCCCCCCAATTTTATCATTCAAATACTAAAGAATTTAGATGGTGCGGATAATCTTAGCTCTTAGCCACGTCAAAATATAGCGTCAAAAATATAAATTAAAGTTTAACTACAGTGAACCCTCATGTTTCATCGATAAAGATGTAAAGATGGTATGGATGAAGCACAAAGATAATTTACAGAAGTGTGTGTATGCATGTGTTTGTGGATATTTGTTTATATTTTTGTGCACTAAAAATGCAGTACAACGATTGGAATCCTCAAAATCTGGGTGATATTTGTCCAGATTTTTTTGTATGCAAATTTATTCTACAAAAAGTATCTGTGAACTTAGTTCGGGATCATTGAACACCATGTGTTGGAAATCAAATGTTTGGAAATTTGTCTTGCAAGGGGGATATAGGGCAAAAGCAAATGTTGATCTCCAAAAATCTGGGAAAAAAATAAATAACGATATGATTTCAATTTACTAAAAAAAAATAGATTTTGAGCAATTCTGCTGATGAGGAATTGTTAGTTTAGTTGGTGATATCTTACTACATAAAGGAGAAGAATTGGTTTGTAACGGAGTCGGCAACCAAAATTGGAATATCTAATGTCCGCTTTAGGTATACAAGGAGAATCGACGCTCGCTTGCCCAAGCCAAGCCAAGGAGCTCATTTTCAGCCCTTACTTTTTCTACGTTTCAGACGTTGGGTATAGTATGCCATTTTTTGTGAGTACTTGGAAGTAACGGAAAGTCGCGTCAGGCGGCGATAGCCATCTGGTGAGTTAATAAATCGAGAAATGAATATAAAAGAAACGATGCAAAAGGGTTCAGGACCTTTGTAATTTTCCATAAATAAGAGAAAACAGTTGTAAAGTTAGTCTCTCAACCATAAAAGCGACCAAACCACTCTGATGAAGCAAGGATTCCACACGACAAAGCGAAACCTAATTCACAAACAAAGAGTTTAAGTTAACACAACTTCCAAAGTTCTATATAACTGTGCAGCGAAATAACGCAAAACCCTAAGCCCGTCCACACCAAGAGATTTAAGATTTAAGTTCTATGTTGGAAGTGCCCTAGCCTAACCTTTACATTTTTATTCTAACCTGCTATTTGGTTATACAATGTCTACATCGAGAGAACTTAAGCAAACATCTTGTTACCGCCACACTTCGTCACATAAATGCTTACGTGAGCTTTCCTTACCCCTGAAGCTCAGAGAAAAGGGATCTAATTTATAAGTTATGCGATCCACGAACAAATGCTATGCTTTGTGCTAGCAAGCATTCCTAGCGGGAGATTCTTCTTTTTGTTGGCTAGAAGAAATAACACTGGCAGCAATGGGCATCTAGCTTTTATATATGCCGCTAGCATTCAATGCCGCTAGCATTCAATAGGCAAATAATAATGAATGAATAAGGGACGGAATCCACAGCGAACATTTCATATACTGTCATGAGTTGTACGAGTTCTAAATCTCTTTACGAATCACCTTAATGGGGGTTGCACGGTTGCAGGAAGTTTTTTTTCTATTGTAAAAGAGACCTATTTTAAAAGTAGGTGTAGAATCTTTAAAACAAATAACAAATAATCTACGGAAATTCGTTCTACTTTGTATATGATAAGTAAATGCAATGAATAGAAAAAGTGTGAACCAATTTCAAAATGTTTCACACTAATATAATAAGATAACATAATAAGGTTGAAAAGATACTGTAACAATAGTTGGAAAGATTGTTGAAACGGCTACACAAAGAACGACTAATGGGTAAGCTCATTGTCAGGAAGTAAGAAGTAAGAAATATTCGTCAATGCGAACGGTAATTTCATGTGAAACAATAAGATTATAAGATCACTTTTCAAAATCGAGAGCGGATGCTCAAGTGCACATGAAAATCAAAGCCGAAATAGAGATTTTCCGCAAAACCGCTTAAAATCTCGTTTTGGATATTGAAAAGCCGAGAAGAAAACGAATTTTCAAATGAGGTGAAAGAATCCTTTTTGATAACTGACGGGTCAAATGTCATATGTATATTGATTGGTTTTGAATTAAGGTCGATATTTAAAATTAGATTATATCGATCATTGTAAATTCGAATAAAGATGTTTCGAAGTGAAAACAAATCTGAATCCAAATCCGGACCATATTTGCACCGTTTGCGGCGTAAATCGTGACGATAACCATCTATATGTGGATATGCATCAAAGATCGAGCAAAGGGAGAATAGCCTAACAATTAGACTGACCTTCGAATAATAATCGGAAAATAAAAGTTTCATTCACAAGTTGGAATACTAATAACTTTTTTTGATCTGGCGTATGCGAAGTCTATACTCTATGCGCCAAAATTGACCGTAATCTTTAAAAAAAAATATCAATTTGTAATAAATGTAATATGTAGATATTATTAGAGTAAGAAGTTTCCCGGCTGCCCAAAACCTGTGACGTCCTCCGTGTCCGTACTACCCTTTCAACTTTTAATTCGGGACAAATTTCCCGGGAACAAGTCCGCTTTCCCTAGGCTCTTTTCTTTATGATTTATGCGATAATTCCAGTCTGAGCGCTTTTTCCCAGAGAAATCTTACCGATTAGACACGGCGGTATCATAGCTCTACGAGAAGGCAATTACTCTTGAGGACATTAAGGTTAACAACGTCTAATGGTAATTTCCAGGGGTATGAATCATGTTGAAAGGGGTAAGTGTATGAAATTTTTCATACACACGCATTTCTAGATTAATTATTACTCGTTGGCAACACCTTTTGGTTCGGAATATTTAGCTCGATTCAAAAACAAAGAAATAATATTACGTTTTACCAGACGGCTATCGTCGTCTGGGCGACTACGCAGTACGGGCGACTACGCACTACGAAAAAAAAACGGAATACTTCTGAAACTTCTGTAACGTATCTTCCGAGGTTTATGTAAAGAAATTGCTGTTATTTGGAGAGTTGCAAAGTTTTTTGGGAAAATCAAACGCCTGAAAAGTAGAAACTCCGTTGTGGAACATAAAAACAAACAAAAAACACGGTTTCAAACCTCTTGACTTATATAATAAGAAGATATGGACGTGATAGTGCGTGCAGAAACAATACGATTATTGTGCGCGCTCATCCGAAAGCGTTATATTATCTTTTCTAACAATCTTATCTTTGTCGATTTGTGACAAAAGAATACATTTTTTTACGAATATGTCTATCAATTTTATTCGTAACATCCAGAGCTCAAAGACAATATATGTTTTCAAAATTCACAGTACATTCATGCAAAAAAACGACAATAAGTGGTAACAAGCATTTTATTCATTAGCTTACAAATTGAATTATGCTAATCTTCTTTTAATTCGCAATTATTAAGTTATGCAGACTACAATGGCAAATTAACAGTGTTTTAACTCAACAGTATACAGTAATTTAGACAATCAATAAATCGATAAAATCATTAATCAGTAAAAAAAATCAATAAATCGATAAATGATCAATCAACACGTATGAATCGGTTCCATCGATCGATCCACTCAGTCGGTCCCTGTGGATCAATAGAAAACATCGCCTGAAACAAAAGAGAAGAACGTAAATATAAATATAATTTTCCGTATTACGCCGATGTCTTAGTGTGCCGACACTTCGAGTTATCTCCCGAATGGTAAGTATTCTGTGAATATATCTTTTAAATATAGCCACGCAGAAAAATACATAGCGGGTAGCAATGATGAGTTTGGAACGATATAAAGAAAACAAATGAGGTGATTTGAGTTTATTCAAAATCAAAAATAATCCGTTAATATTCACCTTGAGTAGGCGTTGTCGTATGAATTCTGCTTCATGTTGTGACCTCGGAGGCGCAATCACCATTTCTCGAGATGGACCTGAATTAAGTATTCTCATTTTCACTCTTATATTCCTTGTTTGCTGGGGGTTCAGGCCTTCAGGCGATGTTACTGTAGCTTTTCATCCACGAACTTGTTTTAATTTTACCTCGATTTGTTGTTGGTTTGTGACCAACGGACATAGACGTTTGCCCAGCAAATTTTGTTGTTTTTTCCAAAAACTGCGCTGCTTTTTACACAAACAAACCAATTTTAAATAATTGGTTTAAATAATCGGGAAACCCACCATCAATCGTCCATGAAGTACAAATTTGCAGTAGAACAAATGTAATGAATAAAAATAGAACAAAGCAATTGCGACACATTTTGCGTCAGGGGTACCTGGAAAGTGTGTTATAAAAATATACGGTAGTTTATGTATTTATGAGTAAATATAGAAAATGAATGTACAAAAGTATTAGAAATAAAAATGTAGAAAGAACTTCACAAGACTGTTGTCTTGTAAAGTTAGGTTCCTAATAAAAGCGCGACGAAAAATGGGGATCACAAAAATAAAATACAGTATGAATATCACAGACAAAGTCCACTTTTATTTACTTGTATCCTAGTATTCATTATGTGGTTTACGTATCAATTATGAGATAATAAGAATAGGGCTGCAAATGAACGTGATAATTTGCCATGTGTTTTCCCACTCTGACGTACATTCCAAAAAAAAAACGATAATCAAAACCTTTCCTTGGATTATAACACATTTATTGAACATACACCAATAAAGTGTAATGTACGAAACATATTACCCCCTTCTCAAACTGTTCACATGAAAGGCTTCTAACTGTCGGTTGACGCCCATAGATAAAACAAGGGTTGAACGAGTTGTAAGTGAGGAGATTTATAGGAAATACGTTGTAAGTGAGTTGTAAGTACATTGTACTTCTCTATCTCTTATGTTGTTTAGTAACACATGCTGCAACTAAAATCAGTTCTGTGTGTTGTATTGACCAAGAGCGCCAGCTCTTGGCCATGGTCCACGGATAAATGTTAGTGGCTCTATACACTACTGTGTATTCTTATTAATGAAAAAAAAAAAAAAAACACACTGCATACACATGATACATTATTAGATTGTCTAGCCGCGGGGCGGCCGCTAGCTAGATTCTACAGAGTAAACTTAGTCGCCACTGTAAGAAATATCTGTAGGAATCAACACAGATGGACAATCGGTTATTTATTCACTACTCTTTTTTAACCCATCATATCATGTACCGCAAGCACATGGTGGATAATAAATTTGTTCTTTATAAACCTTTAGCCACTGTTATTTTGGTGGTGTGATCTTCTCAACAAAAATGGATACTAATATAAGATGAAAGAGATCAGAATTACGGAGAGAGTGCGCAACGTGAGAGACAGAGAGATAGGTGCTTATCACTTATCCAAGTGAAGATCCAAAGTAAACAGAGACACGAGAGAGGATGTCCATCTGAAGGGAGAAAGGGCATATACAAGTTTCCCCTAACCTGGTGCTGACTACCGTATTCGTATTTCCATGGTTTAGAAAACGCAAGTCACTAGTTTGATATTGGTTTTCCAAATACTAAAGACTAAAATCCTGCAGTGTATCTCTCGATCTCTATGTGCTATCTTAACCCTGGACTTTGGTCTGTTCTTTCATAATACAACTTCGGGTGTTTGTGATAAAACCCCGCACCGCACTCCTCATCTATACTATTGAATACCATAAATAAATAAAACTGGCGTCAGACTACTGTATTTTAGCGTGGAATAGTTTTCCCTGTGTTGAGTGTTACGCTATGTGTTTTGCACATTTTGTTTATTTAATCATATCATAGTTACCAAGCAGCAGCATACCGAACATACTTGGTTTAACCGCCTAAGTTACCAATGTGAATGAAATGTCAGACTATCCCATAACTATTTCCCGTCTTTGAATTACGTCCTATTTTCAAAAGTGTGTTTGTTCTACAATGCTAATCTGATAATACTGTTACCCACACATACTATTTGTGCGAAGTTCGGGCAATATACAATATACCTCTAAGTTTAATATATTTTATCTCATCGTTTGGTCTCTTCGTCATCCACACTGAGAACACCACTTGAAACTCCAAGCGGTCAAATAAATAAACTCTGTGCAACCTCCGAGACTCAAGAGGGCTTTCCTTGAGGAAATATCGATTTTCTTCATAAATATTTTGGTTTTATTCAGAAATTTAAGTGCTTGCGTTCAATGTATTACGTAAGGTTGTGTCGAATAATTTGTGCGGCTGATCTTTGCGGCATAGAAGTGTTACTGTTTTATTTCATCATTGAAACACTTATCAATACTAAACTAATTGCGAAGTGTTATTAGGGCCGTTAGAAGCTTCAGCAGCTTAATTAGTTATAAATTCCATGCAAGTCTATATGCTTGGATTATATTGTCATTAGACTACAATAAAATTTTGTTTTTGGATGGAATTTTGGATCAGTCCGTGTAACTGTTAACCAGCACCTCTACTGCTAAGTGCTGCTGTATATTTCTAATTTTTTCCAGATTGAACTCTGATTCGTTCATCTTTGTGTTCCTTTATTTATTCAGTGTAAGATGATATTACGCATGTAAATAGTTACTCTGCGCTGAGTTACCTTTTTGAGATTTTTGCTCAGGATCGACGATCTACATAAATGCTCATATCATATACTACATGGATTCTTCTTTTCTTATTTCCAGCATACGATAGCTAATTCCTAATCTAACACCGTAAACTTTTAATTCAGTGCGCCATGGTAATCTATTATGTATATCACACATTGTATGTGGCACACATTGTACACACATTGTAATCTATTATGTGTATCTGTTGTTCATTTATGATTGATTATTCGATTATGGAAAGTCACCCATCAAGCTACGGTATCTCATCTGCTCGTTAGATGACAACATGTTTTCCCATTCTTTCAAGACTTGTGAAATAGATGTTGACTTTAGACTCGACGATTACTTTTGAGTGTCGGACAGTCACAAAGAACTTTTTTTCCACTGCATTTCGACTCAAAGATCTTAATTCCTAGCGGAGTTTCCCATGATATTTTAAAGCTGAGGAGTTAGTATTCATTTCTACTAATTGTAAGTTAAACTTACAAGACATACGATTTTCCGGCTGTACTTATTCTGTGCCATTCTTTATGCGTCTTTATTGTTCCTTTTCCGTCTCATTTTTGGGCGCCAGGGTGCGCAAATGGTGTGCAATTCCAGTTGGCGTAACAGTGGCACACCTGCCGCGCGGTCCTATTCCGGACTATGGTGCACGTAGTACGCGCGTTGTTTTATATATAGGTGATTATTTCAGTTAACCACAACTATATATGTCTACACAGGATATCAATGCAAAGACCCTAGCACAAATAGCAAACGAGTCGGAACAGGTGTGTACAAGTTTTGCAGTTAAAAAAAGTTAAATTGAATTCATACCACAGGCCGTATTCACCACTCCGTTTACCCCTGGAGAAAACTGTCTCTCGGAGAAAATTTACCTAGAGAGCGAGAGAATGTCAAAAATTAGCATTCACCACTTTCTCTCCTTCCCCAAATATGCGTGGAGAGAGGGGTAAATTGTGACCGAGGTTTGCTCGGGTAAAAAAATTTCCCCTTGGAGAATTTTCGAATTTTTTTTAGTTATATGACTTTATACTATATTAATATTGTATTTTTAGAGCTTATAGCATATCTAACTTTAAAAAAAGCTATTCTCACTTTGCTTTAGAATGGATTTTTGGCAGATGAATCTAAAAATAGCATGTTTTAAAATAAATACCATGATTTGAAAGATTTCTTGGTTTACTTTATCACGGGCAACTAATTAAACCTACTAATTTTCCCCCTCATTTTAGCTTCATGTATGTAAGGCTGCATTTCTTCGCTATTAGCCCAAAGTTTAGAGGATCAGGCAAGCGTGTCCCTGATACGCCGCAAGGTTTCTCTTGGTTATAAGGGGAACCTCCTCACCTCATCACCCATAGAAAGCAACGAGAGATATTTTGTGAACTACTTATCTCTTCTTTTTTACGCTTTCCTTTTTCCTAAGTATTGCCGAAAATCTGCAGATATTATTAACCAACTGTTCAACTAATTGCAAATATGTCCCTAATATAACTTCAATCGTTTGAAACATTTCGCTATGTCATGCGCAAAAAAAACAGATCCGAAAGTAAAAATTTAAGAAAAATGAGACTATAAAGGGTTAAAGTTAAATATAGTACAATCTAGACACTTGCAAAGTAGAAAAATAATGAAGCAATGAAAATTAGGAGTTAAATATGACAAAACAAAGTAGTTTACTCCATTATTGCATCATGCTTTTTCAAAATGGCACAGGAAAAAAAATTAATCTCTAGTCAAAAATTCTCCATATGCTAAATTCCACGTGAATACGTTTGCAGTTCGGACATAGGTAAATTTTCTCCAAAGAGAGGGGTAAATCCTCTCTAGAGACAAGTTGTCTCTAGAGAAATTTTACCCTCGAGTGGTGAATACGGCCTCAGAGCTAGTCATGGCCAGTCATGTGTTAGGCAATTTCCAAAGTGCTAAATCGGTATAACATACGGTTTTTGAAATGTATGTTGGACCCTGAATTATCACGGAGTGCACCCAAATAGCAGCTTATATTAATTTGCATATAACGTATGGGAATGCAGTTGTCAACATACGTTTCAAAAACTGACTTTTATACCGCTTTATAGGGGAATGGGTGCCTGCAACAAAAGCCTAAAGCACAACCTCAAAATAATGTCAGATAGCATAACAGTAAGGAATGGTAGCAGAATTTCTTCCAATGCAAACTTTGCTCGAAGGAATAGTGAATGAAATCCATAACTCATAACACTTTTATACTTCAGTCCATTTAAAAGACACTGCTCCTTCCTATATGCAAAACACAAATGGTAGTACATACTTTGTGCAGAACTTACGTAATCAGTCCACTTAACGTTCCTAATAAGAAGACCTTATTCCCCATGAGAATTTAAATATCGCGTCCCTAATTTGTACCCATTAAAGGGACAGGCCCATCAAAGTAAACCTATATTTACGAAACGTTCATAATGTATATAAAGCATTTTTATTACAATATATACAAACCAAATTTCACCTACTTTCGCCCTCGAGGACTTTTTCCGATGTGCTCATCATCATATGTATACCATAAAGCTGCAGACTTCCAAGGTGTATATGCAAATCTAGCTCGCATTTTAATTTCTTGATAAATTTGCGTAGACAGCTTCGATCTCTGCAGTTTTACGGTATACATATGATGATGAGCACATCGGAAAAAGTCCTCGAGGGCGAAAGTAGGTGAAATTGGGTTTGTATATATTGTAATAAAAATGCTCTATACACATTATGAATACGTCGTAAATATAGGTTTACTTTGATGGGCCTGTCCCTTTAACTGGAAAACCATGCACCACATATATACACCAAAATTGTAATGTCCACAGGGACTAGGTTGCGCATTCAAAGTCCTATGACACGCGAAATTCCTCGTCAAAATTAACCGAATAGGGAAGTAAACTTAAATTAGCTAAAGTACTCAGTTGTGCATCAGAGTACGGTATACTGGAAAAAGTTAGTGACGAAATAATTTTGCGTCTAATCTACTCTGGCCTAAACAATGACTGAATGCATTAATTTATTGATTAGCTATAAGGAACATATTTTGTGAATAGAACTGTCTTGAATTGTAATATAATAAGTAGAAACAGGACAATTGGATATGTGCCAAAAGCTCCTTTTTTCAAATTCATAACACACAGTGCATAAAAGGTGCGTAATATTCTGGCATTAGAAGTCCTATTTGCGTGATTTGAAAGTTAGCACAATATCTACTATCTACTGTACTCTAGTCAGATAATGAATGTCATGTGTCTCCAAAAAATGTATATTTCCAGACGATAGCCTCACTAACCGAGGAGGAAATTTTGGAATTCAAGGACTGTTTTCTACTTTTCGACAAAGATGGAGATGGGACGATATCGATTAAAGAATTGGGACCGGCAATGAGAGCATTGGGACAGAATCCGACGGAACAGGTCTGATCTGAAGATTTTGGGATTAATAATCCATTTATTCCCAAAAATACAGTTAGTCCATTTCCATGTTTCCAGGCCCCGCAAACCTAATTTGAGATGTAAGTAAAACAATTCAGTAAACGAAATCAGTAAAAGAAACGAGTAAATGAGAACATACTGACGCCGCACAAGGAAGTGCGCCCATTTGGCGACCACTTGACGGCCTCTTGTTGACTATTTTTTTCTTGACCCTCGGCAAATGGCCACCAAATAGGTAGCGGTCAAATAAGCAAATGTTTTTCTAATGACCATTTGGTGACCGGTCACTGACGGTTTTTCTGTGGTCGCAGTGACATCGTCTCCTGTGCAACAAACATTTCTGGTTTACATTTATTTTAACATAAAACACTTGCTCAGAATTAGTAATTCAAGAAGGGCGGGAAAAGGACCTTATTTGTGTGCTCGAAAGGGAAAGAGTAATATAAGAGGGGAAAAAATGGAGGTACAAGTGTAAATTTGCCTCTAGTTTATTATTTTTCAAGTATGCGCAGAACAGAAAATGAGCTAACCCTATAATGATATGCACCGGATAGCGTACCTTTCAAAATTGTATGTCAGTTTGAAAGGAAAATTTGTAGAAACTGGAATGTGGCAGGGCAGTCATCCACATATCTGCATGACGGGAAATAATTTTGTAAATGTGGTCTATCAAGATTTTGTCTAGAAAAGTGCGGAGATGAAAGAAACATACATTTATATGCAGACTTTATTAGCTAAATTAGTTGCAGAGCGACATCTCAATTTTCAGTTCATTCGGAGCAAGAAAATACAAACTCTATGCTTTGCTTCATAATTGGTCAAATTGGTACAGGAAAAGCGCAGGTGCAGGTGCAAAGTCACGATAAATTTGAGAAAGTTCGGATTAATTCCACTAATTAATTAATTATATGATGTCAACCCGAATTACTTACAGTAATTTGCCAGGTTGGATATTATAGTAATGTGATATATAACCTATGATCTATTATGGCGCATGGAAATGCAAAGTTTGTAAAACATCATTTGTATGGCATAATAGTGGGACATAATAGAAGCACTAAGAAATGCAGTATTGCAGTGCGCACTCTGGTGTTCTCAGAATCGAAGAAGAACTCAGCATACACATTTCTATAAGGTTAAAGCGGTGTAACACATGGTTTGCTAAACGCATAAATGAAAACTGCAGTCCCGTGTCCCGTGTGCTATATGCGAATCATCTCCCTTCTGTTAAATGCTCACAATCAGAAGGGTACATATACACATAGTACACACAGGAATACAGATGTCCAAAATTCGTTTGAAAACCACGTGCCATACCGCTTTAACTCTTTCTGGAGCAGGAAACGTGTCTGTGAATATATGAGATCAAAAGCGACAAGCCAAAAGAACGAGACAAGGTTGAGGAACTGCTTGAAAGGTAGCTAATTAACAATGGAAAAGGGGATGTCTTAGGCCTAAAATATCCTTTTTGATTTGAGAAACAATATTACGTTTTCGTAAAGATAACGCAATGACCTCATCACTGTTTGGAATCCGCCCTAAGACAATACGAAATAATTGGGCCTTATTATGGCTATGGTCATGACCATGGCTGAAGCTTTCATAATTGGGGACAATTGTACAATCGTCAATAAAATCAAAGAACGTGATCAGTATACTAGGATCTGGGTAGATCTAGTCTAGAAATTAGTCTCAATTACGGTATAACTTAAAAATCTAAAGTTACTTGTAAAGAGTTCCATAAATGTCTCCTAAAGACCTAAGGTGAAAGGTAAAATGAACAAATAGAAAAGTGCAATGATAATGATTGACCAGTATGCTAGGCTTTGTGATCCTGGGTAGATCTAGCCTAGAAATTAGTCTCACTTACGGTACAACTTAAAAATTTAAACGTACTTGCAAAGAGTTTCATAAATGTCTCCTAAAGATCTACGCTAGGGTCAAAACAACGAACAAATAGAAAAGTGCAATGATTGGATATTCATGAGATCGAACAAAGAAATAACAACAACAAAAACAGGTGTATTATGGGCAGTGTCCATAAGCACAAGAAAAACTCGCAACCCAGACATCTACTCCATATTGTACATCTATACTTTAGTATTTTGCCCTTGGAATGTGTAATTTTTGACATAAAAACTACTTCGAACAACTTGAGGTTGTAGTCCATACCATACTTATGGAAAATATGTTTTAGGGGGAAAGTTGGCAAATTGTCAGTAGATCAGTAGATGTTCAAATTAAAATTTATATAAATTTCGCAGCAGAAAATTAACTTTCGTGACTGATCTAGTACTGATTGCATAAAATCACATCTCGACGTCATCCAGCACGAAACATATAGCGCTTATATGTAATAGAAATGAATTAAATTTTATGGAACCATGACCATACATAGCCATAGTCTATAGGATAGAAAAATACAAACTAACACAGAGGAAGCATGCTCCACCCTGTGCATTCAATAAAAAAGATACATGAAATTCATACTTGAATAATTAGGCTTCATGACACTTCTTGTAAGTGTTCTCGAGACCTAAGCACACTCATAGAAAACTATATAAAAGACACTCAAAGTGAAATCAAAAATACTACAATACAGTTGAACCTAGATACAGTGGACGCAAGTTGAAATTTTGAGGTTTCTCATTGAGTTTGAAAGTTGAAAGTTGTACTTTGAAACACAAATAAAAATCGCATTTTCAGCAAATGTTGGAGATAATCCATGCAGTTGATATCGACGGAAACGGACAAGTGGAATTCCCCGAATTTTGTGTGATGATGAAGAAAATTATGAAGGTAAATATATTTAAAGTGTCAGGCCCGTGAAAAAAGCCATATTGATTTTTTTGGGTTACACTGAAAGGATACTTGTGTGTGAACTACAGCTACAGCTTTATGCGATCATGTACCTTCTATGGTCAGCTCTATCACTGTGAGTTATAAGTTATTACGCATATGCGCTATACCGAATATAATTGCTTTTTTGGGCTTTATTTTGCAAATTTACGTATGAATATGGTAGCGGAAACAAATTTCAAGCTGGAAAACATGTCAGAATCATTTGTGAAGCAGCTGTCAAATGCAGGTTTTCAAAATAAACATAGCACGAATTCAACCATGAACTGAAACTAGAATTTCGTGTCCAATGTCTTGTTGAATATTAACCGTTTTCTGTGAAAAGGAGTTGAATATTCCTATCAACCAAGCATAGAATGTACTAATATACATAATGTGCCAAATAATTAATACGCACTTTGGATCTGTCATAAATACGTAACATATGTAAAGAACTAAAAAAATTATGTGGCTATTGAAGCATGTTTCGTGATTCATTCAAGGTTATTTTGGACTTGATACTAAACATAACAAGCATAAGATGACGTAAATAGTAGCTCTCATAATGGAGTGGCCAAAACCGGCTCGCAATAAAGTCCCTTTAATAATAGAACAAGTCAATTCTTCCTGCCACGAACCCATTCCAATTTGCTACGCTTGAACGGTTATGTGTCTGCCAGAGAGATGAAACTTAGGAAGAGAATATTCCGAGAAATATCGCTCAAGGAAACTTATTATTAATGAGCCTGACCTGTGTGGGAGAGAGATGCATGCAATATGTAGTGTGTTCTGTGTATGTCTCATGCTCGCGAAAGAAAGCCTAATGTCTAGAAACTATTTTAATGGCTCATGGTACCAGATAATTGTTTTTGTGGCTCTCGAGTCCTGAGCGTATCTGTCTATATAGCCATATTCCCTCGGGACACACGATAAGAAAACAAGAGAGCAATTGTTTTTTTTGCCTAGATATAGTTTTCCGAATATCGTCGCTGAAAAACTTCAGAGGGGTGAATCTTGTTGACATTTTGTTTGTATGTATATTGTAATAAACATTCTTTATACAAACTATGAACAAATTATAAATATAGGTTTATTATTTTTCCTCCAGGAAACCGACTCCGAAATGATTCGTGAAGCATTCCGAGTGTTCGACAAAGACGGAAATGGTGTGATTACGGCGGCCGAGTTCAAATATTTTATGGTATGAATCAAATCCCTTTTCACAAAACTAACCATGGCATGAGTCGAACCCACCCGAATGATTGGCCACAAAAAGCCTTCATTCTACAATTCTACACACTCGAAGTTCCCGCAGAATTGAAGTATGGAGTGGGCGGAGTTTACTTCTCAAACCACGTTTTTATTTATAAAATATCCAATTCAGGTGAATATGGGGATGATGTTCAGCGAGGAAGAAGTAGACGACATGATGAGGGAAATCGATGTTGATGGTAGGAGTTCGGTGGTTTTTTTGGCTTTCGAACGATCAAATAGTCATTTTCAATAGAGCGATTTATCTGTTGCCCTCTTTCACTACTGTAACACTGACGCGGTCTAAAGTCTTAAAGTTTTGAACACGAAACCCGCCCCTCATCTAGTACACACATACGGACAACACAAGAAAACTAAAAAATTGCCGAAACCAACCACAGAAAAACCGTCGTTGACCTGTCACCAAACGGTAGTTACCGAAAGATTTTTTGACCGTTTGGTAGTTGATGACGGTTTTCGATGTAACTTGGTCACCACATGGTCACGAAGTGGTCACCGCATGGGCTGGTCCACGAAAAAAAAAACAGTGAACCGCCACCAAATGCAATGGGTTCACCCATTTCCTATGTATACTGATATAAACGCTGACAGATGAATAGTTGAAAACATTTCAGGAAACGGTGAACTGGACTACGAAGAATTCGTGCAAATGATGAGCGAATTCTAGTCTTATGTACATACGAGTGTTATTTTTTTCCTCCTTTAATCTGTATTTTATTTTGTACATTAATAAATATTTGTTGGAAGCTGAGATTTTCTTTCTAAATGATAAAGACCAGCGAAAAACCAAAATTGTTCAACTTTATTAAAATGTTGCTTCTAATTTTGTTCTAATAATCGAATCAGTTTTATCGAGTGTGATGTTGTCTGTTTCTCTGCACTCTCTTATCTCTCCTCACTTGAAAATAGAAAGGTAGACAGAACGGTTGTTCTGTTGCTTGACTCCAGGGGGAGTTTTGGGAGGAAGACCGGGAGCTCCGGGAGCACCGGGAGGAGCACCAACTACACTACTCGGAGCAGATCCTGAACCTGTACAGTAGGAACTCTTAGCCATGGTAGGAACTCCCACTACACTATTCGGAGCAGATCCTGAACCTGTACAGTAGGAACTCTTTACCATGGTAGGTGGGCCAGCAGCACTCCTCTGAAAGAAAATCGTCGAAATTACTCTCTAAATAATTTGCGAGAAACACACACATACACACATACGGCATACTCACACGCACAGACTGACAGACACACACGCACACACACACGCACACACACTTGAAACCGTAGAATCCCTCACCTGGTTATTGCTCGGTGGCTTCTGGTGCCTTGTTCCGGGAGAACTCGGCTTCTTATTCGCCTTCTGCAGTGCCCCTCCCGACTGTTGATTCAGACTCTTTTCCGCCAATTGGTAACTCTGCGTTACAGGGAGAATCGACTGAATGTTCCATTTATTAACTTGAATCCTGCACAATAGGAACTCTTTGCAATGGTAGGCGCTCCCACTACACTATTAGGATGTTTCATTAGAAAAACTGGTGACATAGCGTCGACCTCGAATTGATAAATCTCGTTCGCAGCACTGCTTGGGATAGAAAGCTTTGGTGGATATCCTGATTACATCAGCGAACTATAAGGAACGGGGTTAGATTGGTGATCAAGTAAATAAAATACATATTGTTATATTATGCTAACCACGAGTTTGTTTAGTTCGGTGAGTTGATATTCGGAAGCGCAAGCGGCAGCGGGAGCGAACTCTTCCTCTTCTTCCTTCGCCTCGTCCTTGGTCAATCTAACAATAAATTTATGTTTAAAGCTGCACGGCACGTGGTTGTGAAACGTATCCCAAACAACTACAGTACCAAGCGCTAGTATATTATGCAAATTCGGTGCCGGAATGGTACGTTTCAAAACACTTCAAGATTGCATAGGCATAGGGAATCTAATCTAAATGGAATTTTCAGTTAAAAAAAGATATAACAGGATCCCGAGACTAGAGTAACTTCTTGACTTTTAGACATTATAATTAATAATAAATAGTCATTAATTTTTAGTAAACCCACTGTGTGACCTCCTCCTTTATTTTTTCAATCGGCTTTTTTCGCAAGTCTTCGGGTTTAATCTTGAAAGTGAAAATGTTATGTTATGCAAACAGTGATGATTTAGGAATTATTTGCGGAATCTGCGAGTTGGGCAATGTATAACAAAATATCTCAAATTGATAATGCCGATACATAAAAAACTAAAAAGTCATCACCCACTTTATTATTCTCCTTCTGCTGCAGCTTTTTCTCCGCTGCGTTATATGACTGAGTGATCGACGAAAGGTGCTGCAATTGGGTGCTAATTAGCAAACCGCGGAACATACACATACTGTGCGCAGTGTGCTGTAGCAGGGTAACGCTGACGCTACATTATCTGGAATTCTGATATTCGTTGAGATACAGATAAATTCAGGAAAGGAAAATTATAATAAAAATCAACAGATTGTTCCAAAATATCCCATACCACCATATTATTCAGTTCCTTCAAATTGTACTGACTCTCAAAGGTTCGGGCCGGCGGTAGGGCTTCATCGTCCTAAACGGAGATTACACTAAGCTTGCGTTCCCGGACCAAATGTAGGTATCAGACTATGTTATCCGTATCGGCCAGCAGTGCACTATAAGATGTTGTCCGCATTAGCTGGAAACTACAAATACGGTGCGGGGCGACGCGAAACTTTGGCGCCGTTATCTAGCATGCTTAGCTCTCGCCGGGAAACTCGCTCGGCCGCAACTGGCGAAGTTAGGAAGACCGCCGCAGATCATGCTTATATTTTCGCGTTTTTGTTCCGTTTGCGTGCCAGGGCCTCGCACGAAAATTTTCGCGGCATCGCATCGCCGCGTACCACCCGAGTGTTACGTACGCACAAATTCACAAAAAATAAACTCACAACTGACGATTCTTCCACCAGTTTCTTCAGTTCGGAACTCGACTTTCTATTAAAGTGTTCTTCTGTTATCTGAAAAGACAACTATTGATTGAATTGTTGATTGAGCAATCAATAAACACACAAAAATGGCACTACAGTAACCAACCTTGTTTTTATTGCTGTCGGGATTAGGCATTTTGGCCCCAGTTTAGTACCTTTCTACAAATAACAATTTACTCACCACGGCAGCCATTTATAGTGCTTCATTAGACGATGAACCCCTTCAAATGCGACGTTTGTATGCAAAGTTATGTATTGAATATTCGCTTACTTTCGCTCATATTTTTACGTTTCTAACAACCCTTGTAAGAAAAAGGTTTTCCTACGAATCAAAATACCTCCAATACTTTCAATAACACTAAAGCGAAATACCGGCCGGTTTTTGAAACAAATCGAGTACATAAGCATTTTTGTGCAGTTCGTGCAAATGAACATAAATTAGAATAAAAAATGAGCTAAATTCGAACTGTCAAATGAGCTACCTTGCTCCACGCTATTGCTTCGATATTTTCAGGAGATCGTCGTAAAAAAAAGCAGGATGCAGCAAAACTTTTATCACAAATTAAAATATTATTAATCACAACCAGAATGAAACAATAGGAATTATGTGCAAAATTATTATCATGCAAAAAATATTATGCAAGCGATTATTATTATGAAACTTTATGTAAAGCGACAAACTGCAATGTATAGAGGTGATGTTAACAACAACAAAAAAAGTGAGATGCGCAAAAAAGCTCTTATAAATATGTTGGATTCACAAACTAAAAAGAAAAAGGTAAGCGCAAAACGTGCGAAATAAACGTGAATAATCGCAGCGCATTCTACCGAAATAGTACATGTCGAAACAGAAAACTTCTCACAAATAACTTACAAACGCGTACTTCTCCACTAAAATTAACGTTTGCCTTTAAAATACTTCTCCTCTAAATCTTCCTTATTAATTGTCGTCAGGTTTTCCTTCGCCATTCGTTTGTCTTCTTCAATTGCCGCAGTCAAATCTTCTAAACAAAAACTATGTTAGAATTTTGCAAACTCTGAAGAGTTACTATAACAAGCTCTATGAAGAACAGAGATTACTCCCATACATCGATACACCTCTATACATCGATACATCTTCTACTTTGAGTTTCTTGTTCCATCGCCTCTCACGGCGTTGCGCTCTTTTAATGAGTATAATACACATAAAATAATACACACGCGGGCAATCGACTATTAAAGGGTCAGGCCCATTTCAAATGACCCCTATTTTTGATGATTTCATCTGATTCTCCATGTCAAATATAGTAGGATGCAATAATTTTCTAATTTTCAAGCGCAAAAATCACTCATTATTCAGCAATTTAACGTGAGCAGTCATACACAGCTATCCATCGCAGTTGGCACGCCCATTCGCGCTGATTCGCCGATATCGCAATTGCCACGCCCAATAGAGCATATTGCCCAATTAGCCCGAAGGGGCGTGACAAATGCGGTAAATAGTTGGGTATGACTGGCAGGGGTAAATTGCTGAATACTGCGTGAATTTTGCGCTTGAAAATTAGAAAAATATTGCATCCTACTATATTTGACATGGAGAATCAGATGGAATCATCAAAAATAGGGGTCATTTGAAATGGGCCTGACCCTTTAATAATGAAGCCAAGACCGAAACAAACCTAAGGAAGCAAACGACTTCATCTCTCGTACAAACCCAATAATGAGGCCATCAATCTTCTGATCATAGAAATCAGCTTTGAAATCGTGTAGTAAATGGACTTCCTGTAATGGAGTGAAACTTACTAAAGGTTCTACAACAAGACAGATTTCGAAACCTACATCGTTCCACACCAACCAACATCCAAAAAGAAAAAATATATTAATACACGAAACTCAAAACCCACCATGGTCTTCCTCTCATTGTTAAAGTGTGGATTGGTACCAATGCTCATTACCATACCCAGTACTTGTCCCTCACTCACTCGCGCCAGTCCCCAATAAACACCCTGGGTTATTGTGCAAGGAAGTACCAAAACTGCACTATCGTCCACATTCGCTGAAAATAACTAATACAAAATACAGTACATACAATAAATTAGCCACGTCATGTACAGTATGGTTTATATTTTTGCATATGCGATTATACAGGACCCAAAGCTCGGAGGTCAGACGTGTCACGAACTGTACTGGACCTTCATAAGGTACTGCTTCTTAATAAACAAAATTACAGATGTAAAAAACTACAGTACTCACCAGTTGGACATCCCAATAATTTTCCACCTCTACCAAATCCATGTACAACTTTGCCACTGAAGAAATACGGTAGGTGTCCCGGAATAGCCATAACTATAAAAAACGTGATAGTATTTTTTACTAAACCACCCAAGGTTATACACAGGGTTGGCAGCGCAAATTAACACATTGAAACAACAGCAAAAATACGCAATTGGTCCCCGATAACCACAAGATAAAGGTAATTCAATTAACGAGCATAACCAAACAAACACATTTATTTTTGCGGACAAAAGAAACGTTTAAAATTTAGATCGTTAAGACGGAACGTAGGAATACCCGGCGGATAAAAATAAACAACAACAAGAAAATTCTAATTCATCGAATGGATAGCGGAGCAGCATCAATAATTTATGAATTCACTTCACCAACCAGTGAAACATAGTGATTTAATAGGCTACATACAAATTAGAAACGACACATGAATAACTAACTTTTAAGGAACTAGATCCCAGTATTGCTGGGTAATTCTAAAACCTACCTAATTTAACATAGGTTTCTCTCTCTCACTCAGAACAACAGGTTTCTCTCTCTCTCACTCAGATACTTCTCCAGGTTCCTCCTACATTCTTCCGCAGACCTTTTGATGTCCAAACTAACATGGGGTGAATTCATGCAGTCTTCCAAAAGAGGCCACACAAGAGGAGCATCTTGATTATCAAATCCAATAGAGCTCCACACAACACTCGTGCTAAAATGTGATGTTGGTAGTCAATAATAACACACTATCATAATTACAGTTTAGTTCAGCAGTCAATTAACATTTTTCGATCCGGGACGTCCAATAGTAAATCGGTGGTTGCAATCGTAACTGGTGCTGTGCTCTTAATCTTGGTTAAATATTTGAATCAATTTCTGCACGGTCGATTAGGATTAACCCAGTCCAGGAGATCAGTTACCAAAAAGTCACCTCCTCACAATAGCTGCCAGTAATCGATAATCGTGTGACTGTGAATACAGTACTCTCTTTGTCTGTTCTCTCGCCCACTTTGCCATCTCTGCCCACACTTCCTCTCTGACTCTTCTGTAGACGAAAGATCCAGCAACTTCACAAACTGTTTCCAGCGTCTGAAAGGAAGAAAGTAATAATAATAATAATAAATACGAAAACCCTAGATTGGCCACAGAACAGAAAACAAGGAGATGTCGTAACCTGCGTCGCCGCCACGTCATCTGACAAACTACACGAAACTTGTTAGAATAAGTAAATATCTTACGCTTCACGAGGGAGTTAACTAAATGACTAATTGTAAGGTAAGACTGACAGACACACTAACCTTCACAGCCTGTATCCGTACAGTAATATCATCGTCACGAATGCGAAACTTAAGGGAGGACCAGTTCTGGTGAACCTGAAGAGACGAACAAATAATTTGTACACTCAATACCGTAAGCAAGTTTCCACAAAATTGAGCACTCTTTGATTGAAACGCCTTGTTCGCCTAGTAGTTTGGGCCCATATGTATTTCACCAATCTAACAGTTCATATACTAGGCCCGATAAAGAACAATAAAGTATGGATTTCGCCGGTGGACATAACATGATCCTACGCACTCACAGTACTGATAACCAACCATTGGCAACAAGACGTCGTCAAAATTTTTCACAACTTTCAGTGCAGAAGATAGCACATGGAGGACCAGAAGTCGAACGGGAGAATGAGACGATGAGAGGAGGTGACGGGTTCTGCAAGGGAACAACGTTGGCACAGGGCATTATGGGCATTTATTATAATTTGAGAAGTTTCCCCCTTGAGCAGAATGTTCAAGGAAAAAAATAGGAACATGTCATAAGCAAACATTGAATCTGTACTTTCACCCTTGAATAAAGGTGCACGCACTTAAAGCGTAAGACAAATTTAAAAAAAAAATTAAATTTAGGAGCTAACAAAGTACACGACCCAAGCGATCAATAAATCGATTAAGGACATTATCATCATGACATTATCGATTATCGATGATGAAGACATATCGATTAAGGAGAAAATGGCAATAACATCTACACAGCAGGGTGTGAAGATGCGTCACCACAACCACTCAAACTTCATCGTACAAAAAAAAGAACCTCAATAGAATACTCTCCGTCATCGTGACCTGTTCCGGCGGTGGTGGCTTCGGTTTCTCCGCGGGGTACACATCAGTCTCGTCCATATTGTCAGAAGAGGGTCCTTCCCCTTGATCGACAGTGTCCACGGGCCCCTCTTCGTCTAGTTCCCCTTCCTCTACCACCGGCTTTATTTCCCCGTACCATCGGACAATCGCATTCAGAAACGAATTCATCACACGCAGAATCAGAATCGTCCACTCCTGAAACAACGGTTTTAGATACAGTATGCCGAAAGCCATAAGTACTGTAAGTCCACTTAGTGACTATCACTCCTCTTTGAAAAATGTTACACCGGTATGGCACAGGATTTTGAAGCGATTTCCATACAACTGCAGGCAATGTATTATCTGCTATCTGCATATTTCTGTGCGATCCTGTGAACAGAATTTTTAACGAATCAACTGCCATATCGCTTGAACCACGTACTTACAATGTTCAAGTGTTGCATTCTCTTCCAATAAACCATACAAATCATATTAACATATTATCTCAAGCAGACCTGATGATGGGTGTCCAGAGCCACTAGAAGCTGTTGGACCAGATTCTTGACGTGACTGTACGAATTGACATCGTCAACATTCTGGAGGAACATCTCGAGAACAAGGGGACATTGAGGATTCCTAATGAACTGACGGCAATGGGAAGACATTCTGAAAAGGAAACATTCAACTAATCAACTACTGTCGATCAAACTACTTTGTCATCATTAGTTGATTAGTTAGAGAGACAAACTCGGCTATGTTCCTCACCAGTCATTTAACGTTTTGTACAACAACTACAAATGTCTGATTATTTTACAACTCTTTCACAATATCTTTCATACTCGCTGAAGATTGCTGCTTTTTTTGCTGAACTATGTACAAAACGAGGATACCAACTTGTTGACAATCAGGATTGCTTTCGATGACAAAAGTTCGGACAGAGAGATGTCTTGACACTGAAACAACATCGTTACTCTTCGAAAACACATGTCCAGTGATTGTATTCGAAGAGTTCATAGGTATTGACTTAACAAAACAAAACAATTATTAGAGTAATTACCAAATCCAGCAATCTTACAATTAGTTATGTATCTCCGCAATTGATTAACTACTAATGTTAAATGAGAGCCGATCAGCTGTGATTAGGTAATGTTCCGATCAGTTGTGATTACGGTAACTACCTCAGCAATCTCTAGCAAAGCCGCACTGGCAGCTGCCGACACCACAAAGTTGTGTACAGAAGTCCATTGGAGTAGCACACAAAGTGAATTGATAAGTAGCTGAAAAAAAGAATAAACTTCGGAATCAAGTTAATACTTTTATCTATTGATAAACTACGCATTGGCCAAACGAAGTCCAAAAATTAACATACAACTTGGATCCGAACCATTAGACTCCATTAGCAATCTAATAAAGTATATTTATACCCACCAAATTCTGTGACCTTTCATTTGCAATTGCTCCAATTGTCAATCCGAGTGCACATAAAAGTGAAAGAGTGGCACAAGACGACACCGAATGTCCACGTGATAAATCTACAAAGAAGAAAGTAAAACAACCGTACATAGGATAATGATGTGCATATGTGTAATGAGGTTTAAAAACTACAAGATAGAGGCCAGAAACAACGAAAATTTAATTCTTTGTCAATCAAGTCGTAGTCTAAAGACAAGGTCACGCCACAAACCTTCAACGACAGAATCCCTGGCTATTGATTGAACATCCTCCAGATTCAACTCATTCAAATATTCAACCAATGATTCCGATATCGATTGGACTACGTCACATGCGTCGTTCAATTGCTGAGAATAAAAGATTATCGATTTCAAATTTCATCGTATATTCTATCGCGTTCTACGGTAAGAGAAGCTTCGCCAAAAATTTCAAAAAATCAATAATTTCAGGAATAATTCAAATAAAACAGTTTTGAGAAAATTGTTTACTTCTCTTGTGAAGTGTTGAATAACCAAGCAAAGGAGTATCAACACTGCAGATCGATCTTCATTGCACAGTTCAAACAGTAAATCACGAAAGATCAGCAAAATCTGAAAAAATGACAAAGTAATGATCACTAAAAAAGTACAATACGAAATACATTATTACCAGGGAACTACTTTCGACGGCGGTGGGTGCAGGGAAAACTACAAAGCCCACATGAAAAGGCATAGTTTCAGCCTCATTTTCGATATAAGTGTTCGTTATATTTTTCAGAATGGAGTTATAGGAACAAGAACACGCTTATCAAAACAGAAAACATAACTCGCTTCTGAAAAATATAACGAAAACGAAAATGAGGTTGAAATTATGCCTTTTCATGTGGGGTCTGTAGTTCCCGTGTACCCACCGGCAACGAAAGTAGTTCCCTGGTTAGCAGTGTTAAAACTAAAGGTAGGTTAAACGCAGTGACGTTAGTTAGAATTAACAGTTCCTTTCACTTCAAAACAATACACTACGCACATATTGGATAACAGTCCACTGACAAAATAAGAATCTAAACAAAGTAACAAAGAATCCAGTAACAAAGAAATAAGAAAAGTAACAAGACTCTAAAACGTTGGGCTAAAATAAACCACGTTTCTAGCAAATATATTACCTCACTGCAGTCATATAACGAGAGTTCTGTGGCCAGATCAGTCAAATAGTTCACTTTGATACCATGTGCAAAAGGCAATTGATTGAGGAGTTCTAAAAAGAAATATCATTACCAAAAAGAACTCTGCTTCACTTGTCTGTCGGTCCTCAACCTCAAAGAACTCATAGAATGAGATCGTCGCAGTTTTAGATGTGAATTCAAGCTGTCTGGTGACGCGTTGTGTTAAATTGACATTCGCAATGTAGCACTCGTTTAGTTTAAAGCGAAATACCGGCCGGTTTTCGAAACGCATCGAGTACACCAACATTCTTATGCGTCATATGCAAATGAGCATAATTTAGCATAAAAAATAGACCCCACTTCGCATAAATACATAAGAATGCAGTCGTCCACGATGCAAAACCGGCCGGTATTTCGCTTTAATGCTTGCATAAATCAGTGTTATGTATGTGACTGTCAATAAATGTGGTTGCAAGCTCCGACGCTGACTACTCTCAAAATGTTAGCTTTTAAATTGACCGTTCACAAATAAACCTCATGTAGTCCTTCGATTGGCGCCTCCAAAAAAACATTCCCTTCATATATGAATCCAATTAAAAAGAAACCTCTGAGGGGAAGATCCTTTCTAAGACTGCTGATCATCAATTTCCTTCTATCAATTCTGATCACATTCGAAACAGCAATCAATAGCCGTTGTATTGATCCATCCAACATAACAACACGTTTGGGAGCCACGCAAACCACAGCCGATAGCTTAAAAAGAACAAAGTTCATCTCATTGTTAGGATAACCTTTTTGTTTTTCTGGTTTTTGCACATCTTGTCACCTTAAAGTACATCTTGCCACGGTGTCGTTCTAGGTGAAAGCAGCGGGGCGAATCAGTTTAAATTTCAGACTGAAGTACATCTTGCCACAGGGTTTTCGAAACGAAAACACAATGGTGAGATCAGTTTTACATCTTGCCACAGGGCTTTCGAAACGAAAACACATTGGTGAGATCAGTTTTACATCTTGCCACAGGGTTTTCGAAACGAAAACACATTGGTGAGATCAGTTTTACATCTTGCCACAGGGTTTTCGAAACGAAAACACATTGGTGAGATCAGTTTTACATCTTGCCACAGGTTTTCGAAACGAAAAACATTGGTTTTACACAACATTTTCCGAAACGAAAACACATGGTTCAGTTTACATCTTGCCACAGGGCTTTCGAAACGAAAACACATTGGTGAGATAAGTTTTTCATCTTGCCACAGGGTTTTCGAAACGAAAACACATTGGTGAGATCAGTTTTACACCTTGCCACAGGGTTTTCGAAACGAAAACACATTGGTGAGATCAGTTTTACATCTTGCCACAGGTTTTCGAAACGAAAAAAATTGTGAGCAGTTTTTTTACATCTTGCCAAGGGTTTTCGAAAACGAAACCATTGGTGAGATCAGTTTTTCATCTTGCCACAGGGTTTTCAAACGAAAACACATTGGTGAGATCAGTTTTTCAACTTGCCACAGGGTTTTCGAAACGAAAACACATTGGTGAGATCAGTTTTACATCTTGCCACAGGGTTTTCGAAACGAAAACACATTGGTGAGATCAGTTTTACATCTTGCCACAGGGTTTTCGAAACGAAAACACATTGGTGAGATCAGTTTTTACATCTGCCACAGGGTTTCGAAACGAAAACACATTGGTGAGATCAGTTTTTCATCTTGCCACAGGGTTTTCGAAACGAAAACACATTGGTGAGATCAGTTTTACATCTTGCCACAGGGCTTTCGAAACGAAAACACATTGGTGAGATCAGTTTTACATCTTGCCACAGGGTTTTCGAAACGAAAACACATTGGTGAGATCAGTCAGCTGTTTTACATCTTGCCACAGGGTTTTCGAAACGAAAACACATTGGTGAGATCAGTTTTACATCTTGCCACAGGGTTTTCGAAACGAAAACACATTGGTGAGATCAGTTTTTACATCTTGCCACAGGGTTTTCGAAACGAAAACACATTGGTGAGATCAGTTTTACATCTTGCCACAGGGTTTTCGAAACGAAAACACATTGGTGAGATCAGTAATCAGTTTTACATCTTGCCACAGGGTTTTCGAAACGAAAACACATTGGTGAGATCAGTTTTTTACATCTTGCCACAGGGTTTTCGAAACGAAAACACATTGGTGAGATCAGTTTTACATCTTGCCACAGGGTTTTCGAAACGAAAACACATTGGTGAGATCAGTTTTTACATCTTGCCACAGGGTTTTCGAAACGAAAACACATTGGTGAGATCAGTTTTTCATCTTGCCACAGGGTTTTCGAAACGAAAACACATTGGTGAGATCAGTTTTACATCTTGCCACAGGGTTTTCGAAACGAAAACACATTGGTGAGATCAGTAATCAGTTTTACATCTTGCCACAGGGTTTTCGAAACGAAAACACATTGGTGAGATCAGTTTTACATCTTGCCACATGGTTTTCGAAACGAAACACATTGGTGAGATCAGTTTTTACATCTTGCCACAGGGTTTTCGAAACGAAAACACATGGTGAGATCAGATCAGTTTTACATCTTGCCACAGGGTTTTCGAAACGAAAACACATTGGTGAGATCATTTTACATCTTTGCCACAGGGTTTTCGAAACGAAAACACATTGGTGAGATCAGTTTTTACATCTTGCCACAGGTTTTCGAAACGAAAACACATTGGTGAGATCAGTTTTACATCTTGCCACAGGGTTTTCGAAACGAAAACACATTGGTGAGATCAGTTTTACATCTTGCCACAGGGTTTTCGAAACGAAAACACATTGGTGAGATCAGTTTTACATCTTGCCACAGGGTTTTCGAAACGAAAACACATTGGCGAGATCAGTTTAACCTCCATCTTGCCACAGGGTTTTCGAAACGAAAACACATTGGTGAGATCAGTTTAACCTCAGTACATCTTGCCACAGGGTTTTCGAAACGAAAACACATTGGTGAGATCAGTTTTTACATCTTGCCACAGGGTTTTCGAAACGAAAACACATTGGTGAGATCAGTTTAACCTCAAGTACATCTTGCCACAGGGTTTTCGAAACGAAAACACATTGGTGAGATCAGTTTTACATCTTGCCACAGGGTTTTCGAAACGAAAACACATTGGTGAGATCAGTTTTCATCTTGCCACAGGGTTTTCGAAACGAAAACACATTGGTGAGATCAGTAATCAGTTTTACATCTTGCCACAGGGTTTTCGAACGAAAAACAATTGGTGAAGATCAGTTTACATCATTGCCACAGGGTTTTTCGAAACGAAAACACATTGGTGAGATCAGTAGTGTTTTACATCTTGCCACAGGGTTTTCGAAACGAAAACACATTGGTGAGATCAGTTTTACATCTTGCCACAGGGTTTTCGAAACGAAAACACATTGGTGAGATCAGTTTTTCATCTTGCCACAGGGTTTTCGAAACGAAAACACATTGGTGAGATCAGTTTTACATCTTGCCACAGGGTTTTCGAAACGAAAACACATTGGTGAGATCAGTTTTACATCTTGCCACAGGGTTTTCGAAACGAAAACACATTGGTGAGATCAGTTTTTACATCTTGCCACAGGGTTTTCGAAACGAAAACACATTGGTGAGATCAGTTTTACATCTTGCCACAGGGTTTTCGAAACGAAAACACATTGGTGAGATCAGTTTTACATCTTGCCACAGGGTTTTCGAAACGAAAACACATTGGTGAGATCAGTTTTACATCTTGCCACAGGGTTTTCGAAACGAAAACACATTGGTGAGATCAGTTTAACCTCATCTTGCCACAGGGTTTTCGAAACGAAAACACATTGGTGAGATCAGTTTAACCTCTAGTACATCTTGCCACAGGGTTTTCGAACGAAAAAACATTGGTGAGATCAGTTTTACATCTTGCCACAGGGTTTTCGAAACGAAAACACATTGGTGAGATCAGTTTTACATCTTGCCACAGGGTTTTCGAAACGAAAACACATTGGTGAGATCAGTTTTTCATCTTGCCACAGGGTTTTCGAAACGAAAACACATTGGGGAGATCAGTTTTACATCTTGCCAAGGGTTTTCGAAAAACACATTGGTGAGATCAGTTTTTTACATCTTGCACACAAAGGGTTTCGAAACGAAACACATTGTGAGATCAGTTTTAAATCTTGCCACAGGGTTTTCGAAACGAAAACACATTGGTGAGATCAGTTTTACATCTTGCCACAGGGTTTTCGAAACGAAAACACATTGGTGAGATCAGTAATCAGTTTTACATCTTGCCACAGGGTTTTCGAAACGACGAAAATACATTGGTGAGATCAGTTTTTTTACATCTTGCCACAGGGTTTTCGAAACGAAAACACATTGTGAGATCAGTTTTACATCTTGCCACAGGGTTTTCGAAACGAAACACATTGGTGACATGGCGAGATCAGTTTTTCATCTTTTGTCTTGCCACAGGGTTTTCGAAACGAAAACACATTGGTGAGATCAGTTTTTCATCTTGCCACAGGGTTTTTTCGAAACGAAACACATTGGTGAGATCAGTTTCACATCATTTGCCACAGGGTTTTCGAAACGAAACACATTGGTGAGATCAGTTTTTACATCTTGCCACAGGGTTTTCGAAACGAAAACACATTGGGAGATCAGTTCAGTTTTACATCTTGCCACAGGGTTTTCGAAACGAAAACATTGGCTGATCAGTTTTTCATCTTGCCACAGGGTTTTCGAACGAAAACACATTGGTGAGATCAGTTTTTTCATCTTGCACAGGGTTTTTCGAACGAAAACACATTGGTGAGATCAGT